>QAOA01004879.1:147300-179642 GCA_003255065.1 Cercis canadensis
AAAAGGAAAAGGAATATGTACAAAGAAAGGAGAATATGCTTTACACACTTGGAATTTAATGCTTGTCATTTGAGTTCCTTTCCAATGTTCTTTTATTCTCTTTGATTTTTACCTTGTGATATCCATTTTGATTCATTCCTTTACCTTTACCTTGGCCTTATTACAACCTTAAATAAAGTCCTCTTGATTTGTGTGTGCATTTGTTTGTGTAGTGGAGAAATAGAAGATAAGCAAGCTTATGGTAGTGCATCTCTTCATGAGTTTGATTGAGTGGAGTACCTAATTTCTAAACACTTGAGGGATTGAGAGTGTATCTTGTGAGGATCTATCATTCTTAACTTATGCTTTCCAATTGAAGTTACCTTGTTTGTTGATTTTGAATGAGAAGAAATTTTATTTCATGAATGCTGTGACTTCCTTGAATCTTTAACTGCTTATCTTACTTGTGGTATGAACTTCTGCATTTCTTAAATATCATTGGGAGGTGATCCTTTAGTTTTTAAATTTGTTTTTGTTTCCTTGTTCTTGCTTTTCTTGGTTTTGGAATTTTAGTTTGCCCGAGACGTGCAAAAGCTAAGTGTGGGGGAATTTGATGAACACACTTTTTATACAATAGTTATTCCTCATACTTAGTCTTTTAAACCTCTTTTGGGCTGAATTGCATAGACTTAGACCTCATTTCATGACTTAGGATCCATTTATGCTTAATTGCAATTTCCAGCAATACTGGGCATTATATGCTGTCTCTGTGTTTCAGGCATATCTTGAGTTATGTATGTCTAAAAATTCCGAGTCATACCTTGTTGGAAACCTCAGAGAATTGTCTACAACTTTCTTTCAGGGCTCCAAAGCTAATTCAGACGTTCAGAAGGTCATATGCAGCCTGGAAGCCAGAGAAGATATGCTGTCGCAGGATCCTGACCTACATGCAGTATTTGGGTCATAACTTGAGTTGTGTATGTCATATGGACCTGAAACTGGTACCATTGGAAAGCTAACAGACAGAGATTCAGTTGATATGAAGACCGGTTCACCATAATTTATGTGGAAGATGGTCTTATTTGCTGTGCAAGTTAGCTGACGGTTCTAGACACCTTCTGCCACTTAAATGGGCCTAACTTCCACATGACAAGTCCAAATGGGCCCAAACCAAAGCCCAATTGAAGCTAAGGCCCATGGGAACAAGTGTGCCCTAAGAGAAATTTGGGTGTGCATGTAAAATTGGAGGTCTATATCAGCAAGAAGGGGGCAGCCGAAATTGAAAATCAAGTTTTAGATATTTTAGACAGCTTTCTAGTCTTTCCTTAGCTCTTAAGTTTTCTCTTAGATATTTTGTAAGAACTTAGCTTCTCTTGTTCATGGAGGGCTAATTCATCAATCAATCCAGGTTTTGGCTGTTCTGATTATTGGTTTTGAGATTATGAGTTGTTGTTATTCATTCAATGATTAATCTGCTTCTTTCAATCCTTTGAAATATTCTGTTTGAATTGCTTAATTCGAATTTGGATCTTCATGTGTGATTGCTTAATTGCATGTGATAAAAGAGGATTGTATGGTTGATTAATGTTTCTGAGCTTTTGGATGGATTAATCACCTTGGCTGGATCATGGACTTAGGTAAAACTAGACTTGAATGTTTGCTTAATTCATTTAGTCTTAGTTGAATCCGAATTCTGGTTGCTTAACCAGTGGACATCCATAGAACATTGAGAGGCGTCTTGATATGTTTTAAAGGCCAAGAACATGGTTAATAATTGAATGGATCATTAGAAATCAAGGATGAATCAAAATCAGAATCAGTTAAGGCTTGGATTGGTTGTTTTCCTTTAGGTTACCACTTACAATTATTTTCTGTCAAGTACTTAAACCAAACAAAACCCCCTCTGTTTACATGCTTCTTAATATGATTCACTAAATAGAACAATCCTTAGGTTCGACTTAGGGCTGCCCTTTGCTGCAAATAGCTTAGGTAACCGACCTTAAACTTAATTAATTTGAGGAGCCTCGGCAGCTCATCACCGGACCAGTTTGGGTCGGTTTGACCCGGTTCGAATGGCGGTTAACTAGGTTAAAATGTTTATCAAACAAATCGTTGTATCGGAGAAATTTATAGGTCACATTAAGTGGGCATCTAGGGCTTTAATTTAAATATATTTTATTGTCTAGATTCAATAACCGAATCAGATCGGACCTGACCGATTCGGGTCGGTTTGACTCGGTCCAAATAATGATTAATTAGGATCAAAGGTTTATTAAAAAACCGTTGTATCGGTCCGGTTTAAAGGTCAATTCAAGTGGGCATCTGGGACCTTAATTTTATATATATTTTATGGTCCAGCTTCATTAACCGGATCGGACCAGGCCGGTTCGAGTCGATTTGACCTGGTTTAGATGATGGTTAATTAGGTTAAAAGGTTTATGATGTGAATTTTTATACCGGCAAGTGTACCGGGCCACACAAGTAATATAATGATGAATAGAGTATCGTTCCCACGAGGATTAAGGCTAGCAACTACCAATTTCACCAATAAAGATTCTATTTGGAAAGATCAATGGTTTGAGAATGGTTGATTAACTAAATCTAGAAAATAAAGCAAGAACAATTTAATAATAATTAAACTAAGAAATTAACAATGAATAAAAGAAGGTTAGAGGTTGATTTCACTCGAATTTGACTCCGGTTACTTCATAGACAAAATAACCTTTGAATTACTGAAGAATAAGTTATTCTAATTACAAATCCTTTATTGTTGGCCAATTTCCCTAATGTGATTGATCCCAATCCCTTGGTGAAACAATCCTCCCTATCCCAATCAATTGCCCAATTCCTTGGTACAATTAATTTGTCTAAGTGATTAAGCTCTAGAAAATTAATTAGACCACATAAACTAAGTTATCTATTCCTAGATTAACTTGATTTATGGTAGAGATTACAAGAGCACACCCACATCTTACTATCCCTAGCATCAACATGAGTCAATAAATCATTCAAATGATGGCCAAGCATTCAAAAGCATTAAGAACAGTAAAATCTACTCCAACAAATATATTAGAATCAAAATAACATTAAT
The DNA here is from genome assembly GCA_003255065.1 of Cercis canadensis. Taxonomy (NCBI): domain Eukaryota; kingdom Viridiplantae; phylum Streptophyta; class Magnoliopsida; order Fabales; family Fabaceae; genus Cercis; species Cercis canadensis. Next base: position 150,371 of record QAOA01004879.1, read on the forward strand.
CAACAGCAAAACTTCATCAAAATCCGAACTACATCAATCCCTAACTAAGAAAGTTTAACTACACATATTTAAACCAGAGAAACAGAGAAATGGAAGACAAGATAGAATCAGAAAAACTCATTCTCATGAATTCTTTCAATGGGTTGATCTTCTATCTTGCTCTTCTTCAACCCCTTCGGGTTGGGCTACCGCCTCTGGCTCTGAACCGTGCCTCTTGATGTCCAAAAGACAGAGCTCTTTTCTTTTCCCCCTTAGATGCATATAAATACAATTCTAAATCTAGGGTTTCACCTTTCAGAAGCTCGAACATGGCCTAGACACGGCCGTGTTCACTTATGGTGGCTGGGCGTGTTCTTAAGATGCTCTCTGGACCTCGAACACGGGCATGGACACGGCCGTGTCTAGGCCGTGTCCCTTGTATAGACTTCAATTGCTTTTGATTCCTTTGCCTCTTAGGATTAATTAGCCACCGAAATCACTTAATTTGGACTTAAGATGAGTAAGTTATGCCCAAATCTCTTCATAAAGGTTCAGACCCGATTCCAGGATATCGGTTCTGATTTCTGGGTTAAATTTGACCCACTGACTATCCGAATTAGCCTTGGAGATCTGAATGAAAGTTGTAGATAATCCTCTTAGCTTTCCTACAAGGTAAAATTCACCATTTTTAGACATCTAGAACTAAAAATATACCCAAAATACAGAAACAGTGTCAAAAACCTGATAACACAAATATTGAGGTTAAGTACAATGCTTAAAGCAAATTGTGCTCGAATCTAAGTAAGAATCCATTGATAAAACATGGAACTTAACGACATAAAAAGCACATATCAGTTTATTAAAAAAACCGTTTTATCAGTCAAGTTTATGGGTGAAATTAAGTGAGCATCTGGGGCGTTAATTTTACATATATTTTATGGTCCAGCTTCAATAACCGGATCAGACTAGTTTGGGTCGGTTTGACTTGGTCCATATGGCGGTTAATTAGGTTAAAAGGTTTACATAAAAATCGTTGTATCGATCCGGTTTAAGGGTCAAATAAAGTGGGCATCTAGGGCATTAATTTTACATATATTTTATAGTCCAGCTTCAATAACCGGATCGGACCGGTTCGGGTCAGTTTGACACAATTTAGGTGGCGGTTAATTAGGTTAAAATTTTATTAAAACAACTGTTGTATTGTTTTGGTGTGTGGTTCAAATCAAGTGGACATCTGGGGCCTTGATTGGATAAATATTTTAGTCTCCAGCTTCAACAACCAGATCGGAACGTTCCGGTTTGGGTCAATGTAACCCGGTCCAGATTGCGGTTAATTAGGTTAAATGGTTTATTAAAAAAACCGTTCTATCGGTCCGATTTATAGGTCAAATCAAGTGGGCATCTGGGGCCTTAATTTAACAAATATTTTAGGGTCTTCCTTCAATAACAGGACTCGACCGGATCGGGTCAATTTGACCTGTTCCAAATGGCAGTCAATTAGGTTAAAAGGTTTATCAAACAAATCGTTGTATCGGTGAAGTTTATGGGTCAAATCAAGTGGACCTTAATTTTACATATATTTTATTGTCCAGCTTCAATAACCGGATCAGACCGGACCGGTTCAGGTAGATTTGACCCGGTCGAAATGACGGTTAATTAAGTCAAATGGTTTATTAAAAAAACCACTATAGCGGTTCAGTTTATGGTTCAAATCGAGTGGACATATGGGTCCTTGATTTGACAAATATTTTAGGGTCCGCCTTCAAGAACCGGACTGGTCCGGGTCGTTTGACCCAGTCTGGATGTCAGTTAATTTGGTTAAAAGGTATATCTAACAAACAGTGTATCAGTGAAGTTTATGTTGAAATCAAGTAGGATCGGTTCGGGTCGGTTTGACTTGTTCCAGATGGCAGTTAATTAGGTTAAAAGTTTATTAAACAAACCGTTGTATCGTTAAAATTTATCGATTAAATCAAGTGGGCTTCTGGGCCATTAATTTAAATATATTTTATTGCCCAAATTCAATAACTGGATCGGAGTGAACCGGTTCGGGTCGGTTTGACTCAGTCCAGATGGTGGTTAATTAGGTTAAAAGGTTTATCAAACAAACCGTTTTATCAGTGAAGTTTATGGGTCAAATCAAGTGGGACTCTGGGCCTTATTTTTGTAAATGTTTTATTGTCCAGCTTCAGTAGCCGGATCGGATCGGACCAGACCTGTTCAGGTCGATTTGACCCAGTCTAGATGGCAGTTAATTAGGTTATATGGTTTTTTAAGAAAACCGCTGTAGTGGTCCAGTTTATAGTTCAAATGGATTGGACGTATGAGTCCTTTATTTGACAAATATTTTAGGGTCCGCCTTCAATAATCGGACCAAACTAGACCGGTTCGGTCGGTATAACCCAGTCTGTATGGCGGTTAATTAGGTTAAAAGGTTTATTAAAAAATCATTTTATCGGTCCATTTTATGGGTCAAATTGAGTGGACATCTGCGGCCATGATTTGACAAATATTTTAGAATCCACCTTGAATAATTGGATCTATTCATGTTTGTTTTACCCGGTCCAGATAGCGGTTAATTAGGTTAAAATGTTTATCATACATACCGTTGTATCGGTCAAGTTTATGGGTCAAATCAAGTGGGCATTTGGGGTCTTAATTTTACATATATCTTATGGTCCAGCTTCAATAACTGGATCAGACCAGTTAAGGTCGGTTTAACTTGTTCCAGATGGCAGTTCATTAGGTTAAAATTTTATTAAACAAACTGTTGTATCGGTAAAATTAATGGATCAAATCAAGTGTGCATTAGGGGCCTTAAATTAAATATATTTTATTGTCCAACTTTAATAATCGGAACAGACCGGTTCAGGTCGGTTTGACTCGGTCTAGATGGCGGTTAATTAGGTTAAAAGGTTTGTTAAAAAAACCGTTGTATCGGTCAAGTTTATAGGTCAAATTAAGTGGGCATCTGGGCCCTTAATTTTATATATATTTTATTGTCTAGCTTTAATAACTGGATCAGACAGGTTCGGGTCGGTTTGACTTGGTTCATATGGCGGTTATTTAGGTTAAAAGGTTTATCAAACAAACGATTGTATTGGAGAAATTTATGGGTCAAATCAAGTGGGCATCAGGGGCCTTAATTTAAATATATTTTATTGTCCAGCTTCAATAACCAGATTGGACAGACCGATATGAGTCACTTTGACTCGGTCCAAAGGGCGGTTAATTAGGTGAAAATGTTTCTTAAAAAAATTGTTGTATCGGTCCGGTTTAAAGGTCAAATCAAGTGGGCATCTGGGGCCTTAATTTTACATATATCTTTTGGTCTAGCTTTATTAACCGGATCGGACCAGGCCGGTTTAGGTCGATTTGACCCGGTTTTTATGGCGGTTAATTAACTTAAAAGGTTTATTGAAACAACAGTTATATTGTTCCGGTGTGTGGTTCAAATCAAGTGGACATCTGGGGCCTTGATTGGATAAATATTTTAGTATTTGGTTTCAATAACCGGATCGGAATAAACCGGTCCGGGTCTATTTGACCTGGTCCGGATGGCGGTTAATTATGTTAAATTGTTTATTAAAAAAACCATTATATCGGTCCCATTTATGGGTCAAATCAAGTGGGCATCTGGGGCCTTAATTTAACAAATATTTTAGGGTTCGTCTTCAATAACAGGACTGGACCGGACCAGCTCAGGTCGGTTTGACCAGGTCTAGATGGCGGTTAATTAGGTTAAAATGTTTATGAAACAAACCGTTGTATTGGGGAAGTTTATGGGTCAAATCAAATGGGCATATGGGGTCTTAATCTTACATATATTTTATTGTCAAACTTCAATAATAGGATCAGATCGGACCGGTTCGGGTCGATTTGACCTGGTTCAAATGAAGGTTTATTAGGTTAAATGGTTAATTTAAAAAACCATTGTAGCGGTTCAGTTTATGGTTCAAATCGAGTGGACATATGGGTATTTTATTTGACAAATATTTTAGGGTCTGCCTTCAATAATCAGACCGAACCAGACCAGTTCGGTCAGTATGACCCAGTTCGTATGGTGGTTAATTAGGTTAAAAAGTTTATTAAAAAAAATCATTTTATTGGTCCGTTTTATGGGTAACATCAAGTGGGCATTTAGGGCCTTAATTTAACAAATATTTTAGGGTCCAACTTCAATAACAGGACCGGATCTAACCAGTTCGGGTTGGTTTAACCCGATTCGAATGGCGGTTAACTAGGTTAAAATGTTTATTAAACAAATCGTTGTATCGGAGAAATTTGTGGGTCAAATCAAGTGGGCATCTAGGGCTTTAATTTAAATATATTTTATTGTCCAGATTCAATAACTGGATCGGATCGGACCAGTTCGGGTCAGTTTGACTCGGTTTAGATGGTGGTTAATTAGGTTCAAAGGATTATTAGGTTTGAAGGTTTATTAAAACAACCGTTGTATTGTTCCGGTGTGTGGTTCAAATCAAGTGGCCATCTAGGGCCTTGATTGGATAAATATTTTAGTCTCCGGCTTCAACAACCGGATCGGGTCGATTTGACCCGGTCCAGATAGCTGTTAATTATGTTAAATGGTTTATCAAAAACATTGTTGTATCGGTCCAATTTATTGGTCAAATCAAGTGGGCATGTGGGACCTTAATTTAACAAATATTTTAGGGTCTGTCTTCAATAACAGGACCGGACTAGTTCGAGTAGGTTTGACCCGGTCCGAATGACGGTTAATTAGGTTAAAAGGTTTATCAAACAAACCGTTGTATCGGTGAAGTTTATGGGTCAAATCAAGTGGTCATCTGAGACTTAATTTTACATATATTTTATTGTCCAGTTTCAATAACCAGATCGGACCGCTTCGGGTTAGTTTGACTTGGTCCAGATGGCGACTAATTAGGTTAAAAGATTTATTAAAAAAACCGTTGTATCGGTCCGGTTTAAATGTCAAATCAAGTGCGCATATGGGGTCTTAATTTCACATATATTTTATGGACTTGCTTTAATAACCGGATCGGACCGGTTCAGGTTGGTTTGACTTAGTCCATATGGTGGTTAATTATGTTAAAAGGTTTATTAAAAAAACCATTGGATCGGTTTGGTTTAAGGGTCAAATCAAGTGGACATCTGATTGGTGTTGTCGCTTAACCAATTAAATTAAACCGAATCCCCTAATTAGAATGCAATAGAGGGCATAATCCGGGTTTGTCTCACAAGGAATGCAATGTGTAATCAATAATTTCAAGTTAAAAATAGGAGATTTTTGAAACAAGATTATAATAGTAAATTGCAGAATTAAACAAAGATTAATGTAGTTGATTAAAGGCGTAACCTAGGTAGACATCCATCAAAAACCGGTTTGATTCATCCTAGATTAACATGAGTGATTAAGTCTTAATGCAGCACTACTAATTGAGTTTAATCACAACTGAAATCTCTAATTATGATCAATTGTTCCTACTGAGTTATCACTCAGGATTCGATTAATCACATACAATCACTAATCTTGTAATCACAAAGACTAAGCAATTAGTGATTAATCTAAAAACCGAACATCAATTAGCATAGCATAGCTTCTCTGAATTCTAACCACAGATTAAAGATTGATCAATCTAAATTCTATTTCTTACTTCAATATCCATATAAATCACAAAGATCTCCATGAATTCATACAAAAATTAAAGCAAGGTAGAAATTCAAAGAAGAAGAAATTGCATTAAGTTTAATCCAATTAAGAACATAATCTCAAAATCAAAACCGAATTTAATCAGGAGTCTAACTTGTTTACAAGGATTCTACTCCTCCATGGTCATGAAATCCAAGCTCCAATGGAGAAATGCAGTCATAAATCAAAGAGCTCCAGAATTTTCAAGAGAGAAAATAAAAGCTGCCTAAAAATTGTCTAGTCTAGAATTGATAACTCGTCTGTCTCCTTTCTCTGCTTATAACTTCCTAAATTTTATGCACACCTAATTTACCCATAACCTAGTTTAAACCTCTGGACCTCAGCTTCAAATGGGCTCTAGTTTGGGCCTGAATTGAGGAAGTTAAGCCCATTTAAGTCCATCTAGGTCCATATAGGTCTCTGGACTAATCAGCCATTTTCGACAGGCAATAATACTATCTTAACTTCATAATTTGTTGAACCGTCCTTCATAACAATTGAATCCCTGTGCCTTAGATTTCTAATGGGACTAGTTTGAAGTCCATAAGCCATGTACAGCACAAGTTATGGTCCAAACATTGCATGCGGGTCAGGATCCAGTGGCAGCAACTCTACTCTGACTTCCGGGTTAAATTTGCCCCACTGAACGTCTAAATTGGCCTTGGAGGTCTGAATGAAAGTTGTAGATAATCCTTTTATCTTTCCTACAAGGCAAGAATCATAATTTTAAGACATATAGAACTAAAGATATAACCGAAATACAGAATAGTGTCAAAACCCTAATAATGCTGAAAAACACACTTAAGCCCAATTTGAACTTAATTAATGAAATATAACCCAAGCCCAATCAAATAGGCCCAAAATAGGATTATGAGGTTAAAAATGGGGATTAATTAATATTTAAAAATACTGTTCATCTAATCCCCCCACACTTATCCTTTGCACGTCCCGGAAAAACTAGAATTCCAAAACTCATAAAGGAGGAAAAACAAACAAACTAACTCAAAAATTCCCAATGATATTCAAGAATTGCATAAGTTCAAAAACAAGAAGAGCACTCAAAAATTCAAGGAAGTCACAGCATTCATGAAATAAAATTCTTCACATCTAAAATCAACAATTAAGGTAACTTCAATTGAAAAACATGAGTCAAGAATGATAGATTCTCACAATATATACTCTTAATCTCTCAAGTGTTTAGAAAGTAAGTATTTCACTCAATGAAACTCATGAAGAAATACACTACCATAGGCTTGCTTATCTTCTACTTTTCCACTACTCAAACAAATACATACACAAATTAAGAGCACTTTATTCAAAGTTGTAATAGGGCCAAGGTAAAGGGTAGGAATAATATGGATATGACAAGCTAAGTACCCTAAGAGAATAAAAGAGCATTGGGGAGAAATTCAATTAACAAGCATGTAACTTTTCCCAATTTCCAAACATGTAAAGCATACTCTCTTTTCTTTTCACATATTCCTTTCTTTTCCTTTTCCTTTTCACAATTCTGATTTTTTTTTTGTTGAACCAATTGGCTCTTTTTCTTTCTTTCTTTCATTCACATCTCACTTTGCACATTGCACTATAAATTTCACAACCTTCACACTTGCATTATTAATTACCCACAAGCATAAGAGCTCCTCCAAGATAATGAACCAATGCTCTCCCATTCCCTAAGGTAAGGTAACAACATGATTTTTCACATAGGCACATAATGAGCTAAGACCAATGATAGGCAAATAGGCTCAAAGGGGTAATCAAAGGAAATTAATACAAGGTTGGCTATTTGGCAAAGTAGCTAAATCAAGAAAGAATGTCTCAATCATGTTCATGTATGCAAGTGAAAATACAGCTTTAAAAAGAATCAAAGCAAGTTCTAGAGTGATCAAAATCCATGAGTGAAAATCACACTAGAAAGAAAAAGAATGGCACATTTGCTAAATCCATCCATTAAAAGGCTCAAAATCTCACAAGGCATGCATCTATCAAACTTTAATCACTAATCCAACATCCAAAACCAAGCATGTAAAATTAATGAATGAAAACAAAATATTCAATCATGCTATGAACCTTGAATGCAATTGCTTCAACTTACAACTTCATAAAGTTCACATCCTAAAACATCATTGGAAGGTAATTAAAACAGAAAAATGACAACAAAAATAGAAAAAATAGCAAGAACAAACAGAACATAGCAAAGTGACAAAAAACAAAAAATTAAAACAGAAACAAAAAATTATAACAACAATAGTAAAGTAAACAGAAAATTAATCAACTAAACAGCAAAACAATAAAACAACTAAACTACACAAAAAATCCCTCCCCCACACTTAAATTTTACATTGTCCTTAATGTAAAAACTTCAGAAAGTAGCAACATATGACAATTAATATCAAGTAGATAAGGACAAGTAAAATAAAAGAGAGGAGAAATATCTTGATCAGGTGAGGTAGATTGCATCGTGCAAGTGGACCTCCTCCACGATGTTTGCAACAAGCAAAGTAAGATACCTGGGTCAAAGACCACTCTCACAAAGCCTTTAAAAGAAACTACAAAGCTGAAATTATTATAAAGAACACAAAAACATAAAAAAAAACATAAAGACATAAAGAAAATAATGAAGCAAATACTATGGGACTAGAATCAAATACATTTAACCCTTGATTTAAAAATTCAGCAAAGTAAGCATTTAAAATGTCACCAAGGGAAATGTGCAGCAAGGAATTTACAATCCTACCTAAAGCATGAGAAACATGAAAAATCTTGTTAGGTATATACAACCATCCATGGTTCCCATATATAAGTCTAAAAGAAGGAAAATAATTATGTCCTACAAATCTAAGCCTATAACAGTCATGCTTAAGGTCATCCTTACAAAATACATTAGTGTCATACAACATATTGTTCATGCAAGGCTCAATATGACACTTAAATTCGTGTAAAGAATTGGAAAACACTAACATCTCTTACTTGCCATTCAAAGAATAGCTTGACATATGGTTTGCTTGGACAGCCCATTTATTTCCTACACTCACTCCACCAACATCAAAATATTCACTTGCCACCAAGGTTCTAACATGATCTATTCCTAGTGCTCTAGCATGTGAAGAAGTAAGAAGCATGAAATCTCCTAATCTATCAACATTAGTTTCTACAGCTCCACATGCATACACCATTACAACAAGAGTAGGATCATGATTAAACAAATTTTTAGCAAGTGCACAATTAAAATAAGGATGTGTCAAAGTGGGAAAAGGTGTAGAGTTAACCATAGCAGCCGTGTCAAGTTCGCCTTGGGTTGTCTCTTGAGAGTTTTCTTCAAAATCTGTAGAACCAGATTTACTAGAATCTCCATCTCTCAAGAATGCAGTGATCTCAGCACATACAGCACATGACAATTCACCATCACAATTAGCACATAATTGGCCATGCACAGAATCATCAAAACCAACACAATCAAAAAAATCAGTACCTAACTCATTGTAGATCTCTTTGACTAAATCCTCCTCTGTCTTCTTGAACTAAGTGGCTCTATCAGATTCTGGGGTCAATGAATTAGGAACTACTTTCTCTGCTTCCTGTGGTTTGTTTTCAAGTTGAGGTTTAGTTGGTTCTGGAATTGTATGTGAAGGAATTTTTTCAGAACCTTGGGCCTGCAATTGACTCGTTGAGGATGCCAATTGTCCAATTTGGATATCTAAATTTTGTATGGCGGCCTCTGTCCTTTGTTGGAACTGCATGGTATGAGTGGCCAATTGCTTCACCAAGTCCTTAATTGAAGGTTCAGGTTCTGTGTATGTTGAACTTGGTTGTTGCATAGGTTGCTCGAATGGTTGCCAATATTGCTGTGGAGGCGCTGCATTGCCATATGTCAGATTGGTATGATCTCTCCAATCATAGTTATAGATGTTGAAGGATAGATCATTAACATTAGAATCTATGTTATGTTTAGCCATGTTATCAACAGAATTAATCACAGGATTAATGATTACTCTTCTCCTAGATTGTCTATTTCGGCTATGAAATGTTTTATCAATCTCATAGTCAATATCACATAAATCACTACAAGAAGACCGAGTCATACGCCATGCACACAAGGTTGGCAGAATGCCAAAACACACTAAAACATGAATACAACACAAAAATAGGGACAGAAAATGGCTAAAACAAAAAGTAATCAACAGAAAGTAATTGAAAGAAATTAAATGACAACAAATAATCGACAGAAATTAAATGACAAAAATTAGATGACAAAAAGTAAATGACATAAAGTAATTGATAGAAATTAAATGACAACAAGTAATTGACAGAAAGTAATTGACAGAAATTAATTGACAAAAAGTAATCGATAGAAAGTAAATGACAGAAAGTAATTGACAGAAATTAATCGATAAAAATTAAATAACAAAAATTAAACGACATAAAGTAAATGACAAAAAGTAATGGACAGAAATTAAATGACAGAAATTAAATGACAGAAAGTAAATGACAAAAAGTAAATATCATAAAGTAAATGACAAAAAAGTAATCCGAATATAACAAAGCAATCAATTCAAGGAATCTACTAAATCAAGCCAAAATGAAGGAAAAACAAGGGGGAAATGGAACCAATCACCAAAATTCATACAAGGGACTTGAAATCATCAACTAACATTAACATTCCTCGGCAATGGCGCCAAAATTTGATTGGTGTTATTGCTTAACCAATTAAATTAAATCGAATCCCCTAATTAGAATGTAATAGAGGGCATAATCCGGGTTTGTCTCACAAGGAATGCAATGTGTAATCAATAATTTCAAGCTAAGAACAGGGAATTTTTGAAACAAGATTATAATAGTAAATTGCAGAATTAAACAAAGATTTATGTAGTTGATTAAAGGCGAAACCTAGGTAGACATCCATCAAAAACCGGTTTGATTCATCCTAGATTAACATGAGTGATTAAGTCCTAATGCAACACTACTAATTGAGTTTAATTACAACTGAAATCTCTAATTATGATCAATTGTTCCTACTGAGTTATCACTCAGGATTCGATTAATCACATACAATCACTAATCTTGTAATCACAAAGACTAAGCAATTAGTGATTAATCTAAAAACCGAACATCAATTAGCATAGCATAGCTTCTCTGAATTCTAACCATAGATTAAAGATTGATCAATCTAAATTCTATTTCTTACTTCAATATCCATATAAATCACAAAGATCTCCATAAATTCATACAAAAATTAAAGCAAGGTAGAAATTCAAAGAAGAAGAAATTGCATTAAGTTTAATCCAATTAAGAACATAATCTCAAAATCAAAACCGAATTTAATCAGGAGTCTAACTTGATTACAAGGATTCTACTCCTCCATGGTCATGAAATCGAAGCTCCAATGGAGAAGTGCAGTCATAAATCAAAGAGCTCCAGAATTTTCAAGAGAGAAAATAAAAGTTGCCTAAAAACTGTTTAGTCTAGAATTGATAACTCGTCTGCCTCCTTTCTCTGCTTATAACTTCCTAACTTTCATGCACACCTAAGTTACCCCTAACCTAGTTTAAACCTCTCGACCTCAACTTCAAATGGGTTTTGGTTTGGGCCTAATTGGGCCTGAATTGAGGAAGTTAAGCTCATTTAAGTCCATCTAGGTCCATATAGGTATCTGGACTAATCAGCCATATTCGACAGGAAATAAGACCATCTTAACTTCATAATTTGTTGAACCAGCCTTCATAAAAATTGAATCCCTGTGCCTTAGCTTTCCAATGGGACTAGTTTCAAGTCCATACGACATGTACAACACAAGTTATGGTCCAAATATTGCATGCGGGTTAGGATCCAGCGGCAGCAACTCTACTCTGATTTCCGTGTTAAATTTGACCCACTGAACGTCTAAATTGGCCTTGGAGGTCTGAATAAAAGATGTAGATAATCCTCTTAGCTTTCCTACAAGGCAAGAATCATAATTTTGAGACATACATAACTAAAGATATAACCAAAATACAGAATAGTGTCAAAACCCTAATAATGCTGAAAAACACACTTAAGCCCAATTTGAACATAATTAATGAAATATAACCCAAGCCCAATCAAATTGGCCTAAAATAGGATTAGGAGGTTAAAAATGGCGATTAATTAATATATAAAAATACTGTTCATCAGCATCTAGGGCATTAAGTTTACATATATTTTATGGTCTAACTTCTTTAAACGGATCAGACCATGCCAGTTCGGGTCGATTTGACCCGGTTTAGATAGTGGTTAATTATGTTAAATGGTTTATTTAAAAAACCGTTGTATTGGTCCGTTTTATGGGTAAAATCAAGTGGGTCGATTTGACCCGGTCCGGATGTCGGTTAATTTGGTTAAAAGGTATATCAAACAAACAGTGTATCAGTGAAGTTTATGTTGAAATCAAGTATGACCGGTTAGGGTCGGTTTGACTTGTTCTAGATGGAAGTTAATTTGGTTAAAAATTTATTAAATAAATTGTTGTATCGTTAAAATTTATCGATCAAATCAAGTGAGCATCTGGGATGTTAATTTAAATATATTTTATTGCCCAGCTTCAATAACCGGATCGGAGCGAACCCGTTCGGGTCGGTTTGACTCGATCTAGATGACGGTTAATTAGGTTAAAAGGTTTATTAAAAAAACCGTTGTATCGGTCAAGTTTATAGGTCAAATTAAGTGGGCATCTGTGGCCTTAATTTTATATATATTTTTTGGTCCAGCTTCAATAACCGGATCGGACCAGTTCAGGTTAGTTTCACTTAGTCCATATGGCGGTTAATTAGTTTAAAAAGTTTATCAAACAAACTGTTGTATCGTTGAAATTTATGGGTCAAATCAAGTGGGCATCGGGGCCTTAATTTTACATATATTTTATTGTCCAGCTTCAATAACAGGATCAAACCGGACCGGTTAGGGGCGATTTGACCCGGTTCAAAGGACGGTTAATTAGGTTAAATTGTTTATTATAAAAACCACTGTAGCGATTCGTTTTATGGTTCAAATCGAGAGGACATATGGGTTCTTGATTTGTCAAATATTTTATGGTTTGCCTTCAATAATCGGACTAAACCAAACTGTTTCGGTCGGTATCACCTAGTCCAGATGGCGGTTAATTAGGTTAAAAAGTTTATTAAAAAAACCATTTTATGGGTCAAATCGAGTAGACATCTGTGGCCATGATTTGACAAATATATAAGAGTACACCCTCAAGAACCGGATCGGTTCAGTTCGGTTTGAGACAGTCCAGATGGCAGTTAATTAGGTTAAAAGGTATATCAAACAAACCGTTGTATCAATAAAGTTTATGGGTCAAATCAAGTGGGACTCTGGGCTTTATTTTTGCATATGTTTTATTGTCCAGCTTCAATAGCCGGATCGGACCGGACCCGTTCGAGTCGATTTGACCCGGTCCAGATGGCAGTTAATTAGGTTAAATGGTTTTTTAAGAAAATCGTTGTAGCGGTCCGGTTTATAGTTCAAATCGAGTGGACATATGAGTCCTTTATTTGACAAATATTTTAGAGTCCGCCTTCAATAATCAGACCGAACTAGACCGGTTCGATCGGTATAACCCAGTCTGTATGGCGGTTAATTAGGTTAAAAGGTTTATTAAAAAACTGTCTTATCGATCCGTTTTATGGGTCAAATTGAGTGGACATCTGCGGCCATGATTTGACAAATATTTCAGAATCACCCTTGAATAATTAGACCGGTTTGTGTCTATTTTACCTGGTCGGATGGCAGTTAATTAGGTTAAAATGTTTATCATTCATACCGCTGTATCGGTCAAGTTTATGGGTCAAATCAAGTGGGCATCTGGGGTCTTAATTTTACATATATCTTATAGTCCAGCTTCAATAACTGGATCGGACTAGTGATTCTGTTTGCTATGTTTGCTTAGGGATTACTAAATTTTTAGAGAGCAATGATTCTATCATAGAGGCTATTTAAGTAATTGATGGAGTAGTTGATGATCCTACAGTGGCAGTTTATGCCAAGTGTGAGGAGGAGATTTATGCACTAGAGACTGCAGCCAAGACCTTACTTCCTTCCATAGAGCAGCCACCCAAACTGGAGCTTAAACCCCTCACTGAGCATTTGACTTATGCATTTTTAGAGGAGAATGAGCAGCTGCCAGTTATTATTGCCAAGAACCTTCAATCTGAGCAAGAGGCAAGGTTGTTGAACATTCTTAGAGTGAACAAGAAGGCAATTGGGTGGACACTGGCAGATATACCTGGCATCAGTCCTTCTACCTGCATGCACAGAATTCTACTTGAGGAAGATGCTAAGGCAGTGAGGCAGCCACAAAGGAGACTCAATCCACTGATTTTGGATGTGGTCAAGAAGGAGATAACCAAGCTTCTTCAAGCTGGAATTATTTACATAATCTCAGATAGCAAGTGGGTGAGCCCAGTGCAAGTTGTTCCAAAGAAGTCGGGAGTGACAGTGGTGAAGAACCAGCATGATGAGCTCATTCTCACTCGAGTTCAGAATAGCTGGAGGGCCTGTATTGATTACAGATGACTTAATTAGGCTACCCGCAAGGATCATTACCCACTTCCATTTATTGATCAGATGTTAGAGCGGCTGGCAGGAAAGTCTCACTATGGCTTTCTGGATAGATTCACTAGTTATTTCCATATTCACATTGCACCGGAGGATGAGGAAAAGACCACCTTTACCTGCCCCTTCGGCACCTTTGCATACCGGCGGATGCCATTTGGTCTTTGCAATGCCCTAGGCATCTTCCAACATTGCATGATTAGTATATTTTCTAATTTTATAAAGCATTGTATGGAGGTATTCATGGATGATTTTACTGTATATGGATCTTCCTTTGATGACTGTCTACATAGCTTGTCTAGAGTTTTGCATAGGTGTATAGAGACTAATCTTGTTCTGAATTTTAAAAAGTGTCATTTTATGGTAGAACAAGGTATAATCCTAGGACATGTAGTCTCTAGCAAAGGCTTAGAGGTAGATCCTGCTTAGATTGATGTTATTTCTTCTTTGCCTTACCCCACATGCGTGCGGGAAGTTCGTTCATTTCTTGGTCATGCAGGATTCTACCGGTGCTTCATTCGTGATTTCAGCAAGATTGCCGTCCCGATGTCCAACATGCTGCAAAAGGATGTGGATTTCATTTTCAGCCAGCCTTGCAAGGATGCATTTGATCACCTTAAGAAGGCTCTCACTTCTACTCCCATCATCTGACCTCCCGACTGGACACTGCCATTTGAGTTGATGTGTGATGCATCCAACTACGCAGTGGGAGCAGTCCTTGCCTAGAGGGTTTGTAGGGCCCATCATGTGATTTACTATGCCTCGGGACACTTGATTCTGCCCAAGCGAACTACACCACAATCGAGAAAGAGCTTTTAGCAATTGTCTTTGCTTTAGATAAATTTAGATCTTACTTGCTTTGTTCTCATGTGGTGATTTTTTCTGACCATGCAGCACTCAAGTTCCTCCTGAAGAAACCAAATGCCAAACCCAGATTGATCAGATGGATGCTCCTTCTCCAAGAGTTCAACCTTGAGATTAAAGATAGGAGTGGAGCAGAGAATGTGGTTGCTGACCACCTGAGCCGGATCGAGAGAGATTCTGATGAGCAGTTTCCCATTCAGGATTCATTCCTTGACGGGCAGCTTTTAGGGCTGCATGGTGAGTTTCCCTGGTTTGCTGATATTGTTCATTATCTGGTTGCTTTTGCTTTACCTGCACACCTCACACGTGCACAGATTGATAAATTTAAGAGTGAGGCTAAATATTATGTGTAGGATGATCCTTATTTGTAGAAATTTTGTAATGATCAGATAATTAGGAGATGTGTGCCTAACTATGAGTTCCATTCTGTGCTTACTTTCTGTCATTCCTATGCTTGTGAAGGCCATTTTGGTCCTCAGAGAACAGCTAGAAAAATATTAGATTCTGGTCTATATTAGTCCACTTTGTTTCATGATGCATATGCCTTTTGTAAATCTTGTGAGGAATGCCAAAAATGAGAGAATATAACTTGTAGGAATGAGATGCCCCAACAACCTTTGTTGTTCTGTGAGCTTTTTAATATTTGGGGTATTGATTTTATGGGTCCATTTCCTGTTTCCTTTGGCTTTGTTTATATTCTGTTGGCTGTGGATTATGTTTCTAAGTGGGTGGAGGCTATTCCCACCAGGACTGATGATTCTCATGTGGTTGTCAAGTTTGTTAGATCACATATCTTTTGCAGGTTTGACATACCTAGAGCGATCATCAGTGATCAAGGATCACACTTCTGCAACTGGCACATGAAGACATCAAAGGAAGAGCCATAAATAGTAAAATCATACATGAATACATCCATACAGTTCTCTATAAAATCATAAAAGATACTAACCATGCAACGTTGGAAGGTACTTGGAGCATTGCAGAGACTGAATGACATCATTTGATATGCAAAAGTGTCAAATAGGCATGTAAAGGTGGTATTCTTCTGATCTTCTGGGACTATGTGTGTATTTGAAAATAACCAATAAACCCGTCCAGAAAACAATAGTGTGACTTCCCTACTAGCCGCTTCAGAAAATAACTGCCTTTTTGTGGGCTTGCTCCTCAGCTTCAAAATGAGTCTCCATTTGCATGAATTGGACTTCAGATGAGGGAAATGGGCCCGAATAAATGGTCTCCGCCCAAAAGTCTGAGTGTTGAACTTCTACGGGTCAGGGTACCACTAAGACACCTTCGGATGGAAATTTGGTCTTCACAAAGTTTGTAGCTCTGTGTCTTAGCTTTCCTACAAGACCAAAATCACAATTTTTAGAGATCGCAAACTCAAGATAAGCAAAAAATACCAAGACAGGGTCCGACAATGCTGAATGACAAAAACACTAAAGCCTAACATGAAACCCAAATCACAAAATATGACCTTAGTCATGAAATTCAGCATAAGAGAGGATAAAAAACACTAGGTATGAAGGTCAAATAACATATAAAAATATTGTTTATCATGCTAACACCCTTGACCCTTCATTGCCTACTGGTGTTGTGTCTTTTTTACAGAAATTTAAGGACATTTTCTCCAATGATGGTCCAAGCGGATTCCTGCTATGCATGGAATTGAGCATCAAATTGACTTCATTCTCGGAATCGTCATTCCAAATAGGCCGGCTTATAGGAGCAGCCCAAAGGAAACCAAGGAGCTTCAAAGGTAAGTGGGAGAACTCATGACCAAGGGTCATGTGAGGGAAAGCATGAGTCCATGCACAGTGCCGGTGCTTTTAGTTTCTAAGAAGGATGAAACATGGAGGATGTGTGTTGATTGCCGAGCCGTCAACAAAATCACTATAAATTATTGTCATCTTATTCCTAGGCTAGATTATATGTTAGATGAATTGCATGGTTCTTGTGTGTTTTCTAAGATAGATCTTAAGAGTGGATACCATCAAATTAGGATGAAAGAAGAATATGAATGGAAAGCCGCATTTAAAACTAAATATGATTTATATGAATGGTTAATTATGTCTTTTGGTTTGACTAATGCCTCTAGCATTTTCATGAGATTGATGAACCATGTTTTATGAGCTTTTATTAGTTAGTTTGTTATTTTCTACTTTGATGATATCTTGATCTGTAGTAAGGATTTGAATTAACACCTTAGTCATTTATATGATGTGCTAAGTGTGTTAAGAAAAGAGAAATTGTATGCTAACTTGAAGAAATGTTCCTTTTGCACTAGTCAAGTTATGTTTCTTGGGTATATTGTAAGTGCTAGAGGAATAGAGGTTGATGAAGAAAAGGTAAAGGCTATAAAAGAACGGCCAATGCTTAAGGGTGTTTGTGAAGTGAGAAGTTTTCATGGGTTGACTAGTTTCTATAGGAAATTTGTAAGGGATTTTAACACCCTGGCCGCACCTTTAACCGAAATTGTTAAGAAAAATGTAGGTTTTAAACAGGGAGAGAAGCAAGAAAAGGCCTTTAATCTCATTAAGGAGAAATTAATTAGTGCACATTTGTTTGCTTTGCCTGGCTTCTCTAAAGCTTTCGAGATTAAGTGTGATACCTCAGGTATTGGCATTGAAGCGGTGTTGATGCAAGAATGGCGACCTCTTGCATATTTCAATGAAAAGTTTAGAGGAACCACCTTGAACTACCCTACCTATAACAAAAAGATGTATGCTTTGGTGAAAGCTTTGGAAACTTGGCAGCCTTATTTACTTTCAAAGGAGTTTGTGATTCATACCGATCATGAGTCCTTAAAACATTTGAGAGGGCAGGGCAAGTTGCACAAGTAGCATGCCAAATGGGTTGAGTTTATTGAAAATTTTCCTTACATAATCAAGTATAAGCAAGGTAAGGAAAATGTGGTTGCCGATGCTTTGTCGCGAAAGTATACTCTTCTTTCTACTCTTGATGCCAAGTTGTTAGGATTTGAGTTTGTTAAAGGGATTGTATCATGATGACCCTAATTTTTCTACTATTTTTATTGCTTGTGAAAAGGGTGCATAGGATAAATTCTGTATGCATGAGGGATATTTGTTTAAGGAGAGTAAGTTGTGTGTGCCTAGAGGATCTATGCATGAATTTCTAGTTAGAGAGGCACACAGTGGAAGTTTGATGGGACACTTTGGTGTTAAAAAGACCTTAGACATGTTGCATGAACACTTCTTTTGGCTTGAATGAGAGGCGATATTAAAAATTTGTGTGCTAAGTATATTACATGCAAGCATGCTAAGTCTACTACTAATTTTCATGGATTATATACCTCTTTACCCGTTCCCGAAGTGCCATGGGTTGTTGTGTCTATAGACTTTTTCTTAGGTTTACCTCGTTCCAAGAGGGGTCGAGATTCTATTTTTATGGTTGTTGACAGATTTTCCAAGATGGTGCATTTCATTGCTTGCCATAAAACAGATGATGCCACCCACATTGCTGATTTGTTCTTCAAGGAAGTGGTTAGATTGCATGGGATGCCTCAGAGAATTGTATCTGATTAAGACACCAAGTTCTTGAGCCAATTTTGGAGAACTTTGTGGGCAAAGCTAGGCACCAAGTTGTTGTTTTCCACCACTTGTCACCCCAAAATGGATGGGTAAACCGAGGTAGTAATTCGAACTCTATCTACTTTATTGTGTACGGTGATTAAAAAGAACATTAAGTCTTGGGCAAATTGCTTGCCATTTGTTGAGTTTGCTTATAATCGATATGTGCATTCCACTATAGAATGTTCCCAATTTGAGGTCACTTATGGTTTTAACCCCTTACCCCATTCAACTTAATCACATTGCCTATGCAACATTGTGCTAACCTAGATTGCAGGAAAAAAGGCTGAACAAGTGAAGCACTTTCATGAGAAGGTTAAGTTGCAAATTAAAAAGAGAAATGAACATTATGCAACAGGTGCCAACAAAGGGCGAAAGAGAGTCATCTTTGAACTCGGCGATTGGGTTTCGCATCATATGCGGAATGAGCAATTCTCGGTTCAATGATGATCTAAGCTACTGCCGAGAGGAGACGGTCCCTTCCAAGTAGTAGCAAGGGTCAACGACAACGCCTACAAGCTAGATCTTCTAGGTGAGTATAATGTGAATGCCACATTTAATGTTTATGACCTTTCTCTCTTTGATGTAGGAAACGATTTGATGATGAATCCTCCTAAAGAAAGGGGGGATGATAAGGATCATGACACCCAATCAAGAGACACAATATCCATGTCTGTGGGTCTAATCACAAGAGCAAGAGCTAAAAGGATGCAAGGAGCTTTGAACGGCTTGAGTGAGAAGATCGAGACTCAAAGAGCAAGTGTGGATAAAGACCAAAGGCCTGTGAACTTCATTTGGACTAAAAATGAAGTTGTTGAAGACAAGCTAGAACCTTGGGCGCCGCAGCGGCCCAAATGACTCAGAATGGCTTCCCTGCAGAACTTCATATGCCGCAGTGCCCTACAGTAGTGCCACAGCACCCAACAGATAACAAGTCAGGTGCTGTAGCGCCACCCTTCAACACCACAGTGCCCCGTCAATTTTCAAGCTAGTTAGTTTTGACCCAAAATGAGCATTTTGATTAGTGGCTCCAGACCTGGACCAACTTTTTGCCATTTTAGGCCTAATTTATGAGCAATTACACTTAGATTATTAATGTTATCAATTTTAGGATATTTAGCTATTAGTTTTGGCTTATTTAGGTTTTGTTTAAGGCCTTTGGCCCAATTAGACTTAGAATTAGGTTTGTTTTCTTTTATAAGGGAGTTGACTCTCTTGTGGCAACATAAATCAAGATATTCAAAATTTGAATGAAGAGAGTTTTCCTTCATTGTTCTTTGAAAGAACTTCAAGATCTTATCAAGAACTGACGATTCTTGTGGTGATCAACCTAGAACTTATTGCTCACCTTCTATCTTTCTCAAGTGTGGCGTTCATAAACTTCCTCGGATACCTTCAGTTCCTGCTTTGCTAAGCGATGAGTCGAGGTCCTCATTTTTTTTCGTTTTGAAACTCGATTTAGACAGTTCATCAGACATTTAGAATCTCTACCTTCAGGTTACTCCATAAGGATTTGCATCAAATGATGTATTACCTAAAATGCTGAAAGATTACAATAAGAAAGTAAAAGACATAAAGGAAAAAAAAAAAGAAAAAAATTAAAAATCCCCCTTATTTCAAGTTCATTGATTGATAAGTGGGTTCAGTTTATGCGCATCAAGGTTGTTAATAAGACCTCCTTTTTCTGATCATTTATGGACATACAAAGATTGTGCCATCCAATAAGAACATATATTCCTTATTGGATGATATAACCTATGACTTTCACAAAAGCAAATTTGCTCATTGAGAGAAGCCACTAAACACAAAATGCCAACAATGCCAAAATGCCAAAGAAACTTCATTCATTTCATTGCAAATACGTCAAATTTCCAAACATGCCCCTTGTTATATCATTTCTAGAAGTACAGGGAGTCACTACATCCTAACATCTCTTTACATTCTTTCAACAATTTTTTAGTTCTTCAATAGGTGCAGTGAATAGAGTGTAGCCCCTATCTACAGTTTGGATTGGTTAGCTCAATCTTTCTACTTTGGCCTCTAAGTCTCTCACCACAACATAATACTTTTGCCTCCACAGTGACGACTTCTTCCTTTCTTGATTTAGATTCTCAATTAACTGAATTAGCTCTTCATGAAGACCCGTCATATTTGCTCTAAGTCTCTCTTCTCGTTCACCGCTTGTTGCCTTCAGCTTTCTAAATTTCGACCATTCTCTTATAGTTTAGCTATGTATTGTTCGTATGCTTCTTTTGTTTTCTGCAAATCTAACTTCCTATACATAGCTTTTTTTTTTTTTTTTGTATGTGCCTAGCCTTTCGTCTTGTTTCTTCATAATGACCTTCAAGGAAGCAATCTCCTTTCTTGCTCTGGTCAATTATGCTTCTTTATCCTTCATTATTTGGTCATGACTCCTCGTCAACTGCTCTATGTGTTCAAAGGTGTTATCTTCAAGCATGCGAATCTTCCCCTCCAGCTTTCTTGTCTTATATTTTGAAAATGCATGTTTTTGCTCCCATTCTTGCTTTTCTTTTTTCGATTTTACCAATTTTTCCCTCATATTTTCTAACTCACGGATCTTTAAGTTGAGCTGCTCTGTTCTTTCATCTATCGAATCAACTCCTATTGCAGGAATGGGAGAAAATGCAGGAATTCTAAAGAGATGGAATTGCTGCATACCATATATGTATACAAATTTTGTATTCTAGAATTTAGGTGAACAACACCTTCATGAATTGTTCCTTTCTTGCCTTGACCAAGGGTAGTGCTATCTCCATTCTGTCCAATTCCAACAACAACAACAAGAATTTATTTACAAAATTTCTTTTCTCATTTTTTTATTTATTTACTATTTGCAAAAATCTAAATGCTAATGGATGGGCCAAATGGGCTAGACTAACAATGGACTAGACCTAGGATTTGCTTTATTACAAAGGCCAAAATATAAAAAGTAATAATAAAAAATTAAGAACATATATCTTTTCGAAAATCATTCATTTTTTTTATGCCGGAAAAACACCTGGACAAAATATGGTGTCTACTGAGGTAGAGAGGGGAAAGTACAGCAAAGCTAGTAAAATTCTAACTACCAACCTAGCACTGATGCCCTGCTTGCCTCAACATCAGTGTCCTTAGCCCTAGTTTGGGCTTAAACCCCAGTATGAATATTCTCTTAAATAAAGGGCAAGGTTAGTATGATTTTGTAACACATTAAAACTAGTTACTTTAAAGGATCCATACCAAGAGAGGAGGGAGGCATAGCTTCCAAGGAATGCAGGGCGTGTGAATCTGAACCAACAAATAGAAATTAGCCTATTCTATATAAACTATAAAAGAAACTTAGTAGAGAAAATAGTGAAAGAGAGACAAAACATACCAATAGGTACATTGGCGTCAGGAATGTTAGCATTGCCCCTTTTGTCAGTACTTTCTAGAGTCAATTGGACTTGAACCCCCTATACTTTTGGTGTTTCTTTTTGTCCCAAGTTAGATGTTCCTTTCGCCATCCCTTTTTTCAAGCACTTCCATTTTGGCAAAACCTTCCTCCTTATAGATTTGCTTAAGATTGGCAACAAAATAGTGACCCTCACCTTCAACTTGATGGTTCCTATCTGGTTCTATTAGCTATTTGTTCTCACCCTTAGTGTTCACATGTGACAAGGCATGGTCATCACCTTGAGAAGAAATGTGACTAGATGAATTATCCTTGCCTTTACTTGCCTTGCGCCTTGTACTGCCACAAGCATCCTACTCAAAGGATAATATGTTACACAACTTAAGAAAAAAGTGTAAACTGTAAACTAAGCATGAGAAAAACAATCATACTCTCAAATCAACTAGTAATAAGGAGAAAATCCAGGAATTCTAAAGAGATGGAATTGCTGCATACCATATCTATATACAACTTTTGTATTGTAGAATTTAGATGAACAACACCTTCATGAATTGTTCCTTTCTTGCCTTGACCAAGGGCAGTGCTATCTCCATTCTGTCCAATTCCAACAACAAGAAGAAGAATTTGTGCTAAATAACCAAAAAGAAGCAAAGAGGGGAAAATGCAGCAAAGCTAGTAAAATTCTAACTACTAACCTAGCAGTGATGCCCTCCTTGCCTCAGCGTCAATGTCCTCAACCCTGCTTTGAGCATACACCCCTGTTTGAATATTCACTTAAATAAAGGGCAAGGTTAGTATGCTTCTATAAAACTGTAAAACCAGTTACTGTAAAGGATCCTTTTGGCAAAGGGGATGCTTTACCTTCTAAGGTTTCTGAGAATGTCCTATGTTTTCCCTAATGCCGCCACCTTTAGGATCCAAAACCAATTGGACTTGAACCCCCTCTACTTCTGGTGTTTCTTTCTGCAAGTCAAATGCTTCCTCTTGTGTATGCCTGAAGGAAAGTTCTTCATCAACTCCCTTGCCACCTCCAACCAACTCATTTTTAATGCTCGTTGTCCCTGTGCCAGGCACTTGCATTTTAGCAAAGTTGTCCTCATGACAGATTTGCTTAAGATTGGCTACAAAATAGTGACGCTCACCTTCAGCCTGATGCTTCTTATCTAGTTCATTCTTATGTATGTTCTTGCCCTTAATGTCCACATGTGATAAAGCATGGTCATTACCTTGAGAAGACTTGTGAATAGATAAGTTCTCCTTGCTTTCACTTTTCTCGCTCCTTGTACTGCCAGAAGCTACCTACTCAAAGGATAATATATTACACAATTTAAGAAAATAGTGTAAGTAAGCATGAGAAAGACAAGTCAACTCTCAATTAAGTTAACTAGTGTTCTTTCCATCATAAAGAAAAATAAAATAAAATCATATGCTATTATTGTATTGCCTATCTCAGTCTGAAATAGACCAACATGAGAAAAATAAAAGGAAGAAAAACCCCAAAAGTTTTAGTAAGTTGAAATTTCACTTACTATATTGTTGTACAACTTCAATATAGTTGAGTTAAGATCACCCTCCCAACAACGTTCATCTTTTTTGTCTGCTTGCACATTCTGTAGCTTTGGTGTCTTGGACACTCCCTCAGAAAATGTTTTCATCTTGGGACAGTGGCATATAACAACATTTTCCAAAGATGGGGAATTTGAAGAGATAGTTTCTTGAGCAAAAGCTTTCCAAGCATGGTAAATTTTGAAGCTTTATACGTTCCAATCTGATGAATGTAATCTCATATATTGTTCCAACAACCTTGTATGCAACTATTTCTTTTGTCATTCCACATTCCTTTATCTCCATTGTGGTCAGTTGGCCCAGGCTTTTTGAGCCATCAAATCCTTCTTCCCATCCAACAATATTCTCAATTTCAGTGCAATTTTCTATCGTTAGCTCCTGAAGTTGCAGATGAGCTTTCACAACAGAGATTGGAAATAGATATTTTAGGTTGTGACAGTATGAAGCGTTTATTACATACAGCCACCAAAAATCAAGAATTCCTTGTGGATCTTTGTTACATACATGCTTTAGATTTGGTAGGGAAGTTAAAGTCAATTTGCTCAACTTCATGGCGAGTGCATCGTTTCTCTCCTTATTTGTGGTCCCCTCTAGATCAATGATGAACACACTTTTTATACAATAGTTATTCCTCATACTTAGTCTTTTAAACCTCTTTTGGGCTGAATTGCATAGACTTAGACCTCATTTCATGACTTAGGATCCATTTATGCTTAATTGCAATTTCCAGCAATACTGGGCATTATATGCTGTCTCTGTGTTTCAGGCATATCTTGAGTTCTGGATGTCCAAAAATTCCGAGTCATACCTTGTTGGAAAGCTGAGAGAATTGTCTACAACTTTCTTTCAGGGCTCCAAAGCTAATTCGGACGTTCAGAAGGTCATATGCAGCCTGGAAGCCAGAGAAGACATGCTGTCGCAGGATCCTGACCTACATGCAGTATTTGGGTCATAACTTAAGTTGTAGATGTCATATTGACCTGAAACTGGTACCATTGGAAAGCTAACAGACAGAGCTTCAAGTTATATGAAGACCGGTTCACCATATTTTATGTGGAAGATGGTCGTATTTGCTGTGAAAGTTAGCTGACGGTTCCAGACACCTTCTGCCACTTAAATGGGCCTAACTTCCTCATGACAAGTCCAAATGGGCCCAAACCAAAGCCCAATTGAAGCTAAGGCCCATGGGAACAAGTGTGCCCTAAGGGCAATTTAGGTGTGCATGTAAAATTGGAGGTCTATATCAGAAGAAGGAGGCAGCCGAAATTCATAACCACCTCATTAGATATTTTAGACAGATTTTTGAGCTTTCCTTAGTTCTTAAGTTTTCTTTTAGATATTTTGTAAGAACTTCAGCTCCTCTTGTTCATGGAGGGCTAATCCAACATATCAATCCAGGTTTTGCTATTCTGATTATTGGTTTTGAGATTATGAGTTGTTGTTCTTCCTTTTAGTTGTTAATCAAAGTTCTTTCAATCCTTTGAAATATTCTGTTTGAATTGCTTAATTCGAATTTGGATCTTCATGTGTGATTGCTTAATTGCATGTGATAAAAGAGGATTGTATGGTTGATTAATGTTTCTGAGCTTTTGGATGGATTAATCACCTTGGCTGGATCATGGACTTAGGTAAAACTAGACTTGAATGTTTGCTTAATTCATTTGGTCTTAGTTGAATCCGAATTCTGGTTGCTTAACCAGTGGAATCCATAGAACATTGAGAGGCTTCTTGATATGTTTTAAAGGCCAAGAACATGGTTAATAATTGAATGGATCATTAGAAATCAAGGATGAACTTAAATCAGAATTAGTAAAGACTTGGATTGGTTGTTTTCTCTTAAACTTCACCACTGATAATTAATTTTCGTTAATCACATAAACCAACAAAACCCCCCTATTTACATGCTTCTTAATATGATTCACTAAATAGAACAATCCTTAGGTTCGACTTAGGGCTGTCCTATGCTGCAAAAAGCTAGGTAACCGACCTTAAACTTAATTAATTTGAGGAGCCTCGGCAGCTCATCAAATTTTGGCGCCGTTGCCGGGGATTGTTCTATCTTTGAATCAGTAGTATTAGTAGTAAAACTGACTTCTAACTTCCCCCTAATTCACCCCCCTTGTGTTTGAGTTTTTGTTGTTTTTAGGGTTTTGGCCACTTTTTCCATACTTTTTGGCCAAGTATCCATTCTGTTTGAGGCCAGTGGCCATTGTTTTTCTTGATTTCAAGTGTGCTTAGATGCTTTATATTGTCATTGAGTGAATTCTGGCCATTTGGACCATTTCCCCTTTGTTTTTCCTTCGGTTTGGCTTGATTTAGTGATTTCTGGGTCTACTGTTCACCAAAATTTTTAGCTCCGATTGACCTGAAACTTTCTGGGTTGAAGGAAAAGGGCCTAACTCACAAAAGTCACGGCCTATAGCCGTGAGGTCTGTGTTTTTAAGCCATATTCGACTGTTTTGACCACTTTTCCATTTTTTGAAGATTTTTTATTTGATTTTTGAGTTCAATTTTCATCCACCTTTCGTCCTGTGGTGGTAGAAAAATTTTAAAAAATGTTTAGATACCTTTTCTAGTCCTATTTTGGTGTCTTTTTACCTTTGTTTTGTGTTTTTGGTGTGTTTCGGTTTTGGCTAGATTCTGTCAGTTTTGTGTGTTTTTCTGTGTTTTTGTGCTTTGTGGTGTGTTTAGGCATTTAGCCACTTGTTTGTATGGTGTATGACTAGGTCTTCTCCCTTTGTATTGCTTGAAGGAGATCCTGAAATTGAGAGAACCTTGCATACACGTAATAGAGCACATAGGGCTGTTGATAATTTAGATCCTACCATGGCTGAAGCTAGCACTCCTATTGTTATTCCTATTGTTGATCCTGTTGTTAATCAAGGTGATAGAGCTGATAATGCTAATAGAGCTGGAAATAACAATAATAATAACATGCAGCCTAGTGATGAACACACTTTTTATACAATAGTTATTCCTCATACACTACTATGGCTGAAGCTAGAACTCCTATTGTTATTCCTGTTGTTGACCTGTTGATGAAGGTAATAGAGCTGATAATGCTAACAGAGCTGGAAATAATAATAACAATAACATGCAGCCTAGAGATAGAACTCTTAAGGAATTGGCCACCCCTGATGTTGCTTACCAACCTTTAGGGATCCAATATCCTGAAATTGATACTGCTTTTGAATTAAAGTCTGGATTGATACACTTGCTGCCAAAGTTTCATGGTCTTGCAGGTGAAGATCCTCACAAGCATTTGAAGGAATTTCATGTGGTTTGTTCCACCATGAGGCCACAAGGAATTTCTGAAGAGCAGATCAAGTTAAGAGCATTCCCTTTCTCTCTGGCTGATGCAGCTAAAGACTGGCTCTTTTACTTGTCACAAGGTTCGGTTAGGAATTGGAGTGACATGAAGAAGCTGTTTCTGGCCAAGTTCTTCCAAGAAATTGGAGTGACATGAAGAAGCTGTTTCTGGCCAAGTTCTTCCTTGCATCCAGAACTGCTGTCATCCGCAAAGACATATGTGGCATAAGGCAACTGCCAGGGGAGACATTGCATGAGTATTGGGAGAGGTTTACCAAGCTGTGTTCAAGCTGCCTCCATCACCAAATAAGTGATCAGCTGTTGATACAATATTTCTATGAGGGCTTGTCACCTTCGGATAGAAGTAACATTGATTCTGCTAGTGGAGGAGCATTAGTGGATAAAACACCTGCTGCTGCCAGAGATTTAATTTCCAATATGGCAGAGAATTCCCAGCAGTTTGGTGTTCGGATGATTCATTCCACCAGGGGAGTCAATGAAGTTGGTGTATCATTTGCTGATCAACAAAGAATGGAGCACAGACTTGATGAACTGACCTCCTTGGTCAACAAAGAATGGAGCACAAACTTGATGAACTGACCTCCTTGGTCAGGCCATTGGCAGTGGGGAGACAAGTATCCACCCCTCAACCTGCAAGCGTGTGTGGCATTTGTGCTTGTCCATCACATCCTACAGATGCATGCCCTACACTGCAAGATGGTGATTCTGGATTTCAGGATCCCTCTGTAGCTGCAGCAGGTGTTTTTCCTGGTCGATCCCCATACCAATCGCAGCAGCAGCCTAGATATGATCCGTACTCCAACACTTACAACCCTGGTTGGAGGGATCATCCAAATTTCAGATATGGCAATGCTGCAGCACCACAACAGCAGTCCTCCCAACAACAGCCACAGCAACAGCAGCAGTATAGGCAACCTTGGCAACAACAGAGCCAATTTCAGCCAGCCAGGCCAGACCAGTTTCAACAGAACAGGCCACCATTCCAGCAGCAGCCTATGCAAAGCCAGCCAGGCCAGGCCAGTTTCAACAGAACAGGCCACCATTCCAACAGCAGCCTATGCAGCCAGCTAACCCGTCAACATCCAAACCTAAGTCTTCTTTGGAAGATTTAGTCAAGCAGATGGCCACAAGCAACATCCAGTTCCAGCAGAGGGCGGAGTCTACCATGCAGAATCTGGAAATGCAGATTGGACAATTGGCATCATCTGGAGTCAATTGCAATCCCAGGGTTCTGGCACCCTTCCTTCTCAGACCATTCCTAACCCCAATTCGAAGAATGTGAGTGCAATCACTCTTAGGAGTGGCCAGTCAATTCCAGACCCTGCACCTGCCGTTCAGAGTACACCTAGTGTGCCAGTTCTACCTGTTGCTGACCCTGGCAGTTCCAGCCAGCACACTAGTAGTTCCACTCCAGAGAGGCCACAACAGAAGCCTACATATTCTGCACCTCTTCCCTTTCCACAGAGAGCTACTCTGTCTAAGAAAACAGATGAGGCAGAGAAGGATCAAGAGCTTCTGGAGACATTCAGGAAGGTGGAAATTAACATTCCCTTGCTGGATGCTATCAAGCAAATTCCTAGATATGCCAAATTTCTTAAGGAATTGTGCACACAGAGGAGGCGGCTTAAGGGCAATGAGCGAATTAGCATGAGTCAGAACGTTTCGGCCCTTATTCAGCCTATGCCCCAGAAGTGCAAGGATCCAGGCACTTTCACCATTCCATGTGTTATAGGCAAATCCAAGTTTGAGCGTGCCTTGCTAGACCTTGGTGCTTCCATTAATGTGATGCCTATGATTGTGTTTAATTCTTTTGGACTTGGCCCCTTGCGAGCTATTGGTGTTGTGATTCAGTTAGCCAACAGGAGTAGTGCACATCCAGCTGGAGTGATTGAAGATGTGCTGGTCAGAGTTGATGAGATGGTCTTTCCAACAGATTTCTACATTCTGGAGATGGAGGGACAGTCCCAATCCAGCAAGGCTCCACTCATTCTAGGCAGACCATTCCTAAAGACCGCACGGACCAAGATTGATGTTCATGCAGGAACTCTATCCATGGAGTTTGGAGACTCTATTGTGCAGTTCAATATTTTTGAGCCTATGCAGCCTTCCATGGATGAGCCTTCTGTCTTTCACATTGGTTTGATTGATGATCTAGTTAGGGATGGGTTTGATGAGCTTTGTGCTGACTTCCCAGATTTTGTTGGTGTTGAAGACTCTGTTCAGTGCAACTCCTGTCCTGACTGTGATGGTGATGTACCTTGTGCAGTGTGTGCTGAAATATCTGCCTTCTTGAGCAGTCCTGATTCT
>QAOA01004887.1:0-21959 GCA_003255065.1 Cercis canadensis
AGTATTTGGGCCATAACTTGAGTTGTGTATGTCATATGGACCTGAACCTGGTACCATTAGAAAGCTAACAGACAGAGCTTAAATTGATATGCAGACCGGTTCACCATATTTTTTATTGAAGATGGTCTTATTGGCAGTGGAAGTTAGC
The DNA here is from genome assembly GCA_003255065.1 of Cercis canadensis. NCBI lineage: Eukaryota > Viridiplantae > Streptophyta > Magnoliopsida > Fabales > Fabaceae > Cercis > Cercis canadensis. The sequence continues at coordinate 149 of QAOA01004887.1, forward strand.
TGACGGTTCCAGACACCTATTGCCACTTAAATGGGCCTAACTTCCTCAAGACAAGTCCAAATGGGCCCAAACCAAAGCGCAATTGAAGCTAAGGCCCATGGGAACAAGTGTGCCCTAAGGGCAATTTGGGTGTGCATGTAATTTTGGAGGTCTATATCAGCACAAGAGGGCAGCCGAAATTGACAAGAAGTGAATTAGATATTTTTAGACAGCTTTTACTCTTTCCTTAGTCCTGAAGTTTTCTCTTAGATATTTTTGTAAGAACTTAGCTTCTCTTGTTCATGGAGGGCTAAATCATCAAATCAATCCAGGTTTTGGCTGTTCTGATTATTGGTTTTGAGATTATATGTTGTTATTATTCATTTCAATGATTAATCTGCTTCTTGCTTCCTCTAGATTATTCTGTTTGGATTGTTAAAATTCGAATTTGGATCTTCATGTGTGATTGCTTAATTGCACGTGATAAAAGAGGATTGTATGGTTGATTAATGTTTCTGAGCTTTTGGATGGATTAATCACCTTGGCTGGATCATGGACTTAGGTAAAACTAGACTTGAATGTTTGCTTAATTCATTTGGTCTTAGTTAAAACCGAATTCTGGTTGCTTAACCAGTGGAATCCATAGAACATTGAGAGGCTTCTTGATATGTTTTAAAGGCCAAGAACATGGTTAATAATTGAATGGATCATTAGAAATCAAGGAAGAACTAAAATCAGAATTAGTTATGTTGTCTCTGTGTTTCATGCATATCTTGAGTTCTGGATGTCTAAAAATTCTGAGTCATACCTTGTAGGAAAGCTGAGAGAATTGACTACAACTTTTTTTCAGGGCTCCAAAGCTAATTCGGACGTCCAGAAGGTCATACGCAGCCTGGAAGCCAGACAAGACATGCTGTCGGAGGATCCTGACCTACATGCAGTATTTGGGCCATAACTTGAGTTGTGTATGTCATATGGACCTGAAACCGGTACCATTGGAAAGCTAACAGACAGAGCTTCAATTAATATGCAGACCGGTTCACCATATTTTGTATTGAAGATGGTATTATTTGCAGTGGAACTTAGCTGACGGTTCCAGACACCTATTGCCACTTAAATGGGCCTAACTTCCTTATGACAAGTCCAAATGGGCCCAAACCAAAGCCCAATTGAAGCAAAGGCCCTTGGGAAAAAGTGTGCCCTGAGGGCAATTTGGGTGTGCATGTAATTTTAGAGGTCTATATCAGCACAAGTGGGCAGCCGAAATTGACAAGAAGTGAATTAGATATTTTTAGACAGCTTTTACTCTTTCCTTAGTCCTCAAGTTTTCTCTTAGATATTTTTGTAAGAACTTAGCTTCTCATGTTCATTGAGGGCTAAATCATCAAATCAATCCAGGTTTTGGCTGTTCTGATTATTGGTTTTGAGATTATATGTTGTTGTTATTCATTTCAATGATTAATCTGCTTCTTGCTTCCTCTGGATTATTCTGTTTGGATTGTTAAAATTCGAATTTGGATCTTCATGTGTGATTGCTTAATTGCATGTGATAAAAGAGGATTGTATGGTTGATTAATGTTTCTGAGCTTTTGGATGGATTAATCACCTTGGCTGGAGCATGGACTTAGGTAAAACTAGACTTGAATGTTTGCTTAATTCATTTAGTCTTAGTAAAAACCGAATTCTGGTTGCTTAACCAGTGGAATCCATAGAACATTGAGAGGCTTCTTGATATGTTTTAAAGGCCAAGACAATGGTTAATAATTGAATGGATCATTAGAAATCAAGGAAGAACTAAAATCAGAATTAGTTATCCTGTCTCTGTGTTTCATGCATATCTTGAGTTCTGTTTGTCTAAAAATTCCGAGTCAAACCTTGTAGGAAAGCTGAGAGAATTTTCTACAACTTTCTTTCAGGGCACCAAAGCTAATTCGGATGTCCAGAAGGTCATACGCAGCCTGGAATCCAAAGAAGACATGCTGTCGCAGGATCCTGACCTACATGCAGTATTTGGGCCATAACTTGAGTTGTGAATGTCATATGGACCTGAAACTGGTACCATTGGAAATATAACAGATAGAGCTTCAATTGATATGAAGACTGATTCACCATATTTTGTATTGAAGATGGTCTTATTTGCAGTGGAAAACTAGACTTGAATGTTTGCTTAATTCATTTAGTCTTAGTAAAAACCAAATTCTGGTTGCTTAACCAGTGGAATCCATAGAACATTGAGAGGCTTCTTGATATGTTTTAAAGGCCAAGACAATGGTTAATAATTGAATGGATCATTAGAAATCAAGGAAGAACTAAAATCAGAATTAGTTATGCTGTCTCTGTGTTTCATGCATATCTTGAGTTCTGTATGTCTAAAAATTCCGAGTCAAACCTTGTAGGAAAGCTGAGAGAATTTTCTACAACTTTCTTTCAGGGCACCAAAGCTAATTCGGAGGTCCAGAAGGTCATACGCAGCCTGGAATCCAAAGAAGACATGCTGTCGCAGGATCCTGACCTACATGCAGTATTTGGGCCATAACTTGAGTTGTGAATGTCATATGGACCTGAAACTGGTACCATTGGAAATCTAACAGATAGAGCTTCAATTGATATGAAGACTGATTCACCATATTTTGTATTGAATATGGTCTTATTTGCAGTGGAAGTTAGCTGACGGTTCCAGACACCTATTGCCACTTAAATGGGCCTAACTTCCTCATGACAAGTCCAAATGGGCCCAAACCAAAGCCCAATTGAAGCTAAGGCCCATGGGAACAAGTGTGCCCTAAGGGAAATTTGGGTGTGCGTGTAATTTTGGAGGTCTATATCAGCACAAGAGGGCAGCCGAAATTGACAAGAAGTGAATTAGATATTTTTAGACAGCTTTTACTCTTTCCTTAGTCCTGAAGTTTTCTCTTAGATATTTTTGTAAGAACTTAGCTTCTCTTGTTACTGGAGGGCTAAATCATCAAATCAATCCAGGTTTTGGCTGTTCTGATTATTGGTTTTGAGATTATATGTTGTTCTTATTCATTTCAATGATTAATCTGCTTCTTGCTTCCTCTGGATTATTCTGTTTGGATTGTTAAAATTCGAATTTGGATCTTCATGTGTGATTGCTTAATTGCACGTGATAAAAGAGAATTGTATGGTTGATTAATGTTTCTGAGCTTTTGGATGGATTAATCACCTTGGCTGGATCATGGACTTAGGTAAAACTAGACTTGAATGTTTGCTTAATTCATTTAGTCTTAGTTAAAACCGAATTCTGGTTGCTTAACCAGTGGAATCCATAGAACATTGAGAGGCTTCTCAATATGTTTTAAAGGCCAAGAACATGGTTAATAATTGAATGGATCATTAGAAATCAAGGAAGAACTAAAATCAGAATTAGTTATGCTGTCTCTGGGTTTCATACATATCTTGAGTTCTGAATGTCTAAAAATTCCGAGTCATACCTTGTAGGAAAGCTAAGAGAATTGTCTACAACTTTCTTTCAGGGCTCCAAAGCTAATTCGGAGGTCCACAAGGTCATACGCAGCCTGGAAGCCAGAGAAGACATGCTGTCGCAGGATCCTGACCTACATGCAGTATTTGGGCCATAACTTGAGTTGTGTATGTCATATGGACCTGAAACTGGTACCATTGGAAACCTAACAGACAGAGATTCAATTGACATGCAGACCAGTTCACCATATTTTGTATTGAAGATGGTCTAATTTGCAGTGGAAGTACAGAGAAGACATGCTGTCGCAGGATCCTGACCTACATGCAGTGTTAGGGCCATACCTTGAGTTGTGGATGTCATATGGACTTGAAACTGGTACCATTGGAAAGCTAACAGACAGAGATTCAATTGTTATGAAGACCGGTTCACCATATTTTACATTGAAGATGGTCTTATTTGCAGTGGAAGTTGGCTGATGGTTCCAGACACCTATTGTCACTTAAATGGGCCTAACTTCCTCATGACAAGTCCAAATGGGCCCAAACTAAAGCCCAATTAAAGCTAAGGCCCATGGGAACAAGTGTGCCCTAAGGGCAATTTGGGTGTGCATGTAATTTTGGAGGTCTATATCAGCACAAGGGGGCAGCCGAAATTGAAAAGAAGTGAATTAGATATTTTTAGACAGCTTTTGCTCTTTCCTTAGTCCTTAAGTTTTCTCTTAGATATTTTTGTAAGAACTTAGCTTCTCTTGTTCATGGAGGGCTAATTCATCAATCAATCCAGGTTTTGGCTGTTCTAATTATTGGTTTTGAGATTATGTGTTGTTGTTATTCATTTCAATGATTAATCTGCTTCTTACTTCCTCTGGACTATTCTGTTTGGATTGTTAAAATTCGAATTTGGATCTTCATGTGTGATTGCTTAATTGCATGTGATAAAAGAGGATTGTATGGTTCATTAATGTTTCTGAGTTTTTGGATGGATTAATCACCTTGGCTGGATCATGGACTATGGCAAAACTAGACTTGAATGTTTGCTTAATTCATTTAGTCTTAGTTAAAACCGAATTCTGGTTGCTTAACCAGTGGAATCCATAGAACATTGAGAGGCTTCTTGATATGTTTTAAAGGCCAAGAACATGGTTAATAATTGAATGAATCATTAGAAATCAAGGGAGAACTAAAATCAGAATTAGTTATGCTGTCTCTGTGTTTCATGCATATCTTGAGTTCTGGATGTCTAAAAATTCCGAGTCATACCTTGTAGGAAAGCTGAGAGAATTGTCTACAACTTTCTTTCAGGGCTCCAAAGCTAATTCGGACGTCCAGAAGCTCATACGCAGCCTGGAATCCAGAGAAGACATGCTGTCGCAGGATCCTGACCTACATGCAGTATTTGGGCCATAACATGAGTTGTGAATGTCATATGGACCTAACACTGGTACCATTAGAAAGCTAACAGACAGAACTTCAATTGATTTGAAGACCGGTTCACCATATTTTGTATTGAGGATGGTCTTATTTGCAGTAGAAGTTAGCTGACGGTTCCAGACACCTATTGCCACTTAAATGGGCCTAACTTCCTCATGACAAGTCCAAATGGGCCCAAACTAAAGCTCAATTGAACTAAGGCCCATGGGAACAGGTGTGCCCTGAGGGTAATTTGGGTGTGCATGTAATTTTGGAGGTCTATATCAACACAAGAGGGAAGCCGAAATTGACAAGAAGTGAATTAGATATTTTTAGACAGCTTTTACTCTTTCCTTAGTCCAGAAAGTTTTCTCTTAGATATTTTTGTAAGAACTTAGCTTCTCTTGTTCATGGAGGGCTAAATAATCAAATCAATCCAGGTTTTGGCTGTTCTGATTATTGGTTTTGAGATTATATGTTGTTGTTATTCATTTCAATGATTAATCTGCTTCTTGCTTCCTCTGGATTATTTTGTTTGGATTGTTAAAATTCGAATTTGGATCTTCATGTGTGATTGCTTAATTGCATGTGATAAAAAAGGATTCTATGGTTGATTAATGTTTCTGAGTTTTTGGATGGATTAATCACCTTGGCTGGATCATGGACTTAGGTAAAACTAGACTTGAATGTTTGCTTAATTCATTTGGTCTTAGTTAAAACCGAATTCTGGTTGCTTAACCAGTGGAATCCATAGAACATTGAGAGGCTTCTTGATATGTTTTAAAGGCCAAGAACATGGTTAATAATTGAATGGATCATTAGAAATCAAGGAAGAACTAAAATCAGAATTAGTTATGCTGTCTCTGTGTTTCATGCATATCTTGAGTTCTGGATGTCTAAAAATTCCGAGTCATACCTTGTAGGAAAGCTGAGAGAATTGTCTACAACTTTCTTTCAGGTCTCCAAAGCTAATTCGGATGTCCAGAAGGTCATACGCAGCCTGGAATTCAGAGAAGACATGCTGTCGCAGGATCCTGACCTACATGCAGGATTTGGGCCATAACTTGAGTTGTGAATGTCATATGGACCTGAAACTGGTACCATTGGGAAGCTAACAGACAGAGCTTCAATTGATATGAAGACCGGTTCACCATATTTTGTATTGAGGATGGTCTTCTTTGCAGTGGAATTTAGCTGACGGTTCCAGACACTTATTGCCACTTAAATGGGCCTAACTTCCTCATGACAAGTCCAAATGGGCCCAAACCAAAGCCCAGTTGAAGCTAAGGCCCATGGGAACAAGTGTGCCCTAAGGGCAATTTGGGTGTGCATGTAATTTTGGAGGTCTATATCAGCACAAGAGGGCAGCCGAAATTGACAAGAAGTGAATTAGATATTTTTAGACAGCTTTTACTCTTTTCTTAGTCTTGAAGTTTTCTCTTACATATTTTTGTAAGAACTTAGCTTCTCTTGTTCATGGAGGGCTAAATCATCAAATCAATCCAGGTTTTGGCTGTTCTGATTATTGGTTTTGAGATTATATGTTGTTGTTATTCATTTCAATGATTAATCTGCTTCTTGCTTCCTCTGGATTATTCTGTTTGGATTGTTAAAATTAGAATTTGGATCTTCATGTGTGATTGCTTAATTGCATGTGATAAAAGAGGATTGTATGGTTGATTAATGTTTCTGAGCTTTTGGATGGATTAATCACCTTGGCTGGATCATGGACTTAGGTAAAACTAGACTTGAATGTTTGCTTAATTCATTTAGTCTTAGTTAAAACCGAATTCTGGTTGCTTAACCAGTGGAATCCATAGAACATTGAGAGGCTTCTTGATATGTTTTAAAGCTCAAGAACATGGTTAATAATTGAATGGATCATTAGAAATCAAGGGAGGACTAAAATCAGAATTAGTTATGTTGTCTCTGTGTTTCATGCATATCTTGAGTTCTGTATGTCTAAAAATTCCGAGTCATACCTTGTAGGAAAGCTGACAGAATTGTCTACAACTTTCTTTCAGGGCTCGAAAGCTAATTCGGATGTCCAGAAGGTCATACGCAGCCTGGAATCCAGAGAAGACATGCTGTCGCAGGATCCTGACCTACATGCGGTATTTGGGCCATAACTTGAGTTGTGTATGTCATATGGACCTGAGACTGGTACCATTGGAAAGCTAACAGACAGAGCTTCAATTGATATGAAGACCGGGTCACCATATTTTGTATTGAAGATGGTCTTCTTTGCAGTGGAAGTTAGCTGACGGTTCCAGACACCTATTGCCACTTAAATGGGCCTAACTTCCTCATGACAAGTCCAAATGGGCCCAAACCAAAGCCCAATTGAAGCTAAGGCCCATGGGAAAAAGTGTGACCTAAGGGAAATTTGGGTGTGCATGTAATTTTGGAGGTCTATATCAGCACAAGAGGGCAGCCGAAATTGACAAGAAATGAATTAGATATTTTTAGACAGCTTTTACTCTTTCCTTAGTCCTTAAGTTTTCTCTTAGATATTTTTGTAAGAACTTAGCTTCTCTTGTTCATGAAGGGCTAAATCATCAAATCAATCCAGGTTTTGCCTGTTCTGATTATTGGTTTTGAGATTATATGTTGTTGTTATTCATTTCAATGATTAATCTGCTTCTTGCTTCCTCTGGACTATTCTGTTTGGATTGTTAAAATTCGAATTTGGATCTTCATGTGTGATTGCTTAATTGCATGTGATAAAAGAGGATTGTATGGTTGATTAATGTTTCTGAGCTTTTGGATGGATTAATCACCTTCGCTGGATCATGGACTTAGGTAAAACTAGACTTGAATGTTTGCTTAATTCATTTAGTCTTAGTTAAAACCGAATTCTGGTTGTTTAACCAGTGGAATCCATAGAACATTGAGAGGCTTCTTGATATGTTTTAAAGGCCAAGAACATGGTTAATAATTGAATGGATCATTAGAAATCAAGGGAGGACTAAAATCAGAATTAGTTATGCTGTCTCTGTGTTTCATGCATATCTTGAGTTCTGGATGCCTAAAAATTCCGAGTCATACCTTGTAGGAAAGCAGAGATAATTGTCTACAAATTTCTTTTAGGGCTCCAAAGCTAATTCGGATGTCCAGAATGTCATACGCAGCCTGGAAGCCAAAGAAGACATGCTGTCGCAGGATCCTGACCTACATGCAGTATTTAGGCCATAACTTGAGTTGTGAATGTCATATGGACCTGAAACTGGTACCATTGGAAAGCTAACAGACAGAGCTTCAATTGATATATAGACCGGTTCACCATATTTTGTATTGAAGATGGTCTTCTTTGCTGTGGAACTTAGCTGACGGTTCCAGACACCTATTGCAACTTAAATGGGCCTAACTTCCTCATGACAAGTCCAAATGGGCCCAAACCAAAGCCCAATTGAAGCTAAGGCCCATGGGAACAAGTGTGCCCTAAGGGCAATTTGGGTGTGCATGTAATTTTGGAGGTCTATATCAGCACAAAAGGGCAGCCGAAATTGACAAGAAATGAATTAGATATTTTTAGACAGCTTTTACTCTTTCCTTAGTCCTTAAGTTTTCTCTTAGATATTTTTGTAAGAACTTAGCTTCTCTTTTTCATGGAGGGCTAAATCATCAAATCAATCCAGGTTTTGGCTCTTCTGATTATTGGTTTTGAGATTATATGTTGTTCTTATTCATTTCAATGATTAATCTGCTTCTTGCTTCCTCTGGATTATTCTGTTTGGATTGTTAAAATTCGAATTTGGATCTTCATGTGTGATTGCTTAATTGCTTGTGATTAAAGAGGATTGTATGGTTGATTAATGTTTCTGAGCTTTTGGATGGATTAATCACCTTGGCTGGATCATGGATTTAGGCAAAACTAGACTTGAATGTTTGCTTAATTCATATAGTCTTAGTTAAAACCGAATTCTGGTTGCTTAACCAGTGGAATCTATAGAACATTGAGAGGCTTCTTGAAATGTTTTAAAGTTCAAGAACATGGTTAATAATTGAATGGATCATTAGAAATCAAGGAAGAACTAAAATCAGAATTAGTTATGCTGTCTCTGTGTTTCATGCATATCTTGAGTTCTGGATGCCTAAAAATTCCGAGTCATACCTTGTAGGAAAGCTGACAGAATTGTCTACAACTTTCTTTAAGGGCTCCAAAGCTAATTCGGATGTCCAGAAGGTCATACGCAGCCTGGAAACCAGAGAAGACATGCTGTCGTAGGATCCTGACCTACATGCATTATTTGGCCATAACTTGAGTTGTGTATGTCATATGGACCTGAAACTGGTACCATTGGAAAGCTAACAGACATAGCTTCAATTAATATGAGACCGGTTCACCATATTTTGTATTGAAGATGGTCTTATTTGCGGTGGAAGTTAGCTGATGGTTCCAGACACCTATTGCCACTTAAATGGGCCTAACTTCCTCATGACAAGTCCAAATGGGCCCAAACCAAAGCCCAATTGAAGCTAAGGCCCATGGGAACAAGTGTGCCCTAAGGGCAATTTGGGTGTGCATGTAATTTTGGAGGTCTATATCAGCACAAGAGGGCAGCCGAAATTGACAAGAAGTGAATTAGATATTTTTAGACAGGTTTTACCCTTTCCTTAGTCCTTAAGTTTTCTCTTAGATATTTTTGTAAGAACTTAGCTTCTCTTGTTCATGGAGGGCTAAATCATCAAATCAATTCATGTTCTGATTATTGGTTTTGAGATTATGTGTTGTTGTTATTCATTTCAATGATTAATCTGCTTCTTGCTTCCTCTGGACTATTCTGTTTGAATTGTTAAATTCGAATTTGGATCTTCATGTGTGGTTGCTTAATTGCTTGTGATTAAACAGGAACTTAAAAGGTTGATTAATGTTTCTGAGCTTTTGGATGCATTAAATTACCTTGGCTGGATCATGGACTTAGGTAAAACTGGACTTGAATGTTTGCTTAAATTCATTTAGTCTTAGTTAAAACCGAATTCTGGTTGCTTAACCAGTGGACATCCATAGAACATTTAGAGGCTTCTTGATATGTTTTAAAGGCCAAGAACATGGTTAATAATTGAATGGATCATTAGAAATCAAGGATGAATCAAAATCAGACACACTTTTTATACAATAGTTATCCCTCATACTTAGTCTTTTAAACCTCTTTTGGGCTGAATTGCATAGACTTAGACCTGATTTCATGACTTTGGATCCATTTGTGCCTAATTGTAATTTCCAGCAATACTGACCATTTTATGCTGTCTCTGTATTTCGTGCATATCTTGAGTTCTGAATGTCTAAAAATTCCGAGTCATACCTTGTAGGAAAGCTGAGAGAATTTTCTACAACTTTCTTTCAGGGCTCCAAAGCTAATTCGGAAGTCCAGAAGGTCATATGCAGCCTGGAAACCAGAGAAGACATGCTGTCGCACGATCCTGACCTACATGCAGTGTTTGGGCCATAACTTGAGTTGTGTATATCATATGGACTTGAAAATGGTACCATTGGAAAGCTAACAGACAGAGCTTCAATTGTTATGAAGACCGGTTCACTATATTTTATATTGAAGATGGTCTTATTTGCGGTGGAATTTGGCTGATGGTTCCAGACACCTATTGGCACTTAAATGGGCCTAACTTCCTCATGACAAGTCCAAATGGGCCCAAACCAAAGCCCAATTAAAGCTAAGGCCCATGGGAACAAGTGTGCCCTAAGGGAAATTTGGGTGTGAATGTAATTTTGGAGGTCTATATCAGCACAAGGAGGCAGCCGAAATTGATATCAAGTCATTTAGATATTTTAGACAGCTTTTGCTCTTTCCTTAGTCTTTAAGTTTTTCTCTTGAGATATTTTGTAAGAACTTGGCTTCTCTTGTTCATGGAGGGCTAATTCATCAAATCAATTCAGGTTTTGGCTGTTCTGATTATTGGTTTTGAGATTATGTGTTGTTTTTATTCATTCAATGATTAATCTACTTCTTGCTTCCTCTGGACTATTCTTTTTGAATTGTTAAATTCAAATTTGGATCTTCATGTGTGATTGCTTAATTGCTTGTGATTAAAGAGGAACTTAAAAGGTTGATTAATGTTTCTGAGCTTTGGGATGGATTAATTACCTTGGCTGGATCATGGACTTAGGTAAAACTGGACTTGAATGTTTGCTGAATTTATTTAGTCTGAGTTAAAACCGAATTCTGGTTGATTAACCAGTGGACATCCCTAGAACATTGAGTGGCTTCTTGATATGATTTAAAGGCCAAGAACAGGGTTAATAATTGAATGGATCACTAGAAATCAAGGATGAATCAAAATCAGACACACTTTTTATACAATAGTTATCCCTCATACTTAGTCTTTTAAACCTCTTTTGGGCTGAATTGCATAGACTTAGACCTCATTTCATGACATTGGATCCATTTGTGCCTAATTGCAATTTCCAGCAACACTGAGCATTTTATGCTGTCTCTGTGTTTCGTGCATATCTTGAGTTCTGACTGTCTAAAAATTCCGAGTCATACCTTGTAGGAAATCTGAGAGAATTTTCTACAACTTTCTTTCAGGGCTCCAAAGCTAATTGGGAAGTCCAGAAGGTCATATGTAGCCTGGAAGCCAGAGAAGACATGCTGTCGCAGGATCCTGACCTACATGCAGTGTTTGGGCCATAACTTGAGTTGTGGATGTCATACGGACTTGAAACTGGTACCATTGGAAAGCTAACAGATAGAGCTTCAATTTTTTTGAAGACTGGTTCACCATATTTTATATTGAAGATGGTCTTATTTGCAGTAGAAGTTGGCTGATGGTTCCAGACACCTATTGGCACTGAAATGGGCCTAACTTCCTCATGACAAGTCCAAATGGGCCCAAACCAAAGCCCAATTAAAGCTAAGGCCCATGGGAACAAGTGTGCCCTAAGGGCATTTTGGGTGTGCATGTAATTTTGGAGGTCTATATCAGCACAAAGGGGCAGCCGAAATTGAAATCAAGTCTTTTAGATATTTTAGACAGCTTTTGAACTTTCCTTAGCCTTTAAGTTTTCTCTCTAGATATTTTGTAAGAACTTGGCTTCTCTTGTTCATGGGGGGCTAAGGTCCCGTTTGGATAGCATAGCTTACAGCTTATTAGAGCTTTTCTACTAATATAAGTGCTTTTATGTAAAAAAAAGAGTGTTTGGATCAACTTATATAAGTAGCTTATTAATCTTTAAAAAGCTCTTTTTAACTTATTTTATGAAGCTATTTTTTTAAGCTTCTTAAAAAAGCTGTGTGCGAAAGCTATTTCGAAACATGACCGACAAGCTCTTTTGTAAATTTACTGGCAATTCTATCCCTCGACATCTCTCACCTTCAACACTCTCCGTATCTTTCTCACCATCGACGTTCTCTGTATTTCCCAGTTTCTTCCATCGACGTTTTGAGACCCGTCCATGGCTTCTCCATCTCCATTTGTGCGGCAGAAGTAGTCACAGACACAGACACAAAGGAGGTCTACCTTGTCCAGAACATCTTCCTCGGGTGTGTCGGAGAACAGGCGTGGCTCGTCTTGCAATTGTTCGATTTCTTCAAGGGATACCAAAGACATCTCTAATTTGGATCGATTCTTGGAGTACATTACGCCAATAGTTCCAGCCACAAAAGCAAAACAAAAACAAAAACAAAAACAAACTGTAGAAAGAGAAAAGAGAGAGGTTGGAGAAACAAAGGTATTTTCCCTTTTCTCTCTCACCAAAACCTGTAATTTCGGTTCTGATCTAAGGCTAATTTTGGTTCGCCAATCTGTCATTTTTCCAATTCTTATTTGCTTAAATTTCCATTTGTTTCCTTTTCCACCACCACCTTGGTCTTCAATTATCTTTTCTATTTTCGTTTGTTTGTTTATTTGATTTCATCTTAATTTATGAGTGCTTTCTATATTTGGGCGATTGTTTCCTCATATTTGTGTACTTGATCGTTGAATTTTTTGTTTGGCTTTTTGGGTGTTGTTGGGTCTCTTGATTCTTTGTTTCTTTGGGTGTTCCGCATTGAATCGAATTGGATTGGATTTTGGGGTAATTCCAGAAATTTTTTTCTGGGTTTTGCTTTGATCTGTAAATTTTTGGTTTGAATTTTGTCTTCGTGTTTTATGAACAGCAGGAACTTTCATCATCGTCGTGGTCTTGTGGTAAGAATTAATTATGTTATCCATTTCCATGTAATTGGTTGTGGGACATGTGAATAGTTGATGAATTTTACGTGTGAGATTTCTGATTTAATATAATGTGGAGATTTGAAATTGTCATCATGTATTTGATGAAAAAATAAAACAGACGCATCCTTTTTTCTTATTGCTTTGAAAGATTATGATAAGCTTCCTTTAATGTTGAAACAATCTATGCATTTGAAGACTTAAAGGATAGAGGGCATGGTTTTAAAAGCCTGTCAAGGTTCTCTATCTCAGAATGTGATGTCTCACCAATCACCCACTTGTTCTTCTTTTTTAATCTCTCAGGCAGATAGACTTTTGCATCAATCTCCTTCAAAAACTAAGAAAACCCAAGTCATTCTTAGTAGTAATACCTTTCAATCCAAATTATTGTGATCATATTTATCATACCAATATTTTATTGGAAGTGATTATGATTATGATGCATCTCTGTCTTCACTCTGTTGCTTATATGACATTAAGCTTATCTTATTCTTCACATTCTATTAATCTTTATCATAATAGTACCTAACTCATTTATCATTGTGGAAGATATGTAGTTTAAGACCATGATGAACTTGGCCTAACCCATTTTTACCATTGAAAGCAAAACTTTAATTTTTTCTGCATAAAATAAATTTTTTCTATAGCCTGGAAACATGTCATGTTCAGACTAAATCTGCAGGCCCTATTTTAGTTATGTTTGTTTGAGACAAGGTAGTTTGATCCTGTTGGCATAGTACAATCTTTCTGGTAGAAGTTGAACTACCAATGGGTTTAAGTAACCTATCCCTCAAAGTTTTGAAGATTCTTAGCCCAAATTAATTGCTTTCAGGAAAATCAAGCGAATCCACTCATTCTCTGTGATTCTTTTTTTACTTGCTGTTTGAAAGTTGAGATGGGTGCAATTCCATGTTCTATGCACTTTTGGAAGTGTCAACTGCAATGGACTCTCACAAAATACAACCATTGGGGAGGTCCATGGGTTGAATTAGCCACACAAACCAAACTGAGTGATAAAATTGGCTCCAAAAGGCATGAGTTATGTGGGCTTTATTCTTACCATTGTAGATTTTGTGTTCCTCTTTGTGGGAAAGAGGGGCCAACCATGTTACTTTAGCTTCTTGGTCTTGTACCACTATCTGAAATGGCAGCAATGCTACATTTTTAGCAACTTTTCTTGTGCCTTGTATGAAAAGGAAAAAGAGCATGTCTTTTTGTGGTTGATACTAGGTAGTTTCAACTTCTCATTGCATGAAATGCAGTAATTAGTGAGAGATTTTAAGCAAATATCCTCACCAAAAGGTCTCTTAATTTGGAGGATGAGGATGACCCTTAATCTTATCTATATTGTAAAGAAACAAGTCCCTACTCCCATCACTATAGTCAATTTGTATACAAGACAAATAGACAATGCTTTTGCTTTCATACAATACAGTCAGCAGTTGTCGTTAACAACGCCCTACATTTGTAGCAAAAGGGTGCCCGGCCATGTAGGATAGAAAGATAGGCCAATCATCTTAGAGCCACAAGAATTTTTTATTTTACATTAGATTTCTTCCATCAATTTCTGCTAATAAATTCATGGCTATGAAGCTTCCGTTTCATACTGTTATATGTTTCTAGAGGGAACGGAAATAGACAATGCTTTTGCTTTCATACAATACAGTCAGCAGTTATCGTTGACAACGCCCTACATTTGTAGCAAAAGGGTGCCCGGCCATGTAGGATAGAAAGATAGGCCAATCATCTTAGAGCCACAAGAATTTTTTATCTTACATTAGATTTGTTCCATCAATTTCTGCTAATGAATTCATGGTTCTAAAGCTTCCGTTTCATACTGTTATATGTTTCTACAGGGAACGGAAGCCTTATCCATTATGTTAAATCCATGATCTATCACACATTCTCTCTTTGAAGAAACCAAATGCATTACGTAGTGAGTATTTATTAGTAGTTGTGTCCCTGCAAAGTGATCAGATACACAGGCAGTTTATGTTACAACCAAATCTAAATCAATCAATTTCAGATTTTCTTAGTACTTGGGTTTAAGCTACCATCGCCAATAAAGCAATCGATTTTAGAACCATCCAAATCAAAAGCTACGAAAAAAATATTCACTATTTGCACCCATTGGTCTAAATGCAATTCCCATAAGTCTACCTCATAGCTTGTTGTCAGTTTCTAGCATTTTAGGGAGCAACTTGATAAAAGTTGAATAATTTGGTTTATGATCACATGTAACTACAACGCTTTAAAGAAAATAACTACTGAAATTGATTAAATTGCTCAATTTGGTTATCAACTATGACAATTGACCAAATTCGATATTTAATTTTTGTTTGCATATAGTCCTATGCATTAATGATGGGAAACCTTTAAACACATGTATGACAAAGAACCAAACTTTCACTATGTTACCAACAAGGTGTTTGTCCTTGTTTGTTTAGTGTAAACAGGTTGAGTCCCAAGACGTTATAGGCCAAAGATCCTAAGCTCGAAGCTTGGAGTCGCCTTTGTTGGGAGGGATTTACCGGTTACTGCTCCTATCCTCTGTGGGAATACCCTGGGTGTAAACAAAAAAAAACTTTCACTATGTTATCTTCTGTTGGTATGTTCCTCTGAAATTAAATCGAAAGCTTTTGCTAACAAACTATGAGACCACAACATTTTTACAACAATTTTACATAAGATGCATGGCAAAGGTGGTTGGAATGTGATACAACATCTCCCATCAATAAGTAAATGGGGAACTCAAAAAGTTGATAAGAATAGATTTTGCTTTTGCAGAAGAATAGTTCAAATTCAGTAATTTGTTTTTCTGCTCCAGTGAATGATTGGTTGAACGTCAACTTTATCCATTATTCAGAGCTTTCCTGTCTAAAAGTGCAAAGAAAAGGCAATTATCACATGGTGAACCAAAAATGTGGAATGGTTATCAGGGATTCAAATTCAACAGCAAAACCAAAAAAATATCAATAAATATAAAATTAAAAAGTAAGCTGGATAATTGTGAAACTTACTATTGCTTCTTCCACATTGAAACGTATTGAAGAGTCAATTGAGAATCCTAACTCTAGCATTAACTTTTCCAAGCGTATCACATTTGTCAAATAGAGATAACCAACCTGTTCAATACATGCCTGAGTGTTAGGGAAGGGGCAGAAAACAAGTTTCAAATTACTAACACAATATTTTAAGATTATTCCTATTAAATTATCAGATTCAATTAAAAATCAATAATTTTAGTAGAAAGACATGTAGCAACTCATAGGCCAGCTAATAATGCTACATATATTGTGCTACATACATTATACATATAAAATACTTACAGCAGCATTGTCATATAAGCTTCATTGAAGAGTATGCTATAGGCTCTGTAAACTCTGGGATATATCATGCATTATCAATTATGTTTTAACATAGAATTGAGCTATTAAGTACATGGTGGACTGCAATTATCACCATAGGTTCAGATTTGACAGCTCTAGAAGGCATTTCCCTAAAATCAGACCAATATTATCTCAAGAGAACCCAAAGTTTGAAGGCACTGACTAATGTTTCCAGTGAAGATGCTCTGTTATATACAGCTGCACCAGCACGCTTTTTTGTCCGTGTTTTGCTTGAATTAATGTTCTTTCCCCATCGAAGAACATCTCTGCAGAATAGATAATTAAAAAGCCATAAGCCAAACACAGAAACTTCTGCGAACTGAGTTTTCCAATAATAAATTCAGAAGAGCTTTTGCAAACATCACTTTCCCTCTTGGAACAATTGAAGACAATGGGAATCATAAAGGCATATAAACTTCCTAATGATTATAAATAGCAAATAGGTATTAAGAGAGAGAAAAAAAAAAATTAAGAGAACAACATCTAACCTCTCTTGATCTGATAAGAAGTTACTGTTAAGAAGTTTCTGGAGCAATGCATCCTGGAGCACAGCAAACATGAACAATTTATTATATGTCATAATCAGATATATACTTGTTTATTGATTCATAATAGTCAAAAACGAAGACCCTATAATACACTTGTAATCACTCCCAAAGCATAACGTATTATTGGATCCAGACAACATTAGCCAACTTAAGCCAACATATAAAATTCAAAGCCACCATTATGACACTAAAAGAATCATAATGAATAGATAGAAGCCATGACCATGGAGTTCAAATAAGGAAAGTTCCTATCAAAACTTGCAACGAATTCAGTGTTGGGAGAAAAATACTAAAAGTTTACAAGAGAAAAAAGTTAATGAGGACAAAAATAAGAGTAGACTTTTATATATAAATCCATTATGATGTCTTTTTCCAGGACTTAAAATAGCCTGGAAACATGTCATGTTCAGACTAAATCTGCAGGCCCTATCTTAGTTATGTTTGTTTGAGACAAGGTAGTTTGATCCTGTTGGCATAGTACAATCTTTCTGGTAGAAGTTGAACTACCAATGGGTTTAAGTAACCTATCCCTCAAAGTTTTGAAGATTCTTAGCCCAAATTAATTGCTTTCAGGAAAATCAAGCGAATCCACTCATTCTCTGTGATTCTTTTTTTACTTGCTGTTTGAAAGTTGAGATGGGTGCAATTTCATGTTCTATGCACTTTTGGAAGTGTCAACTGCAATGGACTCTCACAAAATACAACCATTGGGGAGGTCCATGGGTTGAATTAGCCACACAAACCAAACTGAGTGATAAAATTGGCTCCAAAAGGCATGAGTTACGTGGGCTTTATTCTTACCATTGTAGATTTTGTGTTCCTCTTTGTGGGAAAGAGGGGCCAACCATGTTACTTTAGCTTCTTGGTCTTGTACCACTATCTGAAATGGCAGCAATGCTACAATTTTAGCAACTTTTCTTGTGCCTTGTATGAAAAGGAAAAAGAGCATGTCTTTTTGTGGTTGCTACTAGGTAGTTTCAACTTCTCATTGCATGAAATGCAGTAATTAGTGAGAGATTTTAAGCAAATATCCTCACCAAAAGGTCTCTTAATTTGGAGGATGAGGATGACCCTTAATCTTATCTATATTGTAAAGAAACAAGTCCCTACTCCCATCACTATAGTCAATTTGTATACAAGACAAATAGACAATGCTTTTGCTTTCATACAATACAGTCAGCAGTTGTCGTTAACAACACCCTACATTTGTAGCAAAAGGGTGCCCGGCCATGTAGGATAGAAAGATAGGCCAATCATCTTAGAGCCACAAGAATTTTTTATTTTACATTAGATTTCTTCCATCAATTTCTGCTAATAAATTCATGGCTCTGAAGCTTCCGTTTCATACTATTATATGTTTCTAGAGGGAACGGAAGCCTTATCCATTATGTTACATCCATGATCTATCACACATTCTCTCTTTAAAGAAACCAAATGCATTACGTAGTGAGTATTTATTAGTAGTTGTGTCCCTGCAAAGTGATTAGATACACAGCCGGTTTATGTTACAGCTGAATCTAAATCAATCAATTTCAGATTTTCTTATAGATTTTACATTGACTCTTTTTTTGTGATTGATTCTCAGATATATAATTGTAAGCACGATGTGAGAAGAAAACTATTTCCAACTCATGAGAAATTCATTCGGGGATGTTTTCTGCCTTTTAGTGGATTGGGAATTAGGGACCACTTTATATAAGGTTTGTCCTTTGATGCAGCTTTCTCATGAGAAATTCATTCGGGGATGTTTTCTGCCTTTTAGTGGATTAGGAATTAGGGACCACTTTATATAAGGTTTGTCCTTTGATGCAGCTTTGGCTTTGGCAAATTAGTAACTTACATTCTAAAGTTGGGTTTTTATTTGCAGAATCATTTGGATCTTTTATAATGATTGGTTCATTTTAACGATAAACAGGTCAACTTCAAGTTTTAGTTGGTCATTGAGTACTTCATTACCTGATGATTCTGTCATGGCTTGGTGTATCTTTGTTGAGACTGGCAGGTTTTGCAAAGCAAGATTGAGTGTTATGCCTCCATTCTCATTGGAGACACAAGTTAAAGTCATAGTTACTTGCATGACTTTGCACAACTTTATTAGAAGACATGGTACAACCGATACAGAATTTGAAGCATTCAATGAGAACTTTGAGTTTGCTAATGAAGAAATTTTGGATAAAGTGGGCCTAGTGATGTCATATGGGAGGAACCAGATGAAGAGAACATTAAGCGATTGGAACAGATTAGAGAGAAAATAAAAAATTAGTTGTCTACACATCTTTAACTTTATTGCCTTTATTACTTATATATAGAATACAGTTTGTGGAATTGCTAACTTTCAAAATTAGGTATTACTTGTTACTTTTTTAAGGAGAGATTTGAGTTTTCTATATTGTTTCGATACATATGTCATTTAAAATGATACTATGAAGTTCTCTGCTATTTTTTTTAGTACTTTACATATTGAAAGTCCTAGTAAGAGTTGAACACAAACTGTGCTTGAGACCTTCAATTTCTATTTTTTTTTTCGCCACAATTTATTGTAGATATCAATTAGAAAAAATAAAATAATGCAAATTAGCAAATATAATATTGACCAAGGTCAAATTGTCTATATAACTTTAGTTTTCGAATGTATAAATTTGACTAACGATGCATAATTATATATTTTATGCTTATTATGATTACCAATATAATAAAACAAGAACATTTGTTAATGAAAAATTATCTATATGTAAGGTTTATAATATAGCAAGCCAAGAATCACTTTGATTATAATAAATGATACTTCAAAATAATAATTACTAACAACAAAAAAATTAACTACTTGAATCAAACTATAATAATTATGGCACTAATATAAAATATTTTATTATTAATTTTTTTTTAGAAAATATAACAAAGTGCTTATTTATCCAAACATAATCTTTAATAAGCGCTTATTAATGTCCTTTTCAGTAATTTTTACAATTATAAGTACTTATACATTTGTCTATCCAAATGCTTTACAAATAGCTTATAGATTTTAAAAGCGCTTCTTCAAGTATGTATCCAAACACTAAATAGCTTAATTTAAAAGGAACTTATGGTATAAAAGCTTTTCACATAAGGCCTTCTTATATAAGCGCTTAAATAAGCTGTTTACCCAAACGGGGCCTAATTCATCAAATCAATTCAGGTTTTGGCTATTCTGATTATTGGTTTTAAGATTATGTGTTGTTGTTATTCATTTAATGATTAATCTACTTCTTGCTTCCTCTGGACTATTCTGTTTGAATTGTTAAATTCGAATTTGGATCTTCATGTGTGATTGCTTAATTGCATGTGATAAAAGATGATTGTATAGTGGATTAATGTTTCTGAGCTTTTGGATGGATTAATTACCTTGGCTGGATCATGGACTTAGGTAAAACTAGACTTGAATGTTTGCTTAATTCATTTAGTCTTAGTTAATTCCGAATTCTGGTTGCTTAACCAGTGGACATCCATAGAACATTGAGAGGCTTCTTGATATGTTTTAAAGGCCAAGAACATGGTTAATAATTGAATGGATCATTAGAAATCAAGGATGGATCAAAATCAGAATCAGTTAAGGCTTGGATTGGTTGTTTTCCTTTAGGTTACCACTTACAATTAACTTATGTTAAACACTTAAACCAAACAAAACCCCCCTGTTTATATGCTTCTTAATATGATTCACTAAATAGAACAATCCTTAGGTTCGACTTAGGGCTGCCCTATGCTGCAAATAGCTTAGGTAACCGACCTTAAACTTAATTAATTTGAGGAGCCTCGGCAGCTCATCACAATTCCATGAGAAACTACGGAATTTTCCATGAGAAAAGACGCAAAGTTGTGATACATTATCACAACT
Source organism: Cercis canadensis (assembly GCA_003255065.1). NCBI lineage: Eukaryota > Viridiplantae > Streptophyta > Magnoliopsida > Fabales > Fabaceae > Cercis > Cercis canadensis. Next base: position 20,962 of record QAOA01004887.1, read on the forward strand.
TGCTTGCAGACTTTCTCGCAAATATATTTTGCAAGAAGTTTCTCACGGACAACTGTACATGAGAAAGATTGAGAGAAAACGTAGTAATTAATTTTTTTGTAATTAAATTTTCTCAAGGATATTATCCGTGAGAAACAAAATTTCTTAAGAAAAAATTTGTGAGAAATTTCCTGAGAAATACGTCAAAGACCTTCATCCTAAACCCTATTTTTCTCCTAACCTAAAATCTGCATAGTACAATAACCAGCATTAGCAAAACTAGAACAATAGTAACAGTAACAGAGGAGCAAAATCCATTCAAATTAAAGAATGTATACAAAAGAATCTATACATGAAGAATACTCCAAATATAATGTTAATGTAAAAATAATCTATACATAAAGAGTCCATATCATCATTAGCTATTAGGGCCGAACAAAAATAGCAGCAGTGATATGAACAGTAGGGATGTGACACAAAAATACAATACATTAGTAGGCATAAAACATAAAATGTTTAAAAACAACATACAAGGATATGCATCAATGTAATAACAATACATAAGCACTGATGAAATATGAGGAAGACTTGTGTAATATCAATTGCTTTCTAGTACATAGTCACTTGGGTGATCTTCTTTGGTTTCCTCATCATTGCTATCACTACAAGAAAATTGCTGGATTCCAACGGAATTTTTCCGTTGGAATTTTGAATTCCAACAGAATTTGAGTCGTTAGAAAAAAGCTCGTTGGAATTTGCAAATTCCAACAGAAAATAATTCCAACGAAATTTTACCGTTGGAATTCAATTTTGGAAAAAAAATTCTAATGAAAAATTCCAACGGTAAAATTTCGTTGGAATTATTTTGAAAAATTCCAACAGAAAATACTGTTGGAATTATTAATATATTTTAAAAATTATTTTTTTAAAAAAAATATATATTTTGGTTTTGGTTTTTGAAATTCCTACGGAATGGAATTTCCGTTGGAATTTTCTTGAAGTTTTTTTTTTTTTTTTTT
>QAOA01004889.1:0-20502 GCA_003255065.1 Cercis canadensis
CGTTGCTTTTCACGTTCCAGGAGTCAGGACTTTACCGAAAGCGAATTTGGATACAAAATCAAACCTATCTAGTTTGGAAGTTTGCTAATGAAAGGGACCTTTGAATGACCCAACTTCAATTCTTGGCTTAACTTTAAGCATGACACTGACTTTGATTTCCTCAGTGTCTCCTCAAAGGCAAATTGAAAGCTTTTACTCCTATGGTCTAAGTTCTTCGGGGAAAAAAGAAAAGCTATGAAAGATTGAAAGAAAATGAAAGATGGATAATTAAAAGCATTCTCCTTGACATCGACACCAATAATGTTTTTAGTTTGAAAATAAATGGCAATCTATAAATACAAGAATTATAATGAAAAATAAGATAATTTATACAGTATCAATATTAACTATTGTTAATTTATGACTTTATGGGATAAGGTAATAGTTGTATGTGTGAGAAATAATTGATGGCTGACAAACAAGGTGCAGGGACGTGGAAGAGAAAGCTTTAATAGTTGATAGGTTTGAAAGAGAAAGTACAAGGCTATAACTTGTTTTCTTGCACCTATTTTTCTACACTTCATGCCTTTTTATAGGCAAGTAAACTGACTTATGCAAGTCAGTTTTTCAGCTGCATGTTTCTATTATTTTATTTTCTTTAGTTGGTTTACATTTGCTGCTTTTTGCAAGTCGGTGAATGGCAGATTTTTCTAGTTTGTTGATGAAGCTTCACAAGTCGGTTGAATGAAGACCTCAAGCACTTTGGTATTGTTTCTAGAAAAAACTAGAAAGGTGTGCTAAATTCAACAACTATATTTGAAGTGATTAAGAAATAATAGGATACCATTTGATATATGAGATTAAAGAACTTAATAATCTTTTTATACTCATGCTTAACACATTAACTAGGAAAAATAGGAAATTATCTTGTTTTAAGTCATATTAAAGAAGTAACTTTAATTTTCTTCCTAATTCCATTTGACTGAGTTAGGCTTGATGGCCACGATCAGTGGCGGAGCTTCATTAAATAGATCCATTATGAATCAGATTAGGACAACCTTTTTGGTGTGACATAATATGAATTAAAATAATTTGCTAAAAGATCAAAATCAGTGGAATCAACCTAACTTATGGATAAGATAAAAAAAACTTCCCAAAAATATATAAATAAATATAGGACATTTGACAGCATCTTAAGCCACAAGCATCAAACATCAAAATCTATAGCATGGTGATTACTTCATTAACTTCTCCAACAGATAAGCCCGATTATAGCAAAGCTTTACATCTCTAATTTTAATACGATACCACGTGAGGCAAAAATTTTTATTTTTCCTTTACTAACTATAAGTTAATCCAACAAAAATCTGCCAATAGATTTTTCCTGGTGTATTTTGAGTTATTGTCAACCTGTGCTTATCCAAGAAAGTGAAAGCCACACAACTAAAAACCTCTAAATGCTGAGTCAGAGATATCCACAAAATGATAAGTGGAACAAGATATGGAATTCTTATTCATTTTACCTGTTTATACAGAACTTTAACGAGTCACTGATATGATCTTTCAAAGCCAATTAGACAATGGAAAGAAAATTAAACAGAAAATTGGAATGGTAAGCCATGAACAAATTAAAAAGGAACTGTTTCTTTTCACGTTCCAGGACTTTACTGAAAGCGAATTTGGATACAAAATCAAACCTACCAAGTTTGGGAGTTTGTTAGTGAAAAGGACCTGCGAATGGCCCAACTATTTGAACTCTAGCCTTAACTTTAAGTATGACATTGAATTTGTTTTCCCCACTGTTTACAGAAAGCCAAGTTGAAAGCTTGTGCTCCTATTGACTAAGTTCTTCGGGGGAAAAAAGAAATTGTAAAAGAGAAAAAGAAAATTGTAGACACGTACATAAAGAGAGAGAGACAGAAAAATGAAGACAGATATATATATTTTGCTTTGGTTAGTGAAAACAATCTTCTTGACTTATAATTGAAATGCTTCTGATATAATATTGTTGCTCCCAAACCTGCAAAATAGCAATAAATTACAAAAAGATAATATAGTTGTTAGTGTAAAAATAGAGACGTAGCATTGGGATAGGGCGTAGATATCTTACTCTCTTTTAAGGCAATTCATGCCTACCACAAGTAATTCTAATTATGTCTACTGGGTGAACTGTATTATAGACACATTGNATAGTGCAGTAGGTAGGTACACTATTTATCCTCCAAATTCTATCCAAAAAGGAGGACATGAATCTTTCTCCACACGCTTCTCTACCCAAGGTTTATACACAAATGACACAACACATAAGCATAAAGTACGTAAACTAACAAAATATTCAGAATAGATATGTTCATGTCCATGTAATATCTAGATGCTCACATATATAAGGTTGGAATGTGTCCTAAATGCTTCTAGCTTGGGTACTTTAGAGCAGAATACATCTACAATAAAATCAAAGCTAGTTATAATGGACGTTGGGCACCTGAAGAAAAGCAATGACCTCTAAATGGTCATAAAGTAAATTTCATTTTCCATATAAGTGGATTTACTATTTGGTTTAAAGCGTCCTTCATATGGCTATTAAGTATAATACTCAAAGTATATAAATGTACAATAAGTTTTATCCAATGAAGAGTATAGTCGTGGGCACAATCACAAAGTGATGCGGCCATTTCATTCACTGTCGCACTCTGCTCTTCTTTTGTGCACAACGCAATTTTCATGACTTCCCCCTCTCTTTTTCTCATCGTTATAGAGTCCCCTCTCTTAATTATTCTTCAGTCTACAATTGTGAATCTGTTCCTACATGAATATACTAAATCAGATAGTTAAAATGTTGTTCCCAAGCCTACACAAATAAAAATAAAATATAAACGTAATGAGATGTTAGTGTAAAATAAAGATGTGGCACTAGGATAAAGCACGAGTATTTCACTTTCTTTAAGACAATTCACGTCTCTCACAGGTGATTAATGGTGTCTTCTACCAAGTGCAATAAGTTTTAGACATATTGTCTCTAGGATACAATAGCTCAATAATCACACCATTTATCCTCCAAATTATGCACAAATAGGAGGAAAGGATTGATGAGTAGATTTTATATCCATAAATTAGATATCATCCACTTGTTATTTAGTTAGTTTTTGAGTTGTTTAATGGTTTTATTCTTGTGGTTTTGTGTTTATTTTGTAAGAAATACAAATATTGCAATTGGGAATGATTCAAAGATGTTTAAGGGCTAAAAATATGAGCATTTAGTCTCCTGGCTGAAGCCCGGGCTCCTAGGTGCCCAAATTGCTATTGCTAGCAAAAAGGACAGGGCTTGGGTGCCCGGATGCAAGGCCTAGGTGCCTGGGATTTGTCATTAGTTTTCTTACTTATGGTAGGTTTTGAGCCCCAAAATGATTCCTAATTTAATTATACTTCTTAAGTCTTATAAATAGATGTTTTAGGACTAGTTTAGGTCTCACATGTTCTAAATCTTGAGAGAGCAAGGAGAAGAGATTGAAAGCTTGAAGTTGGAGATTTAGCGACGGTTCTTCATTGCCATGAGTTTTTCTTTCATTTTTCTTCTTGAATCATGTTTAAAATTTGTGCTATTATAATTTGATTTTTGATCATGAACTAATTCTTTTTTCTAGGGCTACGATGTAGCCTAACTATAAATAGTTGTATTTTCTTATAGTAATTAATCTATGGATTTTCTTTTCTAATTAGTTCTATTATACTCTTAGTGCCTCTAATTAATTAGCCATTAGTTACATGATATGCTAATCATAAAAGAAATTGAGAGGGCAATTATGTGTCTCGTTCATTGGATAGAATACCATAGATTGTATGTATGATAGAGATATATGTATATGATTTGTGTAGTTGCTATAAAGGATCCATAGAATTAAATAAATTTTTTGGTTATTCGTAATTTACATAGAGATATAGAGGTATAATGGATTCATTACACCTCAAGAGAGGCTAATGAATAGTATAGGGAATCTCGATTATCAATTAGGAAGATAATTCTAAATTAAGAATATAAGTAATGGTGAAATTGAAAACACTAAGTATTTCTCTCTTAATTAATTCATGATTTTTATATGTTTTAAGTTTGTTTTCAGTTTATTTAAAATTAGTCTTGAATTTCTCCTGAATCCGCTGATCAGATAAAATTGGAACTAATTTAATTTTGGTAGTTAATAGCATTAATCCTTGAGGGACGATATTTACTCTCATTCTATTACTTATAAGACGATAACGTACACTTGCGCTCCGTTTTCTCATAACAAGGATTCTCTCCAACACTCTTCTCTACTCAAGTGTTTACTCATAAATAATAATCAAAGCACATATACACAAAATAATAATATTGCATACCCTTACGTTGTGTCTAGATACACATATATATAGTATGACCAATTAGCTACTAGCCGTTCGTCCTCATAAAGCACATTATATTCATACTATAATATAGAATCAATGCATAATTTGCCAGCCGTTGGCACCATGTTACGAACTTTATTGGCATTATAGCATTAGCATTTAGCCTTTGTTTGCTAATAACCACAGTATCTAAAGAATATAAAAAATATAGCTGTTGGAATCAATTTTTCATCCATGCAATTCATATATAATAAAGATCATGATATGCTATAAAGATAAAAATATAACCCCGATCAAAAAAAGAAAAAAGATAAAAATATAACCAATCAGCAATTAGTCCTATTTAATAAGAATAAAGCACATGATATATTCACTTATATTGTTATAAAAATGAGAGTACCAATATTTATATTCAAATACCTTTACTACTAGGCAATATTTATTGGTGGTGGTGATTACCAATATTGGAAGCTCCAACAAGACTTTATATTGGAGTGAATAATACTTAATCATTAAGTTATTATTGAAGACGTGTTTTGGTTATAATTGAATTCCGATGAAAAAGTAATACCAAAATTTGAGTTCCTTAAAACATGAGAAAAATAGTTTCTACTGATAAATTGAAAAAAAACATATGAGTGAGTTTCAAATTCTGATAAGACCTAGAATATATATAACCACAACTTATAAGAGGTTGATAATGATGTGCATGCATGTTTCAAACATGTCATTGTCATCGACAACTTGCCAAATCACAGCCAGACCTAATGCCTGAAAGAGACAGAATCTTGTAGTCAAGCCATTAATTGATTATCATAATTAATAAATCTTAGTATTTCTGTATCCAACTAATCAAGTATCACACGCTTCTTTTGATATAGCTGTCTCACATATTACCACATTTTTTCCTGGGAAATAGGATATTTTTTGACGGTCACTTTCGACGTGTAAATCATAGCAGCTGAATTAATCTCCACTTAACCTCTATATATATGTACCCTACTCTTGAACGTCTCCTTAATTTGATATCTTCTTTGTTTGTTCAATATCCTCCATCCTTGATCCTTCTCATTATTCCTTCTTTGCAAATATTCCTCATTTACACTTTTCCAAATTGTGATATCGCTGTAATGGATTGTTTGTCTCTTTATAAAGAGGTTAGTTCCTAGAAATAGTTAATTTATGTAAGGGTTTTTACCTCGTGTTTTCTATTATCTTTCTCTTATATGCTGCTGCTTTAATTGCCTACAAGAATGTGAAAACTCATTCAAATGAGTATGATTTTAAGCTTCCTGATCCTGCGCCTTATGATAGACAGCAATAGACGTAAGTTTCAAAATTATAGTTAAAATTACAGTAACAGTCAGGTTTCAATTTCAACAGGATAAAGAAAAGCTTTTTATCGTCTATAGACAGCAATTATGACCATATGTAATCATAGTAATGATCTTAACAGCAACGTGATAGGTTCATGAGAACTATATTCGCAGAGTTTACAAGAATCTCATAGCCGTCATGCAGAGCATGTTATCTATGTGAATTGAATATTTTTGTGGTCCATACCATTAAGGATGCCATTGGTAGCGGTAAAAGTGTGAGACTATAGCATTATTCATATATTATGTTCCTTTCTATTTGAGTAGTGTTGTTTACTAGTTTGCACTCTTACAAATGCATATAATTACTATTCTATCGCCTCCTAAAGTGAAATGATAACGCTACCACCACCCTCACCTAATAACATTTGAATTTAACTAAAATCACCATTTAAACTTTAATTGAACCTGAGCCTTCGAACTTTTACACCTCCTAACCCAGGTACACAAATAACATTTTCTGTTTCTATTTTTATTTTGACATATAATATTTATGGGAAGGGAATTGACTACAGTAGCCTCGGATGAATCAAAAAATTTATAGAGATATTGTCAATTAGCTAGTGCAAACAATGCACTTTATCAATTCTTTCTTTTCGGTACATGCACTTTATTAATTCTGCATAGAATTGTTGACACAAAAGTAGGAAAATCTGGAAACAAAGGGACCACCTCGTTTTATGGAAACCTTTGCCCTTTATTAATGATCTTATATGAAAACGTTGTATGCATTTTTCTCACGTCACAAACCTTATATTTCTAGCGTTCAATATGGGAAAAGAAGATGTCATTGACAGACAAATTTACAGTTAGTCTTATTATTTTGAAGTTTATTTTCTTATGTTTATCCAAATAAAAAATATATTAACTTTTAATGTAAAGATGGATTTTGTTTTTGTTTACAGGATTTAGCATCTTGAGTCTTCACTCTTAAACAATTTTGTTATGTTGCATTTTGAATGTTTGTACTGTAAAAGGAAAGAGAATGGCATACTTATTAAAATAACCACCTCATATTGGGTTATATATTTCAGAAGAAAATGGAGGACGTGATGAAGAAGGATCAAGAGGTTTGCACCATGGATGGATCTGTTGATAGGCATGGCCGTCCTGCAGTTCGAGCAAGAACTGGAACTTGGGTTGGTGGAAATTTGATCTTAGGTATACTCAAGTCTCCAGCTATATATATAAGAAAAATATCTTATATAATTGATTAAATTTGATTAAAATTATATCTCTGCATGTGAAGATAATCCACTATGCTGATACTCATTTTTTTCGAAATATTTTTCCAAACTTTTGATGTTCTTTAGTTTCAATTTCTTGTTAAATTTCATACCATAGTAGACTGAATTTAAATAAAAGTTAAATAATATTTTTGGTTAAACAAACTTAATTATTGGTCCTGTATTCAGAAAGGTTCAATTCCTTCTGAAAAAAATAGAATAACTCATGTGGAGCTTTTTTTTTNAAAAAAAAAAAAAAAAAAAAAAAAAACAAAGTTCTCAATAAAGCTTTAATTAAAAATGTAACTAATGATTAATTTTTTGCAAGAAAATGATATATACCTAATGTTGTCTTTATCTTGAAATTTTGATTATTTTTATTCTCTTGAAAAAATAGAGTAAAACCCCTTTTTAGTCCCTGAAAAATACATCCACTGACAAATTCGTCCCCTAAAAATTTTTAGTGACAAATTGGTCCTCGAATTATTGTTTTCGCTGACAAATTAATCCTCCGTTAGGCTTTGTTAGTCTAATTTAACAGACTTCGCCATGTGGCAGTTAACGTGATGACGTGGCCATTAGTTGCTGAAGTGGCATGCTGACATGGCAGATGACCATTTTCTTGTGTGGCATAAGTAAAACGGCGTCGTTTTACTAGCATAAAGTCAAGAAATTTGCTCCCTATACGGCGTCGTCTAGTCAAGAGTCCATATGCCCAAAACAACAATCCGACGTTGTGAAGGAGGCATCTGCTGAAGGAGATGCCATACGGCGTCGTCTGGTGGAGACTCCAGCTGCCCAAAACGAAAATCGACGTTGTTAAGGTTGAGAATTTTGTTTTTGCTCCCATACGGCGTCGAGCAGGAATAGAGCTCTTGTACATCCCAGAAATTTTCACTCTCATTCAACATTTTTTACCCACACCTACACTCTAAACTCACTCGCAAAACACAATCATTTTCTTCCTACTTCGCTCTGCCTCTTGCTCATAAGTCACACTTCACCGAGACAAGGCTATACTGCTCTGTTTATAGCCACCAGGAACAGAGCACTTCAAATCTCATCCCATGCACCACCATGTTCCAACATTACCTTTAAAATAGCAAAAGCAATAGCCAAAAATGATAACTGAGTTAGAGTAATTAAGAACAAATGAAGGAATGATTATGTTAGCGGTGAAAAGCTGAAGCAGTACCCAACAATGACTAGCGGAATTGCAGGAGACAGATAAAAGAGCTTGGTACCCAGAATCACCTTGGTTCTCAAAGTCCCCAGAAGCCTACGGAGATAGGAAAGAGAAGCCATCTGTTGTAGTGGGCTTCTTTTGTTTGATGAGGAGGACCCAGACCTTAGTGTAAGTGGAAGTTTAAGTGATCTTGGTGAAGATAGCAAAGGTGAGTCTGAACCACCTAGTAGGAAAAGATTACGCAAACAGTTGTTGAGTGAGGAAAACTTGGATGAGGATGGTAGTGGTGAAACACTAGTATGACTTAACCGAGCTGCATGACTCAGTGAGTTATGTGTACCCCGAGTTATGTGACTCAGCCATGCATGAGAGAAAATGGAAGGTGGAAAAAAAGGGTACCCCAAGTTATTTGACTACAAACAGTATTATAGGGTGCATGTGACGAGCAATTAGCAAGAAACATCACTGAAGGTTTCGTTCCCTCTTTGTGTGTGTATATATATATATGGAAGCCATGTCTATGGCTCTAGCTCTCTAAACAAACATGCACGAAGAGAAAGGACGTCAATATTTAACCAAAGAAACGTGAATAAAAATTTTCTAACCTATGCGGATCTCTCACAGTAAGAGGAGGGAAAGAGAGAGAGAGAGAAATGAGAGAGAAGGGGAAGAAAGAGAGGAGGGGAAGAGAGAAATACAGGGAAAATTTTATGGCGAGGTCAGTATGCCACTTCAGCAACTAACAACCACGTCAGCACGTTAACTGCCACGTGGCAAAATCCGTTAAATCAGACTAACAAACCCTAACGGAAGACTAATTTGTCAGCGAAAACAATAATTCGAGGACCAATTTGTCACCGAAAATTTTTGGGGGACTAATTTGTCAGTAGATGTATTTTTCAGGGACTAAAAAGGGGTTTTACTCAAAAAAATATAAGGACAAACCTCATATGCAGCAATAGAGGGAAAATCCACTTATTTTGAAACCAACAATTTCATAATTAAAATCAATTAAATTTTTTACTAGAAGGAAAATTATTATTTAGTTTTTAAATTTGGTAAAAGAATTAATTGATTTTAATTAATTGATTCTATCCAACTAGTTAAAGTTGGTAAAAAAAAATTATCTATGGGATCCACGGCCCCACTGCCTCTTTCTCTTTTTCTCTCGGTCACTTTTCCTCTCTCTCTTTCTCTTTTTTGAATTGATGTAGCGTGTCTCTATAGGACACACTAAATCGATCTAGGTTGTTCATGATTTCTCAGGCCTTTTGTCTTCAACTAACACGCTACTTCGATGTCCAGCATGTGCATTAATGACACACTATCATTCCAGCATTTCTTTATAGAACATGATATATTGATCCAGCGTGTCTTTTGGGGACCCGCTACCTTTAAACTAGTGTGTTACCCATTTCTCAGGCAGCTTTCTGACTTCTTTGGATAGGGATCCGCTACTTTGATGCAGCGTGTTTTAAATGAAAATGTTATATCTAGAGTAGCATGTGATATTTTGTTTGCTACCGCTTTAATAAAATAATACTCATTTTCGTAAATACTTTTAACACTAACCCTTTTACGTATTTATTTATTTATTTTGTATTATTTCAGTCAATTAATCTGAATTTGTTGTGTATCTCTCCTCTTCCTACTCACACAAACAGCATTTATCATTTTTTTTTTTTATAGAAAATCAATATTTTAGTTTAGCTCTGGCAGGAAGCGTTCCTCTACTTGCCTGCCATCATTATTTGTAGAAAAATTTGATTTAGTGTGGCTCACTTATACTTTTTTCTATCAAAATTTAACTACACGCTTTGGCAGGTGTTAAAATGATGCAAGAGAAATGGTGGAAAGGTATCCTTTTTCTTAAAGTTTTGTTGTTCTGTAAAACCTTAATAGATCTACTTAAAGTCAAATTTTACTAAGTGTATAGTTCTAAATAAAGTAAAGTAATAAAGCGTGCAAATAGAATAGCTCATAGAGATATACCATTTTGCTTAACTGCACTAGGATTAGAAAGAGGTTCTATTGCAAGAAGAAAGTGGTAACAGGGCTCATGAGTTATATGAATAAAGACCAACTGAAAAATCTGGTTTGTATAAAAATGACAATTAGATTAGGATTCATGTGGGGTTTAATTTTAACATGAAATATTTCTTACAACATCATGCAGATTGGCATACCATATATTGGTTGTATACCCAAAACTCTATAGGAATTATAGCCAAAAAAAATACAATAAACTCTATAGGAACAAAGATTAGTTAGTCAAGTCCACGCAGCATGAGAGTTTCAAGAAAAAGATTACAAGCAAATCATATTAGCCTCCACTAGAAAAAGACCCCGTGTTTCAAGCAACAAAGCTTGCATTTTCTACAACGACCAAGACCCTGCAGTTCATGTTTTGATGCATTTGCACGATCAAATCATATTAGCCTCCACTAGAAAAAGACTCCGTGTTTCAAGCAACAAAGCTTGCATTTTCTGCAACGACCAAGACCCTGCTGTGCATGTTTTGATTCATTTGCACGGTGAAAATGAAAAAGAACAATTTGCTTTTTTGACTTTTTCATAGTGGAAAAAGAATTTTGTGAAGTAGCATGTAAGTAACAAGGCACTAATAAAGAAGGCTCTATTTTATTATACAGCGCATTACATGAAAAATAAGGCTCTCATAATACTGTGACTAGTAAGAGTTCCATAAATAATTAAATGAGAAATCAAGACCAAGACCACGCAGTGCTTCTATTGATGCATTTGTAATGTGAAAATGAAAAAATAATTTTTTGAGTTAATTAGTATGTGTCAGAACACACAATTCTTTATAAAATATAAGAACTGTGTAATATAAGAAAATGTGCTAAAAAGTAAACTTGAAAAAGTTGTTTCCCGGCCCATTTTCCTATATCATGTGGTTCTTGTATTTTATAAAAAATTGTATATTTTGACACATAACATGTGACTCAATTTTTTAAGATTTTTGGAACAACACCAAAATCAATGGTGGGTCCCACCCAAACTCACCTAACTGAGGTGAAGATAACGCAACTCCCCTCGGAGGTAGCATAGTGCTCACGATATAATAAATATAGGACTAATAAATAAGAAATAAAATATGTAGACTCACTTTTTAAGTTGTGCACAGGCATTGTAGGTGGCATTATAGTGAGCACGTCTCCCAACTAGAGACTATTCATTGGGATGGTTAATTTGTAACCTCAAGTTGCCTATAGTCTATGACGTTGGAAATTTAAATGAGAACTTGTAACTATGGTTATACTGGTTGATGAATATCTGTAGTAGCGTTGTTGAAGAAGCTCTAAAATTTGCTGCATTGACCTACTTGGGATCCTTGTGTTTGTCTTGATAGGTTCATAATTTTTTCATATGCATTTTATTTCATAGTTGCATTGTCAACCCTATCCTGAGTTTACTGAAAACCTATGGTATCTGTTGAGTTTTTCATCCATTTCGTTCACTTGTATAATAGTTTTGAAGAAAAAAAATTCTACACAGATTATTTACTCATAATTTTGTTGAATTAAATTCTCTTGTCATTTCTCGAATTCGCTGTCATATTTTACTTTTATTCATTGATGATGTCACTCATGTCAATATTTTTAGGCTTAATTATAATTTTGGTATTTTTATTTTAATAATTTGAACTTTTTGTCCTCCTTCTTTAAAAATAAACTATTTAGTTCTTCTATATTCATAAAATATACAATTTTGATCCTTTTGTCTTTAGGCCAAGATTTTTAGGTTTACTTCAAGGCGTAAAGTTCTCTTATTAATAATTCTACTGTTCAGATTGAAGAGCTACGTCTTGTGAACCTTCCCACTAAATTTTAGCTTAATCTAACGGTGAGGCTTAGTCTAAAATACCAAAACTATAAGTTTTCATCTAACTGAATAGATAAACTTATTCATCATTAGATTGAGCTGAAATTTTGTTAGAAATTTCACAAGACATAGCCTGTCAATTCAAATTATGAGATTATGAATCAGAGAAATTTACACCTTAAAATAAACCTATGAATTTTGGCTTAAAAATAAAAGAACCAAAATTATACATTTTATGAATATGAAGGGATTTAATAGTTCATTTTTAAATAAGGGGGACCAAAAAGTTCAAGTTGTTAAAATAGGAGGACCAAAATTACAATTAACCCAATGTTTATGTTATATATTGAGGAAGTTCAAGAACTTTGATGGGATAGGAATTTTTTTCATCAACGTATATGGAAAACTAAAGATGCAAGCGCAATATTTTTAAACCTTAAATTGTTTATATAATGTGAATGGGAACATAAATAATTCCAATTACTCTAGTTTATAGAGAGAGAGTAAATAACTATAAAATCAGGATGTCCTTGNTCACCCTTGCACCTGAGAGGAAGATGCTTATTTTATTTTATTTTTATATATAGAGATGTTCATTGGGAAGTGTAATCAGATCCTTCCTTACATCTTCTCTCCTGTAATGTTTGCTGATATTAAAAAATTTAGTGAGATCTTCACCTTTTTGTATATACTTTCAGATTATATGAACAACATATTTGCATAATAGTATCATCATCATTTCAAAGTGGTAGAAGTATATGTAGATATGCCATGTCACATTTTTTTTTTCAAAGAAAGATAGTTATCATTAAAGATAATGCAAGAGTTACATATACAACTCCACAAATCGAGCATGCAAGCCAACAACACACACCAAGAGTGGTAACAATAAGCAAGTAAGAAAAGATACACTATGCCAAAGAAAACAGAAAAGCTAAACAACAAGAACTATTAGCGGCTATCACCCGCAATGCCCAGGGCATATACCAGAACTCTTTCTAATCTGAAATATCCTTAGCAACAGTCNACAACTCCACAAATCGAGCATGCATGCCAACAACACACACCAAGAGTGGTAACAATAAGCAAGTAAGAAAAGATACACTATGCCAAAGAAAACAGAAAAGCTAAACAACAAGAACTATTAGCGGCTATCACCCGCAATGCCCAGGGCATATACCAGAACTCTTTCTAATCTGAAATATCCTTAGCAACAGTCTCCGGAGGGGTCCAAGCTCACTTAGTATGATTACGCATATGTCTTAACATTCTTAGAGCAAATTATTTTGAATAGCTAGATTTCTAGTAGAATGCTTCTGTTGGGAGAAATTGACCAAAATGTTTATAGAGGCAGGTCTCTATAAAATAAAACCACACTCTGCGCCAACGAGGGTTGATCCATAGGACAGCCACCAATATCAATTGTACTGTAACAAAAGATGAAGCAAAACTCCAATAAAGGGCAGTGAAATCAATTGCAGGTTCATTTTTCCCTCTGTCATTGGAGGAAGTTGGTGGTGGTGATGGTGGTATTGTTGCAATGCCTCTGTTACTATTATTCCAAGAAAGATATGGATTTCCTCTATAGCAGCTTTCATCAAAGGTTCCAAATTGTCCCTGATCAGGTACTCTACCTGACAGATTGTTGTAGGACACATTGAAAATGGCTAAGGAATGCAAATCCTCTAAAAAGGGATATATCCACTCAAGATGTTATAAAAAAAGGTCTAAGCCTTTTATCTTTTCTAACTTGTGGAAGCTTTCAGGAATGGCTCCATTCAAATAGTTGTGAGATAAGTTGAGAACATGAAGAGCTGGGAATTCTCCTAATTGACTTGGAACCCCTCTTGCTAGTTGATTGCATATCTGACAGGGAAGTTCACCTTGCAACCCATTGCCTCCCAATAAAAGAAACATCAAATTTTTATTCCCATAAATGCCCGTAGGAATACTCCCAATAAGTTTGTTGTCTCTGAAATTAATTGTCAGTAATTGAGGGTTTCTTGATAATGCTCCAAGTATTGTACTAGTGAGACTATTCCCCTGTAAATGTATACACTCTAACTAGGATAGTTTGAAATATATGGCTGTTCTCTTGTGTGGCCAGAAAAGTCTCAAACCAAACCAGTCTTAGAAATCATCAAAATTCTCTCACAAGGGGTGGCCTTGCTTCAAGTGGTGGTTGCCATTGTTTTGTGCAATAATTGTGGTTCAGATCAATGACTGCAATGGTTGCTTCCAAGGAGAGAAGATAGCACTTCTGGATTACAAGGAATTTCTTAAGTTCCACAATTATTCTGCACAGTCTATCCTGCCTTCCTAGGTGTCTGACCCAAACAGTGACTGCTGTACTTGGAAGAATGTCACATGTGATTCCTCAATAGGTCATGTGATCCATCTCTCCCCTGATGCTGAATATCAACGGGAAAAATGTTACATCTCTTATGACTTGAACTCTTCTTTGCTCCAGTCTTTTAGCTTGAACTTACCTTTGTTCCAACCCATAAAGGAGTTGACAAGTCTTAACTTATCTTTCAATTGTTTTGATGGATTGATTCTCGCTAAAGGTACGAGAGCCTCCAATCTAATATGCCCTTTTATCTATGTTTCTATGTTTCTTTCTTCTTTTTTTCCTCTTTAATACAGAGAATATAAATCCATTTATTAGTAACAATAATAGAATAGATTATGAAACTAATATTTTGAAATTTATCTTGAAGATTATAGAAGTATGTCAACATTAAAGATGTTGCAGACATTAGATCTCAGTTACAATTTCTTTGATCTGAGCATCATAAGACCATTGAAAACTGAGTCATTGATGAACACACTTTTTATACAATAGTTATTCCTCATATTTAGTCTTTTAAACCTCTTTTGAGCTGAATTGAGTAGACTTGGACCTCAGTTCATGACTTTGAATCAAATTGTGCCTAATTGCATTTTTCAGCAATACTGAGCATTTTATGTTGTCTCTGTGTTTCATGCATATCTTTAGTTCTGGATGTCTAAAAATTTCGAATGATACCTTGTAGAAAATCTGAGATAATTATCTACAACTTTCATTCAGGGCTCCAAAGCCAATTCGGAAGTCCAGAAGGTCATATGCAGCCTGGAAGCCAGAGAAGAGATGATGTCGTAGGATCCTGACCCACATGCAGTGTTTGGACCATAACTTGATATTTAGGTGTCATATGGACTTGAAACTGGTCCCATTGGAAAGCTAACAGACAGAAATTCAATTTTTATGAAGACCAGTTCACTGGATTTTATATTTTAGATGGTCTTAATTGCTGTCGAAGTTGGCTGATGGTTCCAGAAACCTGTTGGCACTTAAATGGGCCTAACTTCCTCATGACAAGTCCAAATGAGCCCAAACCAAAACCCAACGAAAGCTAAGGCCCATGGGAATAAATGTGCCCTAAGGGCAATTTGGGTGTGCATGTATTTTTGGAGGTCTATATGTTTAGAAAGGGGCAGCCGAAATTCATATTAGACGCTTAGGATATTTTAGACAGCTTTTCAAGTTTCCTTAGTCTTTAAATTTTCTCTCTAGATATTTTGTAAGAACTTGGCTTCTCTTGTTCATGGAGGGCTAAATCATCAAATTAATCCATGTTTTGGCTATTCTGATTATTGATTCTGAGATTATGCTTTAATTGTTATTCATTCAATGAGTAATCTACTTCTTGCTTCCTCAAATTTGGATCTTCATGTGTGATTGCTTAATTGCATGTGATGAAAGAGGAACTTAAAGGTTAATTAATGTTTCTAAGCTTTTGGACGGATTAATTACCTTGGCTGGATCATGGACTTAGGTAAAACTGGATTTGAATGAGTGCTTAATTCATTTAGTTTTAGTTAATCCGAATTCTGGTTGCTTAACCAGTGGACATCCATAGAGGACTGAGAGACTTCTTGATGTTTTTTAAGGCCAAGAACAAGGTTAATAATTGAATGGATCATTGGAAATCAAGGATGGATTAAAATTACAATCAGTTAAGACTTGGATTGGTTGTTTTCCCTAAAGTTTACCACTTATAATTAATTTTTGTTAATCACTAAAAAAAACAAAACCCCCATGTTGATATGTTTCTTAATATGATTCATTACTCAGAATAATCCTTTGGTTCGACTTAGGGCTGCCTTATGCTACAAGTAGCTTAGGTAATTGACCTTAAATTTTCACTAATTTGAGGAGCCTCGGCAGCTCATCAAATTTTGGCGCCGTTGCCGGGGATTATTCTAGTTTTGAATCAATATTAATATTAGTAAAATTGACTTTTAACTTCCCTCTGATTCACCTTGCTTGTGTGTGTTTGTGTTCTTTTTACGGTTTAGGCCATTTTTCCATTACTTTTAGGCCAACTTTTCTATTCTGTGTGAGGCCAGTGGCCATTGTTTTTCTTGCTTTGAAGTTTCCCTAGATGTTTTAGGATGTCATTGAGTGAATTATGGCCATTTGGATCATTTCCCCCTTGTTTTCCCTTCGGTTTGGCTTGAATTAGTGATTTTCGGGTGTACTGTTCCGACCAAAATTTTGTGCTCCGATTGACCTGAAACTTGGTCAGTTGAAGGAAAATAGGCCAATAATCAATAGTCACTATTGTGTGGTTTGCATTTATAAGCCAAATTCCACTGTTTTGACAACTTTTCCATTTTTTAAAGATTTTTTATTTGATTTTTGAGTTCTATTTTCATCCACCTTTCATGCTGTGGTGGTAGAAAAAAATTTAAAAATATTTAGATACCTTTTCTAGTACTATTTTGGTGTGTTTTTGCCTTTGTTTTGTGCTTTTGGTGTGTTTCTGTTTTAGTCAAATTATGTCATTTTTCTATGTTTCTGTGCATTGTGGGGTGTTTAGGAATTTAGCCACTGATATGCATGATGTATGGCTAGGTCTTCTCCTTTTGAATTACTTGAAGTAGACCCTGAATTAGAGAGAACCTTGCATACACTTGTTTAGAGCTGACTAACGGGCCAGCCCAACCCATTAGGGCCGGGCCACATCGGGCCGCGGGCCTTAACGGGCCGGAGCGAAGCAGAGGTGGGGTTTTTGATTTGGAAGGTTTTGCCATGGTTGAGAATAGAGAGAGAAACAGAATGACGACACAAGGGAGAAGAGTTACAGGGAGAGAGTGAGTGGGGTGTTAGCGCCAAAAGCACAGTGACATGTGGAGGTAGAGCTGACTAACGGGCCAGCCCAGCCCATTAGGGCCGGGCCACATCGGGCCGCGGGCCTTAATGGGCCGGGCCAAAATGGCCCGGTTTTAATCGGGCTAGCATTTTACTAGCCCAGCCCAGCCTACTTCGGGCTACGGGCCATAACGGGCCAAAATCTATTTTTTAATTTTTTTTGCCATGTTTATTTTTGAGAGAATATGACTATAGGAGAACATATTAATTATGAAACATCAAATATTAACATATTTAATCAAAACAAACTATGGCGTTTTAATGGTGCTACCTCTTGAAGTCAACTGACAAGTTCAGAGAGCTCTTAAGAGTAAAATGGGTCTAACTTTCTCATCATAGGCCCAATTAAGCCCAAAACGGGACCCAATTAAATTTGAGGCCTAGGAGATTAATTCTAACCTAGGGGTAATCTAGGTATGTAATTAATTTAAAGAGTTACAAGTAGGTTAAGGAGGCAGACATTTTTTATATTCCATTCCAGACAGTTTTTAGTAGAGATTTATTTTTCTTTACCTCTTCTTCTATTGGAGCTCATATTTGATGGCCATAGAGGAGTAGAACTTTTGTAACCAAGCTAGACTCTAGATTTAATTCGATTTGATTTGAGATTATGTACTTAATTGATTCCAGTTTAATGCAATTCTGTTTATCTTTGGATTTCTGCCTTGCCTTAATTTTTGTATGGATTATGGAGATTTCTATCGTTCTTATGAATGTTGAGGTATGAAATAAAATTTAGGTTGATCAATCTTTGTTCTACTGCATGAATCTAGAAAGAGTATGCTAATTGATGTTTGGTTTTAGGTTAAACAACTAATTGCTAATTCTATGTGATTACAAAGATTAGTGATGCATGTGGTTAAATTGGATTCTAAATGATAATTCAATAGGAACACTTAGTTATAATTAGAGATTTCAGTTGTGAATAAATTCAATTAGCAATGCTGCATTAAGCATAAATAACATTCATAACTACAAAATCAAGTAGGGAAATCAAAGTCAAATCAACAAAATAACAACCAAATAACAAGTTTAAAAAAACTATTCAAATTATGAAAGTCTTTAATCTTCTTCTTCCTCATCATTGCCCTCAATAATAACATTTGACTCCTCTCTAGAGAGACATAAATCATCAATGTCAGTTGAATCATCATCATCATCATCATCATCATCTACAAAATCAAGTAGCCAATTACGTGTGCATAGAAGAGCTTGCAATGTTTCGTTAAGCATAGAACTTCTATATTTGTTCAACACACAAGAGCCAATACTAAAAGCGGATTCCAATGTTACGGTAGTTATTGGAATGCTCAATATATCACAAGTCATCCTTGCAAGATCACTAAATCTATTACTTTTGTCTCTCCAATAAGCCAAAACATCAAAACTTCCTGTGATTGTGATCCTTGGCTCTTCCAAATAAATATTAAGTTGAGACTTTCCGGCATTGTTAGTTTGTTGGCAATCAAATTCTTCAAAATCCTATCAAATGATGAAATTAATATTTAACTTACATAGTTACATAATAATATTGTGTAATCAAAATGTAAACAATGAAAATGTTTAAAAAAAATTCAATAGCAAACTTACATCATAATATAGTGTAGGCAATTTCTCTTTTCCTTTTCCTCCTCCAATAATACTTAGTGGTGGTTGACTCACATTGAAATAAGTCTTTGAAGTTGTTGTACCCTTATTGACATACTCTTCAAACATTCGATACAAATTTTTCTTAACCTTTTCAACTTTTTCTTCATAATAATATGGATCAAGTCTAGAATAAATATACTTCAAGAAATTGAGTTTTTTGATTGGATCAAGAATAGCCCCAAATGCAAGAACCACACTATATTCCTTCCAATACTTATCAAATTTATCTTTCATTCTATGAGTCATGCTTTGAATGAACAAATCTTTATTCATCAAGTTGGATGTCAAAAGAAGCTCTATCCTCCAAATTTCTCCAAAATACAAATTAGATGTAGGATAAGATGACCCAGATATCAAGTTGGTAATTGTATAAAATGACTTCAAAAATTTACACATTGAAGCCCCTCTATTCTACTCTTCATTTGATGGACACCACTTATAATTTTTATCAACTAAACTCAAACTATGAAAGACACGACGATACTTGATTGCACTTTCAAGCATTATATAAGTGGAGTTTCATCTAGTAACAACATCCAGTCTCAAACCAATTGATGTATCAATCCCGCCAACTTGTTCAATACACTGAAAAAATTGTTTCATCCTACTTTCTGATGCCCTAACATAATGCACACTTTGTCTAATTTTGTGCAATGCATCACTAGCAACTTTCAAACCATCTTGAACAATGAGGTTCAAGATATGAGCAGAACATCTAATATGAAAAAACTCTCCATTAAGTAGCAAGCTATTTGACAAACATAGGTGTTCTTTCAAGATGTTTTGCATATTGTCATTTGAAGAAGCATTATCCAAAGTAATGGAAAAAAATTTTCTCTCTATTCCCCAATCCTTTAAACATTCAAGCACCTTCAATGATAAATCATGCCCAGTATGTGGAGGTTGCATGTGAGAAAATGCTAAAATCTTACTATTCAGCTTCCATTTCTCATCAACATAATGAGTAGTTAAAGATATATAATAATGGTTGGTGCATGCAGTCCAAACATCAGAAGTCAAGCACACTCTACTAGGAATTCAGGCTAATTGTTGTTTCAATTTTTCTTTCTCCACTTCATATTTTTTCAACACATCAAGTTTAGCAGTTTTTCTAGAAATAAACTTACAATCTTCATTCAAAAACTTTTGATATTTCCTAAACACCCTCCACTCAACAATACTAAATGGAACATCATGTGCAATAATCAATTCAGACAATAACTCACGATTCACATTAGAGTCAAATTTTCTTCTCTTCAACTTCCCTTCAGAATCAATTAACATCTCCCCAACATCATGAAATTTAGGAATCATATGACATTTAGGAACATGACGGCATAAATGAGAAGTTCCNTTAGTCTTTTAGTGTGTGTTTCTAATGATTTTTATGGCTTTTAGACATGTTTTGTAGATTTGGACTTGTTGGTGCTTGTAGATTTTAATTGCTTAATTGTTAAATTCTGGCACTACTTACATTTTTTACCATATCTTTTGCTACATATGTCCGGTTGATGTGATTCTACTTTCGTTGGAAAGCTAACAGAAAATGTCACATTTCATATGAAGAGCCCAGAAGCTGATTCTCGCGTATGGACAACTGAAATTCGCGTGCAAGCAGTTCAGATTTTCTGCTCCGCCCAGCACTCCGCCCAACATTGACTGATT
>QAOA01004890.1:0-16463 GCA_003255065.1 Cercis canadensis
ATTTTAGAAAATGAATTTGTCAATAACTATATTTTTTAAGGACTAAAAAATAGTTTTACTCTATAAATAAATAAATCTCTTAATGGTAAGATCTCGTGTGTGTGTGTGTGTGTCTCTCTCTAAACACAGCCGTGTTACATTCGATCTCTTGCTAGCCACTGACATAAATCGGACAACATTCGCTGGATATTACTTAGTATATATCTTTGTTATTGCTGATCTGGTTTTTCTGGTTCATGTTGAAGCTCAAATAACCTTCAGCCTTCTTCAGGGGTGGGGTCCTTCTATCTCAATTTTTTCAGGGAATTTCATATTCTTCTTTGATTATTACATTACACCTGTCATTCATCTAGCTTTTGCCATGGATGTGATCATGTGGGACCTTGTTATTTTGGCATTTTGCAAGTGTATATATCAGTGTGACAGTGACTATACCAAATTTGCTAATTCTAAGATTTGTCTATACAGATTTATTTTTTTTTCCCTTCTTTTTAAATGGAGAAAATTCATTGTACATAAGATTTGTGATGAAATGTTATATTTTGAAATGAGAGTATAGTAAGTAAATTTTTCTATATAAATAATTAAGATCATTATGCATTACATTGATGGATACCGACTGCAGAAGTTCACCAATTTTGGTGGTTATTATTAAATCGTGGTACTCCTCATGTCCACCAATTCCAGGCTGATGCTCACAGATATCTGCCTCTCAATATATATAAATGCGGGGTAGAAGAAGTGTATATATATATATATATATATATATATNAAACTTATAATAATAAAAATTATGAAATAATAATAGTGAACATTCTATATGATATAAATGATAAGTGAAACTCTAATCCAACTGTAGGATGGCAATGGGTAGTGTATGTATTTCTCTCCAGGGAACAAAATCTCGTGTCGTTTCGAACGAAACGCACGAAATTTTTGGATTTCGGAGGTGAACGACACGAAACTACACTTCAATTCCGAAATTTAGACGTTTCCATGGAAACAAAGCTGTGTCGGTGAGTTTCGGAGGAAACGGACAAAAATGGCAAAAGTTTCGAAGTACATGTACGAAACAAATTCAAAAAGCCAAGCAAGAGCAACAGAAAAATGAAAATATGAGACAATTTATTCAACAGTTCATGAACAACAAATAAATTGAGAAAGGACAATAATTTGTAAAGTTAAATAAAAACAAATGAGACAGTGTGTCTCCATATATTTACAATCTTCACAGATTCTCAACTCATTCAAAGAAATGAGAACTAAAAAATTTATATCCCATTATTTCTCAACCTCCACCAACCTTCAACTTGTTTGTGTGAAATAGAGAAGAATTTTGAAGCTACCAGCTGCGTGTTCTCTGCCTGAAGGTTAGTCTTTCCTTGCATCTAGCTTTGGCCCTCTCGATCTTGCATCTTCTAGCTCTCTGTGATTTCTGGTTCTCCAGTTCTCCTTCCTCTCCGAATATATTGTTATTCCTGATGAGTGAAACTTGAAAGAAATATAAAACCACTTACGCACATGGTTTCCCTTTCAATATTGCTATTTTTTTTTTTTTAAGTTTTTGGTTGGCAGCTGCCAAGCTTCACGTTGAAGCTTTTTATTTGGGCAAATTTACAATAATAATATTGTTTAATAAAATAATTACGGATTTAGGATAGTTTTGAAACAATTTACCGAAATGGGTTAGTTTTTTTTGGCTAAAAAACGCTGATGCGTTTTATCATAAAAATGCTAAACAAAACTGCGTTTTAAACAGAAAACATAAAAAGTAAAGCGCGTTTTGTTAAAGAAAACGTGGTTTCATATTACAAAAAACGCGGAATAGGTTTTTAACTGTGGGGCCGAAAATGGTTAGAAGAAAACGCTGATTCAATCAGAGTTTCTTGCAGAAATCTATAGAAAACTCTGATTCAATTAGAGTTTCTTAAAGAAAACTCTGTTTAAAACAGAGTTTTCTCTAAGAAACGTTGTTTCCATATGCGTTTTCACTTTGGTTCTGTTAAACGCTGTTGTATTTCTGTAAACTGCTATTCAAATTATGTAAAACGCTGACACTGTAGCACCGCTTAAAACAGTGTTTGAGCCTTAGGATGATTGAATTTAGGGTCAGGGGCTAGGGTTTAGGATTTGGAGGTTAAGGTTAGGAGTTTAGGGTTTGGGTTGAGATTTGAGGTTTAAGGTTCAGAGTTTGGGATTTGGATTTGAGGTTTGGGAGTTAAGTTAAGGAGTTTACTATTAGTAATTTAAGGTTTGGGTTTATAATTTGGGTTTAGGTTTAGAGTTTAGGGTTTAGAGTTTGAGGTTGAGATTTAGGGATTTCGGGTTCAAAATTTGGAGCCCACTAGGTATTAGGTTTAGGGTTAAGGTTATGAGTTTAGGGTTTGATAGAACCTGCAATGTCCCTTGCTAACCGTTGCTACTCACTTGCTACACACAACATGACAACATAAGATCTGAACCATCCAAGTATTAATCATCCTTTCTAACATGTAATTTCTGAGAAGACCGCAGGAGTTGTAACCCAAAATTTGATGCTGCTTTACAATGGAGGGTTATGGCAAGAGTAGCAGTAATAAAAATAAATATTTCATCCCATTTGTGCTTCAATTCAAACTAAAGGGTGTTCAACTTTAATGCCATCTCTGGTATGTGAGCATACAACAATGAGTCTAAAGTCATTGGTGTGAAAGTTGATCTCAATGATGTTTTAGTAACCGTCAACTAAGGTTAGTTATCCCGGCACCGGGCTTGGGCGTTGCATCTAATTACTTACATTCTAAATGTAAGTTATTTAGAGAATGACATACGTCCACACCAAACATTCTTGGGATCAACTTTCACACCAATGACTTTTAACTAATTTTTGTATGCAAATATATTTAAATGTAAGTAAAACATCAAGGATGAAATCTAAAATGAGAAATATATTTGCATACAAAAATTAGTTAAATTAGCAAGTGAGTAGCAACGATTAGCAAGGAACATTGCAAGTTTCATCAAATCCTAAACTCATAACCCTAACCCCAAACCTAATACCCAGTGGGCTCCAAATTTTGAAGTCAAAACCCCTAAATCTCAACCTCAAACTCCAAACCCAAAACCCCTAAACTCCAAACCTAAGCCCTAAACCTAAATCCCAAATCCTAAATTGCTAATCGTAAACTCTTAAACTTAACTCTCAAACCTCAACCCCTAACCTCAAACTCTGAACCCTAAATCCCAAATCTCAACTCTAAACCCTAAACTCCTAAATTCTAAACCCTAACCTCTAACCCTAAACTCGATCATCCTAAGGCCAAACACTATTTTAAGCGGTGCTACAGTGTCAACATTTTACGGAAATACAAAACACATATGAAAACAACGTTTCTTAGAGAAAACTTTGTTTGAAACAGAGTTATAGAAAACTCTGTTTCAAAAAGAGTTTTCTTCAAGAAACTTTGATTGAATCAGCGTTTTCCATAGAAAACTCTGTTTCAAAAAGAGTTTTCTTCAAGAAACTCTGATTGAATCAGCGTTTTCTATAGAAAACTCTGTTTCAAACAGAGTTTTCTTCAAACCATTTTCGGCCCCGCAGTTAAAAACCCATTCCGCATTTTTTGTAATATGAAACCGCGTTTTCTTTAACAAAACGCGTTTCACTTTTTACGTTTTCTGTTTAAAATGCAGTTTTGTTTAACGTTTTTATGATAAAACGCATCAGCGTTTTTTGCCAAAAAAAACTAACCCATTTCGGTAAATTGTTTCAAAACTATCCTAAATCCGTAATTATTTTATTAAACAGTATTATTACTGTAAATTTACCTTTTATTTGATGAAAATTTGGGTGAGATGCTTGGTGAGAGACACGGAGAAAGAGAATAGAGGTGGAGAGTTATAAGACTAATTAGACTTTTAAAAAGAAATGAAAAAAGAAAATGGAATTTTGATGATAATTCTTAAAGTTATAAGACTAATAATAGGCGAAGAAGTCATTTTACGGATTCTTTTGGGATTCTTTATTTTTTTAATTATAGAGATAAATACCGTCACCTTTTCTTTTACCAAAAAGAAAATTGAATATTGATTTTTCAGCTTTGCTTTTGAATTTTTCTTGGTCGGTAATTTTTAAAAAAATATATGTGTCTGAATTTAGCAATATTTCTACTTATCAAATTTTTGGAAAAGAGAAATTGTACTAAATTACCAATATTTATTTACAAGCAAATTTTGTGACTATGTCAAGCGATATTATCAATTTTTTATTAGATTATATCTAAGTTTTGGATATTTACTCCTTAGACATTTTACTGCTAATTGATTTGAACTTTTTAATATATTTTTTTAATTATGTATTGTGTAATTTGAAACTTAAAGTATAATATGTATTTTTTATTAAGTTTTACGTATCTTAAATGTTTTAAATATTTTTGGACATTGATTATATTAATGTTATTTGGTTAAAAATATAATTATTCAATACTATATTATCTAATTTTATATATTTTTATCAGTATTATTATGTTAAAATCTTTTAAAATTAAAAAAAATTATTGCTTAAAATTATTTGAAATGTTTCTAAAAAAATTTTTCGTTTCTACGAAATTTCCGAAACATTTCTAAAATATTTCTGTTTCTTGAATGATCAAAACAGTAGCTCGACACGACATTTAGTTCCTTGTTTCTCTCTCGCTCTCTCTGTGGCTTGTAAGGGACGACATACCATGTGACAATTCTGTTTGTTCTTTTCTTTATGTTTATCCTTTTAGAGTTATCTACTTATCTCTATCAGTCATGCACCCCTACTTTCCTTTTTAGGAATGTCTTTTGTTTGTTTGGGTAATATATATATATATATGTCTGTCTTTTCAAACATTTAGTTGTGTCTTCTGACTCAAGACATACTTCACCCCTGCCACCCTTAAGTCACTTCTCACCAAACCCTCTCGCAAAATTTAAAAGAGAAAAATCACATAATTAAACCAAATGGATTTAGATGGGTTTTGACCAAAAATAACAAATTGATCTAAAAAATTTAATTTTGCCACATGAAATGCTTCTATTGTAAAATAGCATTTTGGACTTTCCTGTAAGTTCTCTTAAAAATTATTGCGGCGTATGCTTATTCTTGTTATCTATTTCAATCAAGTCAGATCAGGACTATCTCTTCTTTTCTTCTGTCTTTCTGGACATGTATTTATGTCTTAACAAATAAAGCACAGCAGCAAATTTTTGACTAAAATTATCATTTTAGTCCCTCACTTTTAGAGGGGCTATCAATTTAGTCTATGAGTGAAAAGCGTTTTGAATTTGATCTCTCACTTTTTTATTTCATTTCAATTTAATCATTCCGTTCGTTAACAAAACTAACATAAGTGTTGAGTTGTACTACTAAATGTGATATGTCACCATTAAATGTCAAGTCAGTAGTTTAGTCGACAATTCTACTACATTAGACCCTTAAAACGAAAATGTAATTGAAGGTTTAAGACCGAAACTTAAGGATCTTCCTTTTGTCACTCACATCCTCTTCTCTCTCAATTGGTTACTTTCCCTTAATTTTATACACAAAATGTTTTTTCCCCATTTCTCTATTCCCGTTCACATGACCTATAAGTTAATTTTTTTACCTTAATTCAAAGCCCAAATACTTTGCAATTTAAAGACAAACCCACGAATAGAGACTGCAGCAATGACCCATCAATTCTGAATAATGGGTTTCAAATTTTTCTGTTGTTCTATTTCCTTTATCGATTTCTCTTATAGCTGTGTTTTTTTTAATGAAACGGTATAGTTTTGGGCAAAAATAGTAAGTTTAGACTGGCAATTTAACATTTAACAGTGACACATCATATTTAACAGTCCAACTGATAACTGTTGTTAGTTTTGTTAATGGCATATGAATGAAAGGATTACATTAGACTGAAACAAAAAAGTGAGGGACCACATTGAAAATGCTTTCTATTCAGGGGCAAATTGATAGTGCTTCTAAAAGTGAGAGATTAAAATAGGCAAATTTTTTTTAAAATAAAATCTAGAATATCGCAACTTTAATTACATATTATTATTTTTGCTGCTAAAAATATACATATTTAAAATTCTTTAAGTAGTTTAATGGGTTGAAATTTGATAGAAATATAAATAAGATGAGCTGTGAGTAGCGCTAAATGTAGTGTAGTGTGTGATAAGTTTTTGTGATTGAAACCACCAATTTAAAATACGGTGCATGTGTTTTCACATTAGTGTAGATCTTTTAGTAGGGCATAGTTGTGCTCGGGTAACAAAGCATGTTTTTAGCGAGAAAAAATGTTAAATAATTGCTCCGTCATTGCAATGAACTTCGCCTGCTCCTTTAAAGATTGAAAAAGAATGCAGCTACAGTTAATAGATTAAAGAAAAAGTATGAATTATTTTGATACAAAATTTTTTCATTGTTGTGAATGTTTTATTTTGATCAAGAGAAGGAACAAGATGATAGGGAAATTAACTGAAATAATGCTATTTAATTAGTTAATTACGTATTTAGGTTAGTTTTTAAAATATTTACCAAAATGGGTTAGTTTTTATACCTAATAAACGCCAATTCCTTTTTATAACAAAATGCCAAATCAAATCCCCGTTTTATGTAATAAACGCCAAAATTAAAACGGAGTTTCTTGTAAAAAAAATGCCAAAATGATATAAAACGCCGAAATGAAAGCCAAAAGCTGCCGAATTGATTTCCTAGAAAACTCCAAAACGTTTTGGCATTTTTCTCTAGAAAACTCCAAAATGTTTTAGCAGCTTTCTCTAGAAAACTCCGAAACGTTTTGGAGTTTTCTAAAGAAAAACGCCAATTCAAGTTGGCATTTTTTGGGGCCAAAACAAAACTCTTAACCCTGAACTTAAAACCCCAACCACTAACTTAAATTCTAAACCTTAAACCAAACCCCAAACCCTTAATCTAAATCCCCAACCACAAGCCCCAAATTTTAAACTCAAAAATATTGCTCCAACCTCTAAACTGTATACCCCAAACCCTAATTTCCACATCCCAAGAATAAAACTCCGACAACTAAACTCCAAATTTCAAATCTAAACCCTAAACCTAATCCCAAAATTCAAAAATACAACTCTAAACCCTAAACTCAACAATTAAACTATAACTCTAAACTCCAAACCCCAACCCCCTAACCCTAAACCCTATACAAATTAAAAACCCTAAATTCCTAAACCCTAAATTCCTAAACCCTAAACACCTAATCCCAAACCTAAACCTAAATTCAAACATACAACTCTAACCCTTAAATTCAACAATTAAACTATAACCTTAAACCCTAAACCATAAACCCTAACCTCAAACCCTAACTCCTAACTCTAAACCATTAACCCTAAAATCTAAACCACATCCCAAACCCTAAATTTCTAAACCCCAAACACTTAATACCAAACTCAAAAAAATCCAACCTTAAACCCCAAACACAAACCTTAAACCCTAACGCCGAAACTTGGGGTTTGGGTTTAAGGCTAAATTTTTTTGAGCTTGGTATTAGGTGTTTGGGGTTTATAAATTTAAGGTTTGGGATGTGGTTTAGGTTTTAGGGTTAAATGTTTAAGGTTAGGGTTTGGGGTTATAGTTTAATTATTGAATTTAGGGGTTAGAGTTGTATGTTTGAATTTAGGTCTAGGTTTGGGATTAGGTGTTTAGGGTTTAGGAATTTGGGGTTTGGGATTTGGTATAGGATTTAAGGTTAAAGGTTTGGGGTTAAGGGGTTGAAGTTTGGGTTTATGGTTTGGAGTTATAGTTTAATTGTTGAGTTTAGGGTTTGGAGTTGAATTTTTGAATTTTGGATTCAGGTTTGGGGTTTAGATTTAGAGTTTAGTTGTCGGAGTTTTATTTTTAACTTTGGGATTTGAGGTTTGGAAGTTAGAGTTTTATTCTTGGGATGTGGAAATTGAGGTTTGGGGTATACAATTTAGAGGTTGGAACAATATTTTTGAGTTTAATATTTGGGGCTTGTGGTTGGGGATTTGAATTAGGGGTTTGGGGTTTGGTTTAGGGTTTAAAATTTAAGTTAGTAGTTTGGGGTTTTGAGTTCAGGGTTAAGAGTTCTGTTTTGGCCCCAAAAAATGCCAACTTGAATTGCCATTTTTCTTTAGAAAACTCCAAAACGTTTTGGAGTTTTCTAGAGAAAAACGCCAAAACGTTTTGGAGTTTTCTAGGAAATCAATTCAACTGCTTTTGGCATTCATTTCGGCGTTTTATATCATTTTAGCATTTTTTTACAAGAAACTCCATTTTAATTTTGGCGTTTATTACATAAAACGCGAATTTGATTTGGCGTTTTGTTATAAAAACGATTTGGCGTTTATTAGGTATAAAAACTAATCCATTTTAGTAAATATTTTAAAAACTAACCTAAATACATAATTAACTAATTAAATAGCATTATTTCAGTTAATTTCCCCAAGATGATATGTATATTTTGGATTGGAGAATCTCACAAAAGCATGGGAAAGGTTATCCACAACAACTATAGATCCACTGGAGGATTGATCAGTGACAGATGATGGATTTAATACAAGGACTGGAACCAGAAGTTGGGAATGGACGATGACAGAGCCTCATCATGTCACTGACAAAATGGCTGGCACTTGCATGGCGTATAGCTCTATGCTATTGAACTCAAACAAAATGCTTTACCCTGGCTCCTCAATAATTGGCTAGCTAGTGAACTCGTGGATCACGTTTCCCTTTCTTGTTTCTTAAAAAGAGAAAAAAAGAGGGTGACCATGGACTGCCAAATCACAAACCCATGTGCATAAAAAGTGTCTATAGCAAATGCTGAGGAATAAGTAAGATTACATCTTACGAGTTGCCCGCAAGCTAGCATGGAACGGCATTTAAAGAGATCCCAATCAATTGCGAGACCAATAAATTAAAGCAAAATAAAAGGAAATGATATCTTAATCTTAATAATGGGAAAACAAAAATTTACTTAATTGTGCTCTGTTAGATCTTATTAATTACCAAATATTTTAACAATCAATGTAAAATTCACATTGTTCTACTGCTAATTTTTTGTCCAACCAAACAACACTATAAAAGATATTTTTATCATTATTGGTGGAAACTAATTAAAGTTAATTTTACATAAATAACTTGATTAATATATTTTTAATAATAAGCACTTGATAAAAAATACTTAGGTGATAATCTAATTGATATTAGATGATTTTTTACTATGAAGAATTCTTGATAAAAAAAAATGATGGAATAGTGACTTCGAAAGTGCAATGGCAAGAGTGCTACAAATTAATTGAGTAAATGCGCTGTGTTCAAAAGTTGTCCACTAATTTCAAATTAAAAAGAAATTTTCCACTAAGTATGGTCGAAATAGATGCATGTGGTACCACGCTTCCATCTCTATTTTTTCCCCCTTCCAATGGAACGAGATTGAGAGTGGGAGAAATAGATAGAGACATAATAAGAATTGGGTGTAACATAGAATTTATTTTTCAAATTCATATTAATCCGGCAAATTGATAACTAAGATTGTTTACGAATAATTCATAGTAAATATTGATTTAAATCAAATCATGAGAAGTAATCTACACTGAATATTAGAACGCATGAAAGCTCTTTTCTTTAGATTTAATTTTCATCTACTATATATAAAAGATTTATAATATATTATATACAGACAGGTAAATACGGCACGGCCAAAAAAAGAAAGAAAGAATGGAGCCTTATGATTCTGAGTTATGAATCTATGATCACGCGGTAGTTGTACTGTATTGAACTGAACTTGAGAGGTTGGAATGCTGGATACTGAATATAACACGTGAGTAAATGTGCTGAACGTCTTACCAAAAAAGAAAAAATGTGCTGCACCCACCTACAGGCTACAGGACAAATGACAAAACTATAACCAGCCAAAACAAATAAATAAATAAAAAGAAAAAAAACCACAACATGAGTGATGGAGCTCNAAAAAAAACCACAACATGGGTGATGGAGCTCTGGTAACTGACTTTGTTTTCTAGCGCGCGGGTTCTTCATGTTTTTTCCTTTTTAACTCTCTTTCTGGATTGAATCCTTTTTCTTTATTAAGTAACTCAACTAACTAAAGCGCAAGTATTCATTCTATTTATTACCGCTGGACACTGAACTAAAGTATATATACGCCTTCGCTGTGTAAAAATAACAAGTGAGCTACTGTATCAGTTTCAACATAATCCATATTATGTATATATATATATATATATATGCGCATCCAATATGACAATCCCCTCTAATCTCTGTCTCCCTCATCTTCTCTCTAGTTATATCTCTTCTTCTATATCCTTCTTTCACTGTTGATCTCTCTATTAACTTAATTCATGTATCGATCGATGGAAGTTGAACCTTTCTGCAGACTCTTGCAGCCCTACAATGACTCCTTTTGCTCTCTGATATTTTCTTTCACCACCACCACCATCATCATCATCCTCACAATAATTGTGATTTTGATCACGCTCTTGTCTCTCTCACCTTCCTTTCTTAAAATAAACGTTTTTTGTGGCTGTGAGACTTGCCAGACTTATCTCACTTCAAGCTGGTCAAAAGATTTCAATAATCTTTGCGATTGGTATGCTCATCTTCTCCAAAACTCGCCTACTAAAACCATTCACATACATGTTCTTAAGAACACGATCACCGCGAATCCAGATAACGTTGAGTACATGCTCAAGACAAGATTCGAGAATTACCCCAAAGGGAAAGGGTTTTCGCTGATCTTGGGTGACTTTCTGGGTCGAGGTATTTTCAACGTGGACGGTGAGAAATGGAGGTTTCAGAAGAAGATGGCAAGCTTAGAGCTGGACAAGTACTCCATAAAATCCTATGCCTTTGAGATTGTCAAGTATGAAATCCAACATCGCCTTGTCCCTCTTTTATTGTTAAAAAAAGATGTAGTTTTGGATTTACAAGACGTTTTTAGGAGATTCTCCTTCGATAGCATTTGTAGATTCTCCTTCGGGTTGGATCCTATGTGTCTGGAGCAGTCTTTGCCCATGTCCGAGTTTGCTGTTTCCTTTGACCTGGCTTCCAAATTGTCAGCGGAGAGAGCCATGAGTGTGTCTCCTCTAGTTTGGAAGATGAAGAAGTTGATCAATTTAGGAAGCGAGAGGAGACTGAAAGACGCTATTAGAATGATCAATATGTTAGCCGAAGAGGTCATAAGGCAAAGACGCAAGATGGGTTTTTCTGCTCAGAAAGATTTGCTATCTCGCTTTATGAGTACTGTGAAAGACGAAACATACTTGAGAGACATTGTTATAAGCTTCTTATTAGCAGGCCGTGACACAGTGGCTTCAGCGTTGACCAGCTTTTTTTGGCTTATGGCAAAACACCCACAAGTAGAGGCAGCGATTCGGCTAGAAGCAGACCAAGTGATTGGACCAAACCAAGAGCTCAAAAGTTTCCAACAGTTGCAGCAACTGCACTATTTGCAAGCAGCAACATATGAGAGTATGAGACTCTACCCTCCAGTCCAATTCGATTCAAAGTTTTGTTTAGAAGACGATGTTTTACCAGATGGGACAGCAGTGAGAAGTGGAACTAGGGTTACTTACCATCCCTATGCGATGGGTAGAATGGAGGAAATATGGGGTCCAGATTGTTTAGAATTCAAGCCTGAAAGGTGGTTGAAGGATGGGGCATTTTACCCACAAAATCCTTTCAAGTACCCAGTTTTTCAAGCTGGACTAAGGGTGTGTTTGGGCAAAGAAATGGCTATGGTGGAGCTCAAAAGCGTGGCACTTTCATTGCTTCGACGATTCCACGTCGAATTGGTGGCACCGAGTGAGACTGACACCCCAAAGTTCTCTCCTGGCCTCACAGCCACTTTCAGCATCGGGCTTCCCGTACTGGTACGTGAAAGGGGAATGGGAATCTCTTGATCAATATATAAATTTAAATGATACCTTAGACATATTTGGTCCATATAGCGGCCGGTATATGATTGGAATTGCAAATATAGAGATAGAGCACCATGTACTGTAATTGGATGTGTGGTGCATTAGCCTTTAGGTGCTTGGTGAGGAAAGTGACTGGGATCTAATGGCCTTGCACACCATAACCAGAATCTCTTAGTGTCGGTGGATTCGCTTATTCTATTGGACTCGACCTCTCTGTAGCTCTTGTTTTTTTTACTCTGCATGTGGATAATATATCCTTCGTGAACTCAACGGTACTCAAGTGCGCCACCAAGGTCTGACGTATTTGCGGGGTGAAAAAGTTCACATATTTGATATTTGAAAGTGAAAAAAATAAAAATGTACGTCTATAAGTAACATAATTTTATGCATCACATGTATCGGTACTCAAACTTTAGGATTCTGGTATTGGAATTTGGAAAGATTG
Source organism: Cercis canadensis (assembly GCA_003255065.1). NCBI lineage: Eukaryota > Viridiplantae > Streptophyta > Magnoliopsida > Fabales > Fabaceae > Cercis > Cercis canadensis. The sequence continues at coordinate 12,368 of QAOA01004890.1, forward strand.
ATTAAGCACACTTTCTTAATTAATGGTACCATGCACATAAATCTAAACCGTGAATAGATAACTATTATTTATTTAGAGACTAATACGGTTTACACATTATTTTTCTTCATATTTGTGCACATTAATAACCTGTCTACATTTGAGTTTATTTTGTTGCGCTTAAAATTTTCGTATTAAACTGAAATACAAATATATGTATTGGTGTGCATAATTTTGATAATTACTCTTATTAATAACACAAAAGGCAAATGCTACTTGATACCTTCATGTACAAGATTTTTTTTAAAAAAAAATAAAGTAACAAATAACAAATTTGCTATTAGCGGGTAAATAAGTTCACATATCTAGCTAATATATTTTATTATTTCATGTGAATAAAATAGAATATTGAAAAATAAACATGTATATTCATTGTTTTATTTTTCAAATGAGAGTTCTCTTCATTAATGTATTGCAGAAAATAACTGGATATTTTGTGGATATATATATATATAACAAATGATTCATAAATTCAATGCATATATTTGAGTGTTTTCATTTCTATATTTTACTCTTGTAGGAACCAATAGTTATTTTTCAATCTCTTTGTTTATGCTCACTATCCCACTTTTTTTTTTTGTTAGTATTAATTCTAAGGAAAATAACTTTTAATTAAAATGATATATACTTATTGACCAAAGGTTTGTTCTTTCCTTTAAATCTATATACTATACCCATTTGAAATATTGATGGATATTGACCCTGAGTGATGAACAAGCTTTACATAATGTCATAGTCTAAATTTGAATCAGCAAAAAAATGAAATATATATGTACACCAGAAAATTTTCTTGGGTAAAGAAGAGAAAAATTATTATATTTGTAATAGGAGTGGAAGAATATATTGTGATGAACATTTTTTAATAAATATATTCATTATAAAAATCATATTTATATTCACTATTATAAAAAAAATAAAAATAAATAAAAAAACTGTAGACAGAATATACAAATATAATAATTAGGGATAACTCAGCAACTACTAGACAGTAGACACTGGATTTTACCTTATGGTACATAGTTAGTTATATTATTGCCCATAATTAATATTTTTTTTTTGTTACAATTGAATAGATATAGTTTTTCTTTCATATAATTAATTATTTTTCATATGAAAGATAAATATAACGATTTTCATACAAAAATATATAATTTTTATTTTTATAACATTATTAATCTTTATATTTAATAAGGACTTATCTTTTTGTCAAAGAATATTAGTTCAATTAGTTCAATCTTTATATCAACTCTTACCAATGAAGAACTCATAATAATAATATCTCACATGGCATACACAAAAACAATTATTCTAAGTAGTCTTTTATAAAATTGAGATTTCATATTTGGATTTCCATAGAAAATCTAGCTTTCTTTGAAAAGAAAAAAAAAAAAGACGGCATCTGATATAAAACGTACAACAAATCTTGAAGAAATATCTTAAATTCGGAATGCAACTCAAAAGATGGGAAATATAAAACAGCGGAGATTTTTATTATACCTTATGAGTATGTTACATTATGAGTATGTAACAAACATACATAATTTTTATATTTTATTAAATATAAATATAATTTATCTTATTTTCTCAAATAAACTTAAAAATAATTGATTTATACACGTATCATTTATACATTAACTATATAAATACTAAAAATATATATATATAAAAAAAAAAAAACATCATTGTTGAGAGGAAAATAGTCGCTTAAAATTTCCTATTTTCTACAGAAAAAAAAAAAGTAAGATAATCAGCTTGGGGTTGGGATGCTTTTACAACTATCATTGGAGACACTGAGACAGTATGAAGTTCAGAAGAGATCGATCACGTGCGAGGTTGTACTAGTTTTCTATTTATTATTTATGTTTTTTGTTCTCACACTGCAATTCACTTAAATACTAACATAGTATCCCCAACAAAATAAAACGTTGTCACATGTTCCCTTGCGCAATCCCACGGGGTTTTTTGTTTTGTACCAAGCGGGGTCTGCAGTTTGCACTGCACCTGCATTTCTCTGAAGCAAAATCCAGTCCCATGCTTGCACATCTCTTATATGTCCCCTCCTCCAAAAAAAATAGACATACACGTTTTGTTTTAGTCTTCTTAATTTATTCAATTCATATAGAGGCCGCCGGTGAAGTGCAAATTATTTTATAACTCTATTATAAAATCATGTGTCATTTGTTTTTTCTTAAGCAATTTGTATCTCTTTAAAATCTCAATTTAGAATAATTATTCTATCTAATGTTACTTCTTCTTACTTTACACGATTAAGCGAGCGAGCAAAAAGTTTGATCGTGGTCTTACATTTGATTCTCATTGTATTTTAAAATATATTTTTAACTTGAAAGAACAATTTATTAATTAGAGTAAATTACATTGACTTTATTTTTTATTTTTTCCAAAGGTAGTAGAACATAACAGAAACTCTATTTTCTTATTACATTCATTTTATTTAACTTTAATATAACATAAACATCACATTAAAATTGTGTTTAATTTCTAAAACAAGAGAGGATTTTTGTACTTTTATCAAATTGTAAGAGAGGTCTATATAATTTAATCCGTTAATTAACCTTGTCTTGCATCAGTATGATATACTAAACCTTAATTGTCTTAAAGGGCGTTAATAAAAAATCTCACCAAATATAATTTCCTTTGCTTTTCGGAGTAGTATGGAGCTATAATTGAAATAAAAGACAAGACTATTTGTGCATATCCAATTATCTATTGTGGTCGAGAACAAAGAAATAAGTATTTTAATAAGGTCATTTTAATGATTATGAAAATAAAGGCAAGTTGACTTTTCCCCCCTTTGTTTATTTTAAATAAATAAACGTGACACTTAGGATTATAACTAGACAAATATATGAGTGATGACGTGACGCTCAGAGCATACATACTTATCTGACAATCCGATAACTATGTGATTATCAATAACTCATTAATTTTAAATGTGGATTGATTATGATTTTTAATGTCATATCATCAGAAAATGATCGTTTGGTTTTAAAAATAGATTAATTTTAATTTAATTTCTCTTATACGATATGAAATATTTAAAATATTTTTTAGTGTTATGTGATTATTTTATCGAAAATTCTATGATATCACATGAGTATGTCATATTATACTGACGTGATAAGTATATGTAATTTTTATATTTTATTAGATATAAATATAATTTATTTTATTTTCTTAAATAAACTTAAAAATAGTTTATTTGTATACATGTCATCACACATTGATTATTCTCATGTAATATGACATACTACATAAATATTAAAAATATCTAAGAAACCTCTTTATTCTATTTATATATGTGATTATTTTGTTTATGTTTTAATATGATAATCATATATATGTAAATAGAATAACTACATAACACTACATGATAACTACATAAGTAAATAGAATAACTACATCATACTAAAAAATAATTATATATATGAACAAAATAATCATATAGTATCAAAGAATATTTTAAATATTTTACATGATACCATAAAAATCATCCATCTTCAATTATTTAAAATGTGGAAACATTAGCTAGGATATTTTATAGGCTTAATTGCAATTTTGGTCCCCCTATTTTAACAACTAGAACGTTTTGGTCCCCCTTCTTTAAAAATAAACTATTGAGTCCCTCTATATTCATAAAATGTACAAGTTTAATCCATTTATCTTTAAGTCAAAATTCTTAGGTTTATTTCAAGGTGTAAAGTTCTCTGATCTATAATCCTACCGTTCAGATTGAAGGGCTACATCTTGTGAACCTTCTCACTAAATTTGAGCTCGATCTAACGGTGAAACTCAGCCCAAAATACCAAAACCATAAGTTTTCATCTAACCAAAAATTTAGACTTATTCACCGTTAGATCGAGCTGAAATTTAATGAAAAGTTTCACAAGACGTAGCTCTTCAATCTGAATGGTGGGATTATGAATCAGATAACTTTACACCTTGAAATAAACCTAAGAATTTTGACTTAAAGATAAATGGACTAAACTTGTACATTTTATGAATATAGAGGGACTCAATAGTTCATTTTTAAAGAAGG
>QAOA01004890.1:16593-34334 GCA_003255065.1 Cercis canadensis
ATATATATATATATATATATATATATATATATATATATATATATATATATATATAATTTGATCTTAACGTTATACAAAATGTTTTAAAAAAATGAACTAGTTTAATGTTGCAACGTGATTTTGATTATGCATCATTAGATCCCTTGAACTTAGATCGAGTGGGGAATATGCTTTTTGTCTAAAGTCAGGTGATCATATGTAGATTGTTCGAGTGTTAATGGATTGTAGGATGGTTAACTGTATGCTTTATTCTTAATCATCAATATGCAATTTCTGTGTTTCAAAAAACACTTTAGGGTTTAATTTTCATATTGGTTTTAATAATTACCATTAGTTTATACTAAGTCGAAATTTCTTAGAGATCTCTTCAAAAAAANTTCTTAGAGATCTCTTAAAAAAAATATTGAAGTTATCAAGTTTGAATTCTTATTTCTCATATATCCAAGTCTCAACTAAAAAAATTATAATCATAATATAAGAAATTTGGGGGAGAAAATATTTTTCATAGGCAATACAAATACCACCCTTAGTTTTTATTTTTTATTTTTTTTATTTCAATCAATTGTTTTAGCCCAGTGGCAGTGGGCCAAGGAAAGAAAGCGCTAACTGTGAACAGGTTTGGTTTAAGAAAGCGTGGTTTTGGTTTAGCAAAGCCAAACCACAACCTTGTAAGTTGTAAGTTGTAACTGGTCTAGGGTTCGAATCTGATAGCTCCTGATTTTTTTAAAATTTGAGTCCTCTTCCTGGGAAGAAAAAAGAAGGCGACGAAGCCGGAGTCATGCAGCAAGCACGTGAGGAGGATGCAGAGGCGGCAGAGCTGTCTCTTGCTCAGCTAATTTGTTGCAAAAGGAAGAAGAGCAGAGCCTCCTCCAAGAGGAAAGATCAAGGCACATCGAGCAAGAATGCCAGCACAGTTGAAGAGGATTCAACAACAGCTAAAACTGATGGCAATGATCCTAGAGTTAGAATTTCGTTATTTGATCCCTCCGTTGAAAATTTCTTCAAAGCCATGGACAACATCGCTAAGCTTTGCGGAGAAGAAGAGTTTCATAATTTTGAGCAAAGCGAGATTCAGCGACTGTCTTCCTTAGTCACTTTCTTGAGGTAAATTTCTTTTTCAGGGAGAGTTTAGTTGAAATGAGTTTGCTGAGAATACAAAACCCATTTTAACAATGTTGATAATGTTACTGAATTTTCTGTAAAAAGAGACACTAGTAGTTGTTCAAGGAACGGACAATCCTGTGACTTTCACGTGTATCATATGTGCATCGAAGACCGCAATTCCGCTTGTATTCTTACTTTCTTGTCTTTCTTAACAATGTTGATAATCTTATTTCATATAATATATTCAGAGAATGGAGTGATTTTAACTATGAACCAAGAAGTGTTAGTTTTGTTCGCGAACTTGGAAGCCCTGAGGGAAACGATGTTGTCAGTGGCATAAGCGTACCTCAATTTTCATCTGCAACAGTTCCTAAGGTATAAGATATTATTTGTTGCCTCTTATTTTTTTGTTTCCCCATTAAATACTAGTCTTGATGACATATATTTCTTGAGAACAGTAGTATTTTGATTAGATTGTCTAGGGATTTTGTAGTTGTAACAGCATTTTTTTTTTAACATGATATTGCAGAAGGAGATGCAATCTGGGGATGATTTATCTCGGGAACCCAGGTATGGCTGAGATATTGACCATTTGTGTTGTTTTAGTCAATGACATTTCTGCTAAGCTATAGGACATGTTGCACTCATATTCGATGTTTTGTTGAATTGCTAGTAATTTGTAGTATTCTTTCTTTTAATTTACCTAAATTCCTCACGTAAATCTTGTTACAGCAGAGACTTTGTGATGCATGTTGGAGGGCCAGTGTGGGCATTAGATTGGTGTCCTCGGATTCATGAGAAACCTGATTGTTCAGTTAAATGTGAGGTACTTGGTTCCTCTCGTCCTTTAAGCCCTGCTATTAAGCCAGACTGTTGGTTCTATTGTTGCTTTGATTTTGTTTGGGAAAGGGTTTGAACACAATCTAAATGGTGAATCATGTTTGTCTAATGGTTCTGACATAGGGTACACTTGGACAATTGCCTATATGAAGTTTCATAGTGGGATTAAGTTGGAGGAGTTAAGGGTTCTAGGGTTAATGGTTGTGGACAGCAAGTTTTAGCATTAGTAGTTGAACAAAGCCTTGAAAAGATGAAAAGATTAGAACTTCATAGACAAGATGTGAAGATGTAATAGAGTTTTGACAAAACAGCAGCTGAAGCTCTGGGCAGTAGCAGCAAAAATTTGCAGGTTTCCTTAATAGCTAGCAGTAGTGGTCATTATCATATTGGCTTTGTCATGCCTATTCATGTGATTTCAATTTTTTATTCAGTTTGGTAATAGATTATACTTGGCCCTACAACTGATGTATTTTAAGTGTTTGGTTACAGTATAATACAATTGCCAAAAAAAGTTACAGTATAATACATTATATTTGCTATATACACGTGTTTGGAATTATAAAGCGGTTTATTTGGCAGCACTTATATTAGTCTGTGGTAAAATTATACACTAAGCTTTTCCCTTGTGAACCTTTTTTCTTGTGAAACCTTGTATCTGAGACAGCATTCTTTCTGATATTTGTTTTAGTTTATTGCTGTTGCTGCTCATCCACCTGGAGCTGCTTATCACAAGATGGGTGCCCCACTTACTGGTAGAGGTGTCATACAAATATGGTGTCTTCTAAATATCAGTGGAAATGATGAGGAAGTGTCTCCTCCTACAGGGAAGAGAAAAGAAAGACCTAAAAAAGATGGAAGCACAAATGAAAAATCAATGCAAATAAGGAGGGCTAGAGGAAGACCTAAAAAGAATCCAACAGTAGTAGTGGATAACATGAATTGCGAGACCCCATATGTGCAAGCTCTTGCTGTCCAATTTCTAGAAAACCCTGATGAGCTACTTGAAAACAATGAAGAGGTATCTCCTCCTACAGAGAAGAGAAAAAGAGGACCAATGAAAAATGCAGCCACAAGTGACAAGTCAACCCAAACAAAAAAGCCTAGAGGAAGACCTAGAAAGAATTCAAAAGAAGTAGCAACGGGTGATCTGAATACCAAGAACCAATATGTTCAAGCTCTTGCTCTTCAATTTCCAGATGACTCAGCTGAATTTCTTTCTCCACATGGTGTTCCTGTAAATTGTAAAGAATATGCCTTTCAGCAAGATTCTGGCAAAAAGCAAAAAGATGCCAAGAAAGCTGCATCTGCAAGCAATCCTATGCCAAAAAGTCCTGTTCAAAGGAGTGGGTCAAAAACTAAACCACCAAAAGGGAAGTTTAGCCATGATACAAGTCCACCACTGTTGACACAGGGTGAGGACGAAACTATTCATCAAACACATTGTAGCACCGAAGTGGTTCCTCTGGTAGATACTTGTTCTATTCCAGAGGATCTTACTTTGCCAAGAATTGTGTTATGCCTAGCTCATAACGGAAAGGTAGCATGGGATATGAAATGGCAACCTCCTAACATGTCTGGTTCTGTATGCAAGCAGAGAATGGGCTATCTTGCCGTCTTGTTGGGCAGTGGATCTCTAGAAGTGTAAGATGACTGCTTTACTTATCTGAACTGAATGCTGATGGTATATTCTGCCTCAATCTGCTTTTGATATCGGCATTCTTCCTTTTGTGCTTGTTATCTATTTCTGCTTGAAGATGTCTGCTGTATGATTTATTCTTCCTAGTTTTGGTGATGACTCAAACATGGAAAATTGTAAAATTGCAGGTGGGAGGTTCCTCTTCCTGGGGCAGTGAGAGCAATTTATTTAAATGAAGGGGCCACTGATCCACGTTTTGTAAAATTGCAGCCCATATTCAAATGCTCAATGTTGAAGCGTGGTGGCTTACAAAGGTATGTTTGTCCCTTCCTTCTCTTTAAAGGTGTATCTAGACCAATGTACTTGTTGAACAACTCATGAACCAACTCAATTTAAATGTGTTTATATTTTATATACATTTTATAATTAGATACACAAGTTTGAAGTGAAGAAAATTTATAAACTCCATTAGTAAACAAACCAAGTTCAGACAAATGACGTTAATTTTTCTTTTTTAAAAACACTTGCTATGCTAGAATTCCCTGCTCATCATTGTGAATATTTTAGAGTAAAAGCTAAAATCAATAGAATAAGGTGGTTCGATGGATTAGTGTTATTGACTTGTTGGATTCTGCTGGTTAAATTCATGCAGCAATAGGAGGCTATTGAACTCTCATTATTCTTGTTAATTTATCTGTCATTTTTCTTGTCATGTGGTTAAATTTACTCCATTATTTTGTCTCACTCTCACAGCATCCCACTGACGTTGGAGTGGTCTGTTTCACCCCCTCATGACATTTTACTAGCTGGCTGCCATGATGGAACGGTATTATTAAACTACATGTTGTTCAATTTCCAGTTAGAAGAATCTTAAGTATCTTGTCATCAGAAACAGAGAGATGCTTTTGACAGTATACATCATAACTAATGTAATTTACATTACATTTAGGTCGCTTTATGGAAATTTTCTGCAAATGCTTCATCTATATGTAATGGTAATATGTCCATCTCCTGTTTTCTCCTTTGTCTATTAGCCTTGATTTGGTTGTTAGGGCCAGGAGCTGTGGCTTGGAATAAATTGAGTATATATAAGCTTCATTTTGAATTGACTCAATTGTTGATCTGCAGATGTAAAGCCTTTGCTTTGTTTTGGCGGTGATACAGTTCCTATTAGAGCAGTTTCCTGGGCTCCATTTGAAGGGTTAGTGATGGTAGAATCTTTTAGCCAAGTCACTTTGGTTGGTTGCGTTCAATATATTTCTTTAGTCTTCTTGCTGCTTTATAGTGATTAGGAATAAGATTAATTCTGTATAGATATTAAATTTATCTAAATTTATTAGGTGCACATAACTCCTTTTTCTTTATTTAATCTTTCTCTCTCTCTCTATCTGTGTCTTCCCTTTTGGTGTTGAATAAAAGTGACTCTTTAGATATACTCTGGCTTACAAGCTAATCTAAATGCTGGACACGGAGGCCTTAAGTTTGGGTTATAATGTTGCAGTGATCCAGAGAGTTCAAATATAATACTAACTGCTGGACACGGAGGCCTTAAGTTTTGGGACCTACGGTAAGTAAGGTTGCTTACATTTACTTACTTCTTTATCTACTTTTCCCTTCTTTTCAACTGAAATCTTAAAATTGTCATGTTGTGTTCCATCTTAGAATATATTTTTGCTGCTAAGAACTTACATGAAACTTCTGTTGCTAATGATGTTGCAATTATTTTATTATGCATCACTTCTGCCTATCCCATGTCCTTGGTACTAGAAGCATGCTACTAATGTTAATAGGCCATACATATCAAAAAGGGAAGAAGGTAATTATGACATTGGACCATAGGTGGTGACATCCCGTGTTGAAATGGAAATTCTTTTCTAAGTTAAGTTGTACTATAGTTAATATTTAAATTGATTAGCTAGCAATAAAATTGTCAGAAAGTTTCTAGAAACTGTTATTCAACAATTTTCTAGGAACATGAGCATCACAACATACTGTTATGATGCATGTTTAGTCCAACCTAACTAGTGTTTCTTATAGCAGCATATTTTTTCTTGATAAAATGTGGCAGCATCATTATGGATTAAAACTCCCTAAAAATTCCTTAGTGACTGGCCTGAAAGTTATACTTTCTTGTAATTGCTGAATCCTCTCTCCTTCCTTATTTTTGCCTACACTTGTGGTTTTTGTATTATGCAAATCTTGTTCTCCCCAAAATTAAAAAAAAAGGGGGAGAGAGAGAGATTTGATCTCATCTTACTTGAATACTTAAAACGGGCATTGTGTAAGTTAAAGGTACAGTCAGTGTTACTGTTTCATATATTATCTGCATGTGCATGTTGAATTAGTTTAGATATTTCCTTGAGTGGACAAATCTTTAGATCTCATCATATCAAAGTGTTAAGTTGATGATCTTTATATCTATGCAAGAGACAGGTTACCTCTAGGCTTATGAATTGTCAAATTTATTCACAATGATAATTTCTTCTGCACTCAAGATTTATGACTATTTGTAGTGATCCATTTCGTCCTTTGTGGGAGCTCCATCCTGGGTCAAGGATAATTTATAGTCTTGATTGGCTGTCAAATCCAAGGTAATGCATGATTAAACTGGATAAAATGCCTATCTAGGCTCATTATTTTGATGATTGAACTATTTTGCTTATATTCTTGTAGTTGCATCATTATGTCCTTTGAAGATGGAACAATGAGAACCCTTAGCTTGGTGAAGGCTGCAAATGACCTCCCAGTCACTGGAAAAAAATTTAGCGGGACAAAACAACAGGGATTGCGCTGTTCCCCTTATTCATCATTTGCCATTTGGAATGTTCAAGTGTCACGAATGACAGGTAATTTCAGTATGTGTTACAATATGCTTACTTTATCGACTTCTTCCTTGCTAGCAAAAATTTTGGCATAGCTAAACTAATTTATTATTAATCTACCCTACATGATAGAGTATTTGTGAACTATAATGCTTTCAAATGTGATGCCTTCTTTCTCAGCTAACAATCTGTCCATTAATGATGGGTTTATTACCGCTGTAATTTTTTTTTAAATATCATAATGATTCACTGAAACAAAGTATCATGATTCATTATCAACCAAATGACAGATTTATTTTTCTTATGACAGGCATGGTTGCATATTGCGGCGCAGATGGTACTGTCCTCCGTTTTCAGGCAAGTTTAACATTTTGTTGGAGATATCACTTGTAATTGCCGCCCTTGCTTATTTTTCTTGGCATTCTTTTCTTGAGGTTATGCATGCTCTTGTTGCCAATCTTGTGTAAATCGTGGAGTACTGGATTGGCAAAAGACGTGTTGCATGCGTGCCATTGTTTTAATACTATTATTATTAGTATTAAAATTTCTATTGTCAGCATGCATAGAATTTGTTTTTCTCCCTTTATGAGCTCTTCTTTTATGTATCAGCTTACTGCCAAAGCATTGGAGACAAATCATTCACGCAATAGAGTCCCACGCTTTCTGTGTGGGTCAATAACTGAGGAGGAATCAATTCTCACCGTCAACACTCCGTTACCAAACACTCCTTTCTCAAGGAAGTCCTTTGACAAGAGTCGGCATGCTCAATCTTTCAAGGATTTCTTAAACAAGTCAAACCCAAGCAAATGTGCGATTGATCAGATCGCAAAAGCATCTAACCCAAATTCTCAGACTTTAGGTAAGCCTTGCTAATAACATTGGCGAGCATAGTTTCTTGGAGAATATTTATCAAATCTTCAATTTGTTGCAGCCCTCTGTGATGTTGGCGACTTGGGTTTGGAATCTGAGGAAGCATCAGGTTCTGGGAAGAAGCTGAAAAAGCCAAAAAAAAGTCAAAGCAACAAGAAAAAACCAATAGATAGCCAAGCTTTAGTATGCAGAGATGATGAAACGACCAGTGCTCTGGGGAGTGATGATGAAAAGATGGATTTAGAGAGTATAACTGGAGCTTTTCCTCCCAAAACAGTAGCATTGCATAGAGTGAGATGGAACATGAACAAGGGTAGTGAGAGATGGTTGTGCTATGGAGGAGCGGCTGGTCTTGTACGTTGTCAGGAGATTGTTTTCTCAGATATAGATAAGAAATGGGCAAACAAGAGATGATACATGTCATCAACTTAAATTTTGTATCTATAATTACCTTAATTTGCATATAGCTGTACATTCTAGGGTTAATTATTGCTACTTTTTTTTTTTTAAGATTTTTGGTCGAGCAGATTAGATAAAGCTAGGCTGCTACTGTTAAAATAGGTATTTTTGCTTGTTACTGTGGCCCAGTAAGCACTTTTTGATAGTCTATTTAAACAACATTTGGCCTACCAATAATAGGGAGAAAATTAATGATGTCTAAAATTTTATAAATTAACACTTATTTTTTTCAAACATACAGAATGCATAAGTCTTGAGGATGATTTTTACATTATTTAACTATAAGATGTTTGATATAAATTAATGCACTTACATATATTGAAATTTATTAGATATAATTCACTCGATAAGACCATCTTCACTTGACTATATTTAAGAAGTTTACTTAACTATATTCGAAATTTTTTTAAAAATATATTTTCTTGTCAATTTTTTTAAGTCAAAATTAGTTTAAAAAAAATCTTGTACAGACTGATGATTGAGTCTTTATTGGTACCTTATCTTTTTCTTTTAATTAAATTTGTATTTTTTTTCTTTATTTTCTATTGATAACTTTCTCTTACTATTTAAACAAAATTTCCTTATCACCCTTTCGTTCTTTCTCTATTTTAGTTTTTAATATTTGTGTATGAAATTTCAATAATTAGATTTATGTCAATAACTTAAATGTTTTTGTAATCTAATTTTTAATTTATAAAACCCCTCAAGTAGTGGAGTTAGGGTTAGGATTGCATGGCACTTGGCAGTAGATAGAGGGAGAGTTGTTAGTGTTTGAGAACAAATCTTACGTGGTTCGCTGCTGATGAACTGTACTGAGACTATATAGATTGAATGTGTCTTTGTTGGTCGTGACTTGACAGAAAGATCCAAGATCCAAGCCACCAAATTCTCAGTCTTAGGCCACGTAAAAATATGCCATTCTTTTCATATTACTGCAGAATTTGCGCCCAGAGACCACAGTGTGTGCCGTTAGAGTATACATGCAATGCAAGAAAAAATTGGCTGTATAGAATCTCTCCCTCTCTGTGATCTATACATCTATATATAGCAATCGGCATTGTATTTAATTTCTTCAACTCCACTTTTGCACAGTTCAGAGTATAATCATGAGCAGTAGCAGAGTGAATATGTTAGGGAATCTGCTGCAACTCGTCTTCTGTCTCTATTCTTTGCCCATATTGATCCGAGGATCAAATCAACATGAAAGAGAGGTACATGCTCTCGCTGAAGAAGTTCCTTGTTGTAAAACCAATTCATGCTGCTTCTTCTTCTTAATGAGTAATAATATTATACAAATTCTTCGCAGTAACACTCCACAAACTGTAATGTGTGAATAGAATATGAATTTATGTGGCTCCACTTTCTTGTCTAACTCATATTCTAATATATGGCGAATTTTATGAATTGTTATTTATGCATATTTATCATTTTCCAATATGAGCTTCACAATGACAATTTGTTGTTAAAAAAAAAGCCCTACATTGTATACATGGGAGAACTGCCGGAGGCTAGATCCTATTTTACGGAAGACCACCATCACAACTTGTTGACGGCTGCAATTGGAGAGTAATAATCTCAACTATTAATACATTTACATTTTAATCCTAGTCAGAGCTCCTTACATAGTTTTTTTTTAAAAAAAAAAAATTAATATATACATCTATATAGGCCTATAATGAAAGATCATTTTTCCCCCTCTTACCTTATACAGCGAGCGTTTAGCCAGAGAATCCAGAATACATAGCTACGGAAAGAGCTTCAACGGATTCGTAGCACGACTTTTGCCACATGAAGCAGATAAACTGCTAGGTAATCCTACAATAATTTGATTGTCAAAATTAAACGAAAAAAGCACTTTAATGTTTGTGATTGTACACACATGTTTTGCATTGATGAATGTGTAAGCAGAGGAGGAGAATGTGTTATCGGTGTTTCGAAACACAAAGCGGAAACTACACACAACAAGATCATGGGATTTTCTGGGAATGCCCCTAAAAATGAAGAGGAACTCCAACATAGAGAGCCATATCATTGTGGGTCTGCTGGATACAGGTACATGGTCTTGCACTTGCTCATATAGTAATTTGTTCAACTAATTAAAGTGGATTATTTAAGATTGTTTATGTATAATTTTAATTCTTTAAACTTGTAAACAGGAATCTCGATGGATTGCCCCAGTTTCAACGATAGAGGGTATGGGCCTCCTCCACGCAGATGGAAGGGTAAATGTGTTACGGGGGCCAACTTCACTGCTTGCAACAAGTACTGTTTTCTCTCTCTACTCACTCTTCCATTAAACTCTGTTTTTTTAACAGATTAAGAACTAACAAAATGGCAAATAAATAAAAGATTTAAATTTACTGCAATTTCTATGGTTTGAACGAATTTTGAATCAAGTCTTTATAATTTTATTTTTTTTGGATCTTTATAGTTTTAAATTTTTTTAATTGGGTTTCTGCCGTCACCTATAATTATAACTTCGTTAGTTTAATACTCACATTGTAAATGACTAGTCTATGTGACAATAAAAAAAACCGACGTGGTGCGCACAAAAATTAGGTTCTATCTGTCCCTCTTCACCCTAATTTCTATCTAATTGGAAAAAAGTAAACCACATGTCTTACATGTGCATTTGATTGGTGAAAATTTGTATGTTACTTTGACATCATGTAAGTTTCATCTATTATCACATGAAGAAGTCGTTTATCATGCACTAAACTGACAGAATTATAACTAGAGTGATGGCAGATACCCAATTAAAAAAAATTAAACTATAAAAACACTAAAAAAAGAAAAAAAAAATTAGAAGGACTTGATTCAAAATTCGTTCAAACTATAAAGACCTGCAATACATTTAAACATATATATATATATATATATATATATTTTTTTTTTTTTTTTTTTTACATTGGACTNNNNTTTTTTTTTTTTTTTACATGGGAATTTTTATTATACAAGTTTGAGGTTGATTCCATCCTAACATGCGCAGCAAGGTGATCGGAGCAAAATATTTCAATCTGGACGAAACGGGTCGCATCGTTGATAGTCCAAGTCCGGCGGATGATGAGGGCCATGGCACTCACACAGCCTCCACCGTGGCCGGTGTGCCAGTGGAGGGTGCCAGCCTACTTGGCATCGGCAAAGGCACCGCACGCGGTGGCGTCCCATCTGCCCGTATCGCCATGTACAAAGTTTGCTGGCACTCTGGCTGCAACGACATGGACCTCTTGGCTGCCTTTGACGAGGCCATCGTCGACGGCGTCAACTTTTTATCTGTGTCCATAGGTGGGCCATCCAGAGACTTCTTCAGTGACCCAATCGCCATTGGATCATTTCATGCTATGAAGAGAGGCATTCTTACTTCTTGCTCAGCTGGGAATGAAGGTCCTTACATTATGTCAGTTGAGAATGTTGCTCCTTGGATTTTGACGGTGGCAGCTTCCAGCATTGATAGGCAGTTCACCACCGCGGTTGCCCTGGGCAATGGCAAGAATGCTACAGTAAGCAATATATCATATCTCACTAATAAATGAGAAATCTTGAACTATTACACCATCTCATATTGACACTGATGATATCCAGGCCATAGAAAAAGTTTGAGTGCACCCAATTCTAAGTTTAGATTATATGTCAACTGTACCAATGTAAACTCGTGTAAGTCTAATTAGTGTGTACATAACATTACTCTTAATAAATCATAATCTTACTTGTATATTAGTTGAACTCATATTACTACACTTGGCATAGTTTGTTAAACCAACTCAACACTGTAAAATTATGGATTTAACAAACATCCTGCATTGCCTACTTAAATTCTATGCAGATTACTATGATGTTACAAACAGCTGATTTGATTGCTTTATCGATTGGTAGGGACTATCCATTAATACCTTTACACCAAAGAAAAAGATGTACCCTTTGATTAATGGAGCCCTTGCTGCCAACGCTAGTGGAGATATGTATGGAAATTACAGGTCTACATTCCTCCCCTTCACTAATTGGTCATTACATTGTGAGAAAAAAGTATGTATTTGATTCTTTGTGTAAATGCAGTGCTTGTGATTATGGGACTCTAGACCAGAAGAAGGTGAAGGGCAGGATCGTGTACTGCCTTGGAGACATGAGTGGGCAGGACTACACCATCAAAGAATTAGGTGGTGCAGGGACCATCATGGGCCTTAGTGAGAAAACAGACACCTCCTTCACCACCATTATTGCAGGAACCTTCATTGAGGCCTTTACTGTGGGCAAAACCATCAATGACTATATCAATTCCACTAAGTACGTTCAGTAGTTCTCCTAATAATTAATTAAAAAGATTAGGCAGCAGGGTCTGCATTTGAATTAATGATATTTGAATTATTTTCTTTCAGGAATCCTCAAGCTGTTATATACAAGACCACAAGTGTAAAAGTCCCTGCTCCATTTGTTGCTTCTTTCTCATCCAGAGGTCCTCAATTTATCTCCCGCAACATTCTCAAGGTGATCCCTTTGTCTCTCTTTGATCTGTTCCCTCTGGCTTGCAAATTACAATTGCATCCTAATAACTTTCTAGGTTTCTGTTACAACTTACACAGCCTGACTTAGCTGCTCCGGGAGTGGACATTCTGGCTGGTTATTCCAAATTGACTTCAGTAACAGGGTACCCTGAAGACACCCGCCACGACGTCTTCAACATAATATCAGGAACATCCATGGCTTGCCCACATGCTGCAGCAGCTGCTGCTTATGTCAAGTCCTTTCACCCTGACTGGTCTCCTGCTGCAATTAAATCTGCTCTCATGACCACTGGTGAGAAGTGACAACCCCTCCTAATATAATTATAAATCACACAAACAATGATTTCTGTCATATTAATATCACACTTGTGGATTGTTGCATAACAATTTTGGTCCCCATAATGTTTCAGCCACTCCTATGCTAATCAGAGAAGATGATGCGGAGCTGGGATATGGGTCAGGACAGATTAACCCAACAAGAGCAGTGCATCCTGGCCTAGTTTACGACATTAGAATGAACTCGTATGTTGGTTTCCTATGCAAGCAAGGGTACAACAGCAGCGACGTGGGTCTCCTCGTTGGCAACAAAAGGTTCAATTGCTCTAGCATTAGGACCCCACCAGGGGCTGATGGACTCAACTACCCCACCATGTATTTCTATCTCATAAATGAGAATTCTCGTATTTCAGCGGTGTTTCATAGAACAGTAAGAAATGTAGGATATGGGAATTCAACGTACAATGCTAGACTCACATTGCCTAAGGGCCTCACCGCTGAGGTTATTCCGAATACGTTGCAGTTCAATCATTTGCACCAAGAGCAGTCGTTCAAGCTTTTCCTCAAGGGGCCTCCAATGTCAAATGGGACGTACATACTATCCGCTTTACTTGAATGGAATGACTCCAAACATAGTGTTAGAACTCCTATTGTTGTCTTCAGGTCAATAGCCCGGTCTTATTGAACTCACTTAGTTGGTTGCTTTTCATAACTTTGAAACTAAATTTAGGAGTTTTATTTGTATTTCTGTACATCACCTTCTGTTTTGCTTTAGCTTAAATGAAAAGTTTTTCTTTTGTTTTTGGTCTAAAAATAAATGAAATGAAAAGGAATTTGGTAGGATACACACTTCATAACTTATGAACTAGAGCCAACCTAAAATGTCTTAGCTTATCAAAAATCCATTATACACCATTTTTTTTTTATTGATAATGTCAAAGAATTTTATACTTCACTAAACGGCTTGCCATTGTTAAAATTACGTATTATTAACAAAAGATCTTAGCCATTTTAATAATGTGGCACTTCACTGTTTAGTAGTGTATAGAATTTGGAATCCGCATGTATTATAAAAGAAAATAATCATTGTGCACTGCATATACACTAATAAACCTGGGTACTGAATACTTGGAGCTCAAAATTATCGACTATCTCTACTTGCCGCTGAAAAGAGTTATCTCAAGTCATAAATAAAAAATATACAAGGTCTAATTGTCCTTTCTCTGTCCATCCTCTTCCTGCATGTTCTACACAAAATTTCCGGGATTAATAGCTCAGAATTATTGTTGAAACCCAGGAATATCCCCAAAGCATTATCATAACTAAAAACAAAAAAAATGGGGCAAAAAGCAAGAGGAGTGGAGAAAACTTTAAACCTTGACTCACGCAGAGAGAGCTGTACAGGAGATTTTAACTCTTCTCTTCGTTCAATGGTTATGGTTAAGTCTTCTGAACTTTCCTCAATTTCCGAGGCTTGCAGAAGCTGATAATAGACACATTGTTTGTTCCCTTTTGATCTATCAAGTTGGTTTGGAACTCAACAGTGCATCCGACATTGACGGCCATGGATGCTTTTTAGCTTTGTAAGTTCCTTTCTCCTCTTTCTTGCCTCTGCTGCAGCAACTGCATCCACTTGATTTTTACCTGGGCATACGACGTGTTCTTGTTTCTTTTCCAGCAAAGAACTTGCAATATGAGAAGCTGTTGAAGATACCTTAACATTGGGAGCAGAATGTGACTGAAGCCCATTTTCACACTTGATGGTAGAGGCATGACCAACGCAACCAAATGATGAAGGTCTATGGAACCTTTCTAAAATGTGAGATCCTGTTCTCTGTTCACCTCCATCCGAAGAAAACCTAGGAGGAGTATCACCATTAGGTTCATTAATACGTCTGGCTTCTGCGAAGCTAGAAGCTTCTGTTTTAAGTTTGATAGGTAGACCAGTATGATTATCCACATCTGCTGCTGTATTCAAAGATGAACTGGTACTACACTGTTTATCTACAGGATGTCCATCGTGTTTACTCTTTTGGCCAATGAAGAGCGGATGTTGCCCATTTCCAAACTCTGGAAGTGGCAAAAACCAAGGACACGGTAACACGTATAAAGGATTTTGTGTTTGATTGTCATTTACCTTTTGCTCATGGCATGAGTCGGACTCAGAAGAACATGGCACAGAAACATTTGATGGAATGACAACGGAACTATATGGTCTATGTTGTAACTGTACAGGGTGGGAAGAATGAATTATTGAGGGCCAAATGAACTGTTTAACTGGAAAATGGTTATACAAGAACCACGGACAGTTAGTGGATAAAGAAGTGGTCATCTCAACCACAGATGACTCACGCTGAACTGGAGTTTTCTCCGTTTCAGTATTTATTGACTTGGCTACCTGCAAATGGAAGATCAGTGTCAACTTTATTCTTTTATAAATGAAAAGAGCTATTTTGTATTTAAAGATCTCTCCCATGGCAAAACATCTTACTTGTGCCTTTAACTGCTTATTTGTGGTCTCCAAGGACTGATACTCTTTCAAAGCCAACTCCTTCTCCTTTGTACCAGAAATGTCACCACAAAATTTGAAAGAGTTAAGTTGGTAAGATGAAAAATACATTGAGAACTTGTGAAATGAAAACCTCCTAAATAGATGCCTCACCAAGTTAAACATGAAATAGAATAGGGAGGGACAGAGAGACAAGGAAGACATAATGATGGTTTAACAAGAAGGTCAGTAGTAGGAGAGACTACCATACCCTCTTTAGGTTTTCATTCTCCAGGGCTAAATTGGCAGCTTTTCTGGTTAACTCCTCACAAAGAGCCTGGGATAAATAAAAAATAGAACCTGCTCAATATCTTAAATGAGAAAGCAATCCACCTTAACAGTTATTATCAATTTATTTCAGATGTAAGAAACACAGGAAGACCTTTACATGTACTTAAAACTATAGATTTCAGATTCTTTTAACACTGCAAGGCTATGCCGATAAAATGAAATTGAATAACCTAGAAATGGAACTTCTCATCTTAAAGTTTTTTCTTGAAAGATCCTGCTAAAAGAGACAGATATCAAACATCTTATTCTTCTACAAAGTTTTCTTTTGGTTTCAGCAATTATTTTGAGCTGGTACCTTATCACACTATTTTCACATAATGCCAGACTGTTATTAGCAAAAGACAAACTGGACTATCCTTCATCATCAAAGGGGCCATCAATTTTGATAAACCATGATGTTATTTGAAAATAACAGGCAAACAAGTTGGTGCAAGCATTCCAAAATAAACAGACTAATAAACACATTACTTGGACTCAGGTCATGGGGGGAATAGATGCATATTAAGCCCTCAGATTTGTTAAACTCTGCATCTAAGAACATGGAAAACACATCACATGACTTGACTAAGCTTCCATGCTTGCTATCTAACACTAATTTAATCCAATATATATTACTCTCCTTGCCCTTATCAGGAATTATTATACAATACACACGGGAGAAGAATTGATACCAAGAAATCTGCACTTTTGTTTTTTGGTGCTTCTATCATCCTCATTCTAAATTGTGCAGATGTTCAACAATATTAACACCAAGTCACATAACCATAAGCATTTTGGTTCATCACCAACAAGGATGCTTCATGCAATTCAAAGTTTCCATCTCATGAGAAATCAGAGCTTACAAAAACACCCATGCTTAATGGCAAAACAGATCATGACCAAGGCTGTCATAAGAGTTTTAAGGATGTTAAAACAGATCTCACATAATGTGTAATTCTGGAATCATGGACTCATTCATTTGTCACAGCATGAGCTCAGATTATGACAGCCTTTGTTTGATAGGTACAGTGTGAATAAGTAATATCCAATTAATGAAAACTGTGCCAGGGAGAGGATGAATGATTAATGATTAATAAAATGATTTCAAGATCTTCCATACAGTTGCTACGTCCAAAAAAACCAAAGTGATGGCTTAAAAGCACAAACTAATATAGGTTGATAGACAAACCAACCATGTTCTGCAATTGAGTGCAGAAATTTCAAGTCAAGACTGGCAGATCCACAAAACACACCAAACACAGCTTACCTGCCTACGGCGAATTGTCTGCCTAGCTGACTCTCTGTTCGCCAATACCCTGCGTATCCTCCGTGCTTCCTTTTCTTCCTGAATGGAAATCTTGGAAGAATGAGATGTTCAACAATGGATCAAATATCAAAGAGGACAAAGTTTGAAGCTTCTTGTACCTCAGTTAAATTACGCCTAGACTTGTTGCAGCCAACTAAAGAGTAACTTGTTGTACATAAGGTGCTAGTCTTAGGTAAATCAGCATCCTGCTCCACCTTCACTTGTTTTAGGCACACATCCTGGTGAACCCTTTTTGGCTCTATGGATTCACTTATGCATACATTTTCATGTAGTTGACGATCTACAACAGCTTGGCCCTGCCACAAATGAAAGTATTTCTAAATTCCTGCATAAAATGGTACAACTCGGTGATGCCTTCATAATTATTAGAGTCCTACATGAGTTAATTGGCTTAATCATGTTCAGGAAAGTTGATACTTTTCTCCCCAAAATGGAGAAGGAATTCTTAATTTTGTCTGATGATATATTCAGACTTGGATGTTTATTGACAACATCAATGATTGAATACCATAACCATAAGCGTCTTAGGATACGTAACAATATAATGTAGGAGCTCCTGTACTAATCGCTTATTCTAGACAGTCCACAATGAAGCATGGTTGAAAAGGCTGATACCAGAAGGGTGTACTAAATTTAATCAAACATGAATCCACTACCAAGAGAAATACAGCCCTTCTTCCCAGATGAGGAAATGCAATTAGAAATGATAATATATTATCTCCAAACTCCCAATGTAAAGCTTGAGTAGCGAGTTTTTAACTAGTACTTTTATAGAATTCCACTATGCCATTGCCAATGCAAGTCCGTCTCTAAGAACTGCGGAAGAATCAAAAAAAAAATTAGTTTCATGGTTTGATCAATTTTGGAAAATTCGGAACCTCTACAGTCATATTCTGAATAGTTATTTGACTCGCGCCCTTTTTTTTAATTAAATAACTAATTATACTATTCTCCGTAGTTGTTGACTTCTATTCAAATTGTATTATTCCTCTGTTTAGTTAAATCACCAAATTTGGACCACAGCTTTGACTAAAATTCTGTAAATAAATAGAATAGCGATCGAACCAAAACGAAAAAAAAAAAAAAAAAA
>QAOA01004890.1:34360-91709 GCA_003255065.1 Cercis canadensis
AAAAAAAAAAAAAAAAAAAAAAAAAAAAAAGTAGTAGCAGCATGAGTAACAGTAAAACTGACCGCAGAGAGATCCGGACATGTAGACGGCGAGGGAATCGTGTTGAAGGGCGAGTCAGGAGTCGGTGACTCGCGTGTGAAGGGCCTCCTACCTCGTTTTCCTTTCTTCCACCATTTATCTCCGGTGTCAGAGGAAGTGTGACGCATCGCCAACTGCGCCAAGTCAGCGAGAGTCTCCGCCGCTTCAATCTCAGTCTTCACCAACCGATCCGTGTCGCCGCCCAATCTTTGCGCCCACGCAGGCGAAGAAGAAGAGCTCGACGCACAGCGCTTCTCTGATTCCATGGGCACTGACAGAGAGGACTAACACGCCAAAGAGAGAACTAGAGAGAGAGAATTATTAGTTTTACAGTGCTCTGGGGGGACGGTAACGGAGAGGAGAGAGCCAACAGAGACAGAGAGGGTCGGGAAAGAAAGACTGGTTAGCAGTAGCACACAGATTGTATATGGATGCCACGTGTCATGCCAACTCACGACTCGACATCTTTGCTAAGTAGCGTCCATGTATCTGTCGTCGCCACGTTTCGGAATTTGCCCACGTAGGCGATTTTCCGCATTACTAAACCAAAGTCGGCCTCTAACGCTTTAACATGTACCCGCTAATTTAGCGCCTAATTAGCATCAAGTAATAACCAATTCCCTTTTTAAAAAACAATTTTAAATTATATACCTCTCGGGCCAAGATCTCCTACCACAGGACCCAATGGCAATGCAGCTCAACCCAAGTCAAGTCCAGTTCATGGCCCAAAAGAAAAGTCAAGTCCACTTGACTCTATTGTACAAATTCTTTTCGGCTTTCTTTAGGCCCGTATTAAAAACAAGTTTGGTTATATCAACAAATTTTATCTTCCAGCAAAAAAAAAAAAAAAAAAACTATCTCTTGCCATGCGCTTACAAGTTTAGAATGTTTCTACTCTACAAAAGACAACCTCTTTTTTTTTTTTTTTTTTAAAAACTACACANTGCGGTTATTGCGGCACTCTATTTTCTCTCAAAATCCCACCTTGCCCCTTGAGAACATAAAAGACAACTTTGTAGAAAATATAAGATGTTCAAAGAATAAATTTAGGAAGTTGTTATTTTTATATTCTATTTTGTTAATGACATACTTTATTTAATATCTAAATATGATATAAATTAAATTATTCTCAATTAATATAAAAAAAATTTAACTTTAATTAAAAACTTTCTAATATTAAATGAGAGTTTTTAATATTGACTCAAAAAAATTTATATTAAATAAGGTGTGGCATTAGCAAAATCGGGTGTGAAAATAGTGACTCTCTAAATTTATTGCACATTATTTTTTTTTATAATAAAAAAATTATAATAAAGATATGTTATTCAAATACTACTAGGTAGAGCGCCAATGACTTACTTGGGATCCCACGAGTTGGCAAACAAAAGTTCAACCATAGGATTACCTCTCTAAGGCATTTTTTTGACCCATAAAGGAGGTTACTCAACTAGCCCTTGAGTTGAGCACTAAGGGATCTCCCTGATGAGAGTTGCCCGCCAAGTGAATTTTTTTATCGCAAGGGGCTCAAACTCAACATGCTCCATTATCTTTCTCTATCATTCTATTATGTTGCANAGGGTTGCCCACCAAGTGAATTTTTTTATCGCAAGGGGCTCAAACTCAACATGCTCCATTATCTTTCTCTATCATTCTATTATGTTGCACTAACTTTTTCTTTCTTTATGTTTCCCTCTTTTCATTTAATTGTAATTTTATATTAGATTTAGTAAAATTGGCTGAAAAATTAATGATTAATCGTAAAAAATATTTTTCAATGCCATAACTAGAAGATAGTTAGGGTGGAGGACAAAATTATAACATTTTGATAAATAGGAGTATTAAATTGTTCGAAATTAAAATGAAAAGACTAAATTATTCATTCAAACANAAATGAAGAGACTAAATTATTCATTCAAACAAAATAAAAATACCAAAATTATAATTACATTTAAATATAACATGAATCTCATACTTTCTTTTAATAAACAAAACCATAAGCCCTTAAAAAAAAATTATGTGAATTTAGTCAAGACAAAATAGTAAGAAAATGTTTAAAAAAAAGTACTAATATGTAAATATATTATTCATTTTCCTTTAAATTTTTTTATATATACATATATTTTTCTTAGATATTTTGGAGAAAAGGAGATGAGAAACTTTCAATCCTTATTGTCCATTTGAAATAATCTCTATCATCCATTAAGGAGATGAGTCAATATAAATAGATGAAGGTTCTCATTTGGCACACTAACTAATATCATGCATTATTTAGGGTAAATTTTATTTAAAATAAAAGATATTAATTTTTTATGTGTGTATATATGTTGCCCCACTACATAAAATTTCTAAATCTGCCCTTACTCTATATTACACTGACTAATACAACTTATTTCTTTTATGGCTCAAATTTTGTGGAAAATATTTTTTTCTTTTATAAAATTGATAACATAAGAAGTTTTTTTAATGGGAAATATAGGAAGAAATTCAATAAGATAATATAGCGTGATTACCATTTATGCGGTATCATTAATTAATTGTTATTAATCACAATAACATGCAATTTTTTAAATTATTATACACTGGTGATGGAAACCAAACTAAAATCCCGTATGTTTAGCTACCAATAAACCAAAGCTGAATCCAGTAGGTAATGTTAAGCTTATCCTTCAACACACTGTACACCAAACCTTTCTCTAGATTTGGAGTATCATATACTCACGCGAGTATTATAAGGAGTAGACTAGTCACCAACATATCAGTTTCAAGTCTCTGTCAAGTGACATCTTTCATCTTCAACTTGCGGTCTAAGGTTGAAATCTCTAGCCAGACATAAAGCAAATGGAGTTATCCGAACTCAAAATGAAGCTCAATGAAGTCATACAATCCATGTACAACCAAGTAATATCTTCCTTTTTGCATTCGTCTTGTTACGTTTGTTTTTTTGGAAATGTATTTTTAAATCTCTGCTTATGTTGGTTTATGGCCATGGAAACCTTTATGATATTTTTGAGTTCAGTTCCATCCCACTTGTATGCTTGTCATGCAGGGTATAATGGACTACCAGTTTGCTCAAATTCAAGCCCTGCAAAATGCGAAAAATCCCAACTTTGTCGCCGAAGTGATAACTTCATATTGCAAAGGCGCAGAGACAATAATACTGGAGTTGCACAAAATTCTGTAATCATAAACCTTAATTAGATTCTACACTTTAGGACTTTAAATTTATATTGATACCATAGATTATTAGTGTTAAACATTGTCTTTTATTTTATTACTGTCTGCAACTATAGAGCTCAGCAAGATGTGTACTTCTGCAGTATTGATGAATATATTCACCAATTGAAAGGAAGCAGCTCAAGGTAGTCTACGAATCAATTTGGTTATTGAAGTTCTTTTCTTTTATAATGATTATTCTGGGTTGTTCTCTTTCATTTATGAAGAAACTTGATAATTTTATTTGTAATTCAACTTTGAAGCATTGGTGCGAATGGTATGCAGCTTGCTTGTTCTGATATTCACGAGTCATCTAATGACAGAAACAAGAAAGGGTGAGTGCAATCATTCTCTTGCATATTGATTGAACTATGATGGTTTCTATGTCTTGGAAGAATAAACAATGTGTATGTTAGCTTGTTAGTGATTGCAATATTTTCAGAATTATATAGTATTTAAGAAAACGGCAGATAATATTGTGGTTCAGAATTCAATTTAAAGGATTGAAGATCCAAATAAAGTAGGAGGATTTATCTAAGTATTGTCCGAAATTGTACTTGTGAATTTGTTTAAAGCAGAAAATGCAACTCAGTTTTTTATGTGGTTTAACACAGATTGCTATCCTTACAGGTGCCTGCAGGCCTTGAATAGAATGATACTTGAATATTGTATATTGCAAGGCAAACTTCAGACCGTAGTACAGGTAATGGTGTTATATATTAAAAGAAGGTTATGCATATGATGCACGCACCTTTGGATTTATGGTTCTGGCGTTTCAATATGCAGTTTCTATAAACTGCACTTGATTTCTTCATTTCTTGTCATTTTCTCTATTCTGAGTTTGTTTTGGAAATTGGTGATGGCTGGAGAAGGCAATCTTTGACATCAAGACTAAGCAACAGTTACAGGAGGCCAAGAATTCTGTTGAATCAACATAACTTCTGGAGGATTTTATGTTTTTGATGAATCAGGGAATAAGTGTTAATATATGGAGCTACAACTGCATTCTCTTTGTGTTCCACCATTTTATTTTGTTTTCTTTATTCGCCGATCCCTGTATATAACTTTAGAACATCAGAGAAGAAAACATTTGTAATTACATGTTAATCTCATTAGGTGGCATCCAATTTTGTCGTTACGCAGCATATACATCTAATTATCTATCAATATAAATAAACTAGTGGACTCATTTCGAAATTCCAGCACTATCATTGACTGAATGAAGAACTGAGTTATCATAGTGGTATCAGTTTTTGACATTTACCACACGCATGACCACAAATTTAAAACTGATACGGTCATGAGATTTCAGTATTGTTGCAAAAAGAGTAACGCTAAGTGTTGATTGATCACAATGATTTAATACAAACAACTAGCATCTGTATAGAGGCCAAGCGTGGAAGACAGTAGTGCCGTTGGAAGACCTGGGCCATTTGTCAAATAAAGTATCTCTATCTCAATTTTATGCTTCCATTTTTGGTAGTGCATTAGGCACTTTATTGATTACTCAAGTTAGTGGAAACAGGCATGTGCTGAGATGATAACAAACTACAGGATGTTATAAGATAGTACAATCTTCAAAAGGTGAGACAACATACAGAAGAGATCTTTCTAGTTTCTACATCAACAAAAGCACCTATTTGCTTAGCAGAGAAAACATATACTACTATACTAGGCAAGAAGTATGAACTTATGGTGATAACTAGTTCAATTACCGGGAGTATCATCACCATTAGCACTAGCGTTATTGAGTGTTGGAGGAACTGAAGGTGATACAAGCCCACCCATCCGCATGTAAGATGAAGGGGTGGGGGGAAATTTTGGAGAAAGGTTAAGCATCTCTAAGGCCTGAACTCTAAGCTCTACAGGGTAGTCAGCAACACATCCAATCCTGGGTCCAGCTCCTGTTGACCATTTCAGCGTTAGTTGATGGCCTAATTGGTAGGATTTTGCAGCCTTCTTGGAATTGATTCTTTGCAATATTGCAGTCTTGGGCACCTCAGCTCTTGGGCTCTGCAGACCACCAGATAGAGTCCTTTTATAACTAGCTGCAGATTCAGGTTTAGGATCTTCTGGTACTGAGGATGGGGCATTTTCAGCTTGCTCAGATATTCCAGGCACAGACATTTCAGCAGTGCATGAAACTTCAGCTGTAGTTGATCTTTCACTTATCTTGCCATCTTCGTACATATCAGAGTCTTCATTTGCCTTGCGTATCTGAAACGGTGAATCAAAACCATTCAATAAAAAAAGATTATTTTTTTCTTTTAATGTTTTGACTGTGCATAACCCAGACCCTAAACAACATTTGCAAATACAAGACCCAAACTTTTCAAGTAGAGTGAGTTAGAAAATGCAAAACAACAACACAAGCAGTGAAACCCCTCACAAGTTATCAAGGTTTTGAAGAACCATAAATTGCGTCAGACTGTTTACCATCATCAAGACTTGGCCAAATAATTATTTG
Source organism: Cercis canadensis (assembly GCA_003255065.1). Lineage (NCBI taxonomy): Eukaryota > Viridiplantae > Streptophyta > Magnoliopsida > Fabales > Fabaceae > Cercis > Cercis canadensis. The sequence goes on from QAOA01004890.1 coordinate 40,119, forward strand.
TTTACCATCATCAAGACTTGGCCAAATAATTATTAGAAGTATTAGAGCTAAGCAGTATAGAAATATGATGATGCTAATAACATACCTCAACTTCATCAAGCTTCACACCATTTTCCTTGAGATATGATATGAAACCGTCAAGAATGTCATCTGTTGGCCGATAGTGTCCACTATATGCAGAGATGGACTGAAAAGTCAAAGGCATAGAGAATCAGATGTTATATTAGCACAATTAATTGTAATTAGCAAAAAATTGTTTGTCCAAGCATAAAAAGACGGCAACCCACTATCTGTTTGCCCCCGTGAGTGCCGATGGGGCATGGGGCCATCTTAGAAGACATTCCATTAACATAACAGTTTAATCATCCAACCTATGAAGTAGATTCTACCTTAAGAGTACCATGCTCAGCCTCTAGCCTTCCAGCCGCTAACGTGGCTCCTCCAGCCAAGAAACTAGAATGATGGAATAATCCCTTCTTTTTCTGGAAAAATATCAAAATGTATCAGTGGCTCAGGAAAGGAATAGCAGAATGCCAATAGGGGGAAACCAGAGAAATTGTCTGAGCTTGAATTGTTACCTTGCCAGCATACAGTTTCTTAGTGGTGCTCATCACAAATATCCATATGGCACCTTCAGAGTCTTCGCTTGTATGAAGGAGATCTCCGGATTGCTTGTGGAAAATTTTCCCCTCATCAACAATGTATTCGTAGTGTTCTCTCTCTTGCTAATTAAGGAAAATTAGAACCAGGAGCAACATGTCAGAAAAGCAGGAACAGGCCACAATGTTAGAAATTATGTAATAAAAGTCAATACAGTTTACACCAACTACAATTGAAAACAATACTAAATTTAATCCAGATAGGCACATACAGGTCCAAGATACTTAATGCATTGTTTTCGAAGCTTTGATCGGGGGCATTCTTCAAGATCAAGTTTGTTCCCATCTCCTGCATCCAACCTGCAGAAAGTGAACAAAATTTTAGTTACAAAACTTCAACTTTTGGCCCCGATCCTTCCTGCCACACCTTTTGTTAAAACAACAAGAGACAAGAATAAAATCCAGAGTCATTTCATTAGCAATCACAAATTTTATCTGTATAATCTACCATACACCCCCATTCGGAAGGTAACTCTTGGGTCCTCCTCATACCATTTTTTTAATTTTTCAGGAGACCAGACGGTTCAATTATTCTACTGAACCCCGCCCTCTCTTTCTCTCCCAAAACAAAAACAAAACAAAAAAGAGAGAGATGCTGAGGTTTTATTCACGAGTCTTACCAATAAAAAAATGGCTGACCAGCATCAGTTTTACACCATTCTTCATAATAATAATGTAAGTTATGCCCGTAACGATGGCGTGGATCAACCTACAGGTTAACATTAATAAAATGAGAACTATGCGGTTCAAGCATCCCAAAATAAAAATAAAATCAAGAAACAGATGAATTCATGGGGGAGGAAAACTCTACTTACAGCTTCAATCCAATGCTGAAAGGCCAACTTCTGTGCTTTGGCGTCTTTGGACAAACCCTTACCCACCTGCCCAAACAGTCCCAATTCCCTTCAAATCAAAAACTCAAATCGTCTTTTTTCCCAATCATAACCAGGCAGATGACAAGGACACCAATATCACCAAAAGGGCCCATAGTAACCATAATTTGCAGTTTTACAACCCAGTCCAAATAATAATAAAAGAAAGGGAAAAATGATACCTTGGAAGCATTCAATTTAATCCGACTCCACCGCGATGCTGCACTCTCAGGTAGATTGAAGAATGAAATTGTACTGTGGTTTAGCCTCACAAAGTCTATCGCTTGCCACCTTCAAAAAACATTTAAGCCCACTTTCTTAATAAAATTTTTGCTACAGCCTAGGCCCTAGAGAGAGAAAGCAAAGAAAATATTCTCCCCCGTAGACATACCATAGCTCCTCGACGACAACAGCAGAATCTGCTAACCTCCGCCGGGTGCGGTAACTCCTGTAAACCTTCTGCACCTTCACCGCAGCGGTTGCTTCAGGACACGCGCCTTCCAGCGCGTTTGGGTCCAACGACTTTTCATTCTGGGTGGGTCCCAACCCATCGTCATGGCCGAAAGCCGCCGCGTCAGTTATCGGCGAAGACTTCCCGCCATTCGAAACGGAAGGCATTTCAAAAGCGTCGCGTGATGAATCACCCATCGCCGGCGATTCTGCACCGGAAGCTCCAAGCTTTTGACAGTGGAAGCTGTGGGTCACAGAAGAATCAGAGCTTAAAGTATCGGGAATCTCGGAGCTCCGGAAGTGGTCATCAGAAACAGAACGAATGTTGGAAGGGGATAAGCCCGCAGAGTTGAGAGAGTAAGAGAATGGTGAGTTTGATTGAAGGTCAAAGGTAGAGAGGGAATGAGTTTGAACCTCCATTGGGACTGGGTCAAACAAGGAGTACGAGTAGCTGAGCTGGTTTTCTAACACCGGATACAGCGAATTCTGGGAAAGAGATGTCTTTGAATAGAAAATGAGGAGTTTCAGACTTGGAGAGAGAGCTGTTTCTGCTTTCAAAGCTCTCATTTTTGGGATGTGAGAGACCACATATATATGGGCTCTTACCGGGAAACCTACCTATCAATTTCCACGTTAATTTGTTCGTTGGATTCTGAATTCTGATACGCGCTCCACATACAATTTGCTTGCCCACTCGCTAGTTTGATAGGAGCTGATTTCACAAGAGACGAATTAAATGGAGAATTACGGAAAAAGAAAGATAGAAACATTTATTATAAAAATAAAAAATAATCATTAAAAATTAAATAGCATATTTATTTTTATTTTTGAAACAGAATTTTTATTTTTTTTTTTATAATTCTCCCTTAAATCAACAAAAAAGCTCTTTTTTATGTATATTTTCTGTTATTATTTAACTACTAATTAAGTTAAAATGACAGTATTTTTAAATAACTATTACTTACACTTTTTCTTTTTTTTTAAAAAAAATATTTCACTTTTTCTTTTAAGGACGTTTTTTATGTACCAATAAGATATATAATACATTTTTAATGTGACAATATTATAATTATTAATGTGAAAAATAATTAATTTTAATTATTAAAAATAAATATTTAAAATTAAATAATTTTACATTAACAACTATAATATTACGTCAAAAAAATTATCACATATCTTTTTAACATGAAAAAATCCCCCTCTTGTTATTGTATATATCACATACTTTTCAAGTTTTTTTCTAAATTAATCCTCTTATGTTAATTTTAGCGTACTTTTCAAGCCCACTCTTTTCTGTATGTCAAGAGCTTGTGAAATTGTTCAAGGTAAAGGGGCAGGTTGTGTCAAATCACTGTAATAAAATTGGGTAGTATTTAGTTGGGTTAAAAGAGACATTCTAATTATAATATATCTAAAATAAGAGTTAGCTCAATAAAAAATATATTGAGTTTTAAAGTGATATAAGTTAAAGGTCATAAATTTAAATTTTTAGAGTTACACTTATTATGAGAGATTTATCGGTTATTACTTATGTCTCGAATATGAATTAGTTTCATATTCAAAAGGTATGAGGATACATTAGGTATAAATAAAAAAATAATAATAATAATAGCTCAAACTTTATCTTATTTAATTTAATGTCATCATCTAGCAAATGTCATAAGTTAAAAAAATTCTTTTAATCGGGTAATAACTAATAAAAAGTAAGGTATGTTATGACTGTGGAAGTTATATGCCTTGAAATAATGCAAATATTTTGATAATTATAATCCATATAGCAAAATTAATCACCTTCCAGCCCTTTGACGAGCTCTAATGACAATACATGAACCTTCTCGTCTCTAGACATACTTTTTTTGACCCATCTAACGTGCTCACGGAGTTAAAGTTTTTATTTTGCTTTATATTTTTTATTGGGTGAACTCACGCGAGCTTAAGTTAATCTTATATTATATTCAATCATATTGGTTATGTGTTAATGCATAGATTCAATTAATTGTTTTTTTATAAAAATAAAAATTCAAACTTAAAACTTAAAACTTTATCTCCCAACCAATATGTGTAGTATACTTGTGTGATTTAATTAACTGAGGCTTCCTTATATTTTATCTATTATTATCCGGAGAAACCCCAACCTAATATCAAGAGGCAAGTTCCTTTTTTCTTTTTTGTTTTTTTTTTTCCTACAAGCAACTAGCTGACTAGCTCTTGGAATTTCCTACCTTTTTGGAAAAGACGTGAACGTGTATACAAATTTAGATATGATCATGTTGCTTAAATTTGAACCATATATTTCATTAAAGTTTATCTGAATCATTAAAACGCATTAATATTTAATAGTTGAGATGATATTTAATAAAATTAACAGCTTAAATCTGAGCAACATGACTCAAGTGACATGATCGAATCTAAATCTTGTGTATACATAATACGGAAATGGAATATACAAAGGCAAAATGCCTATAAAAAACAAACAACATTACTTGAGAGAATATATACCAAACAAAAAAAAAAATTACTTGAGAGAATAGACTTTCCTTTATCCATTGCAAGCCAAATATTATGTTTCAATACAATCTAGCACCAAACAAATCAAACAACAGTAACTCAATGCGAACATAACAATTTGTTTGGAACATTAAAATTTTTTAAATTAATAATATTTATAAATTTTTGTTTTATAAAGCATATTCAGAATCACATTCATTTAAGCATTAAATTAATTTATACATAATTTTACGTATAAAATTTGATGATTCATAAATTTTATCTTTAAAGAATTTTCAAGTTATTCCTTTTAAATGGAAAACACACGTTTTGATTATTATGCTAATTACAAATTATAAAAGAAAGGACTGAGCGGTGTACCGTGTACTATACGTAGTCTAGTTTTTCTTTTTGGTAACAAGTCTAGCTTTTTTTTGGTTTTTTGAAAGGAAGTAACAAGTCTAGCTTTTTTTAGTTTTAGGAATACTAAGCAAACGAAACAAATTATAAAAGAAATGGACCCCACCCCACTACACTATAAAAGTCCAAGTATTTTGAAAATTGATATTTATTTTTGTCTCTAGCTCAAAAAAAAAAAATCACTATTGCGTCCATTTTCCTCTCTGGTCAATTGGTCATAGCTCGTGCCAAGACCCCAGAGCACAACACAGCCGATGGGAAATGGTCACTATTGGAGGATAAGTCTTGGCCCACGTATTTATTCATCATTTTTTTGTATAGATTTAATTATAAATTTGATGATTATATTTTAATAATTTAAAATTTTTGGTCTCTTTCTTTAAAAATAAATTATTAAGTCCATTTATATTTATAAAATATACAATTTTGATTATTTTGTTTTTAAGTCAAAATTCTTAAGTTATTTCAATGTGTAAAATTATCTGATTCATAATCGAATTGTTTAGATTGAAGAGCTACGTCTTGTAAACATATCCATTAAATTTCAGCTCAATTTAACAATGAGACTCAGCTTAAAATACCAAAATCATAAGTTTTCATCTAATCAAAGATCTAGACTCATTCACTGTTAGATCAAACTAAAATTTAGTGGGGAGATTCACAAGATATAGCTTTTTAATCTGAATGGTAAAATTATAAATAAGAGAACTTTACACCTTGAAATAAACCTAAAAATTTTGACTTAAAAGTAAAATGACCAAAATTGTACATTTTATAAATATAAAATGACTCGATAGTTCATTTTTAAAGAAAGATAACCAAAAAATTCAAGTTGTTAAAATAAGAATACTAAAATTGTAATTAAGTCTTTCTTATATTGGGGCTCCGATTAAATTTGACTCAGCCAATTAAAAAGTCAAAAACTATATAAGTTTTCTACAATGATATTTTAGGTTCCTACCCGTAATATTAAAATAATTAAGCATATATTGTTTATAAATATTTTAATAATTGAGTATTGAATATTTCATTATGAATTTTCAGTGTTAAAATTTTATTGAGATTGCATAAGCTGAAAGTATGAGAAAAAAATAGTTACTTCTTATTATGTAATTTTTAATAAAAAATAAAATGAAGCATATAACATACTAACAATTTTCATTGTAGTATTAAGAAATTGATATAATCCCGTATATATTTTACCATATAATAATTTATATTTAAGAACCATGCTATTTCTTCAAAGTTTGTTTTGTACAGTAACTTGAGTTAGCCATATCTTCAAACAATATTACGAGGAATTTGACTGAAAAGAAAAAGAAAAATATACATACTGCCCTCATGTTATACACATGAATAGAGCTTTGTGCTCACGGTGATATTGGAAAATTCCCCTATTTGCTCCAATTTTCCAAAGCTAGTGATGAGAGTGAAAAACGTGGGAAATAATTTCCAGTTTCCACTGACTCACTCGTAGTCTCATACATTGGCAGGTAATTTATAAACAAAAAAAATTGAGAAAGTTCCTCTGGTTATATATTTAAATCATTTGATTATATCAACATACACTCTACATTTTATTTTGGGTGGGTGTTGCTACTTTTCCCTAACTCGCTTTGCAGCTAGAACTCTCAAGGCCAGGTACTACCCGAATAATTAAGTTTTGGCAACTCTGATAGGCAATAGACCCTCGTATACATGGAGGAGCATTTAGAATGGTATAACTTTACTTAAAAAGGGTTGTGTGAAACGAATTGGTGATGGTAATGATACCCATATCTAGTTGGGTCCCTGGTTGCCTGATAGTTTTATACCTTATGTTTTATCTCCATCTTTCAATATTTATGATGTAAAGGTGTTTACACTTTGATCCAAATATTATATTTTTATAATTTATTTACATAATTATAGTATTTTTTAATTTATTTATTTTAATATTACATTTTTAAAAAATAAAAAAATAATAAAGTTAGAGTACGTTGGTTTTACTGGACACACCGTGGGCCTATTGGCGTGTCCCCACACACTCCACACACTCCAACTTCTGTCAATTTTTTAGAAAATGTTAAATAGTCAAATAGTCAAAGGACAAAAATAAAGGAAAGAGAATGGAGAGATAAAAGGGACAAGCTGCTTGTGTCAAATGAGGGACTAGCTCTGGGCTCATTGGCGTGTCCCATGTGGACACGTCATGGGCCTATTGGCGTGCCCAATGGGGTTTGCTCCACGAAAATTATATTTTTTTAAGTTTTTTATTTTTTTAAAAATGTAATATTATGAGAAATAAATTAAAAAGTGTTATAATTGTATAAATAAGTTGTAAAAGTGTAATATTTGGGTCAAAGTATCCAAATGTGTGTTCCTTGTTTAAACAGGACCAAAGGCAGTGGGATAGAGAGCTTGTTTATGAGTTGTTCAGCCCACATGTTGTGAATGTGATATGCGGCTTACCTTTGAGCCAGAGGGCGAGAGGTGATAGTTGGTATTGACTCCACACGAAATATGACTATTTTTCAGTGAAATCGGCATATAAACTAAAAATTGGGCAACTTAGCAATTCTTCAGCTACTAACGTGTTATTACAGGATGCATGCAAAGCGATTTGGAACACACAGGTGCTAAGCAAATACAATGTATTTTTTTTGGAGGTGTGCAAGAGGCATTATTCCCACTTTTAGGCTCTAAACACACATGGTTTGTCCATTCAAGATAAATGTTTTTTATGTTGCAAATCATGTTTTGTTAGAGTGCCCGCAAGTGCAGGATGTCTGGAGTTTGGCAGTGTTAATACCCAAAATATTCATTACTCATTGCTACAGTAAGAAGACCAATATACCCATGCTAAGGTATGCATCTCATAGATAATCCCTTCAGAGCTCACTGAGAAAGGGGCTCTCTCTCACGCTCTCATCCCTCTTCTTTCTCTGGAGTTTCTTCACTCTTTTTGCCCACCTTGCTAACTTGAGCGTCGGAGGTGGCGCCGGAGCTCCGGCTCCGGCCTTCCCTGACCTTACTTCTCCCTCCTGCAGGTTGCTCAGAACCGATCATCGACATTGGCGCCGTCTGTAGGAACGAGGCTTGATCCCTTTGTTCCGCCATACAAAAGCCCGAGCTCTTCTCTCGGCAAAATCAAGGAGAACCACTCCAACACATACTAACTGATTTCAAAGACAAACAACCCCTGTCCAGTTCTGACTGAGTCTGGCCGAAGTCCCCTCCTTAGCCAAATTCTCGTTGGCGACGTAGCACTTGGTATTGGACCATGGTGGTGCGGCGTTCAAAACCTGAACCGAATACAGTTGGTCCAATCAAGTCTTTGAATTCGATCTGATGAAAGCTAAAATTGCCGGCACTCCATCCCGTCTGTTGAAGAAAACTGATTCTATTCCCTCACTCGAAAGCAAGCTAGTATGCGTCTTGGTGGAAATTAGTGGTATTATTTATGTAATTCTGTTGATGTAGCTCTCTGCTAGTATACTACCCAAGCTCTGATAGGTTCTCTGCAAGAGGTAAAATTCTGACCATCTCTTTAATTTGTGAGACTCTGCCTACCCAAGTATAGATTCAAGCAATTTGAAGCTTGAAGCTTGAAAGATCAAACATGCATGCCAACTGTTTGACAAAATGCTTGAATTTGTTAAAATCTAAAAGACTTTGAAGGTGTTTTGCATGCACAATAACAGTAACAATAACAGTAGGAAGAAACTGTTCTGCCGTCCATTGATTAAAGAAAACAGCCTATAAATAGGCTAATACATAACTGCTAATATAAAACTAATGGCTATCATGGAAATAGCCACTAGGCCCACGTTAGGCTAATATAAAACTACTAGCAATATAAAAGTGGGCACTATCCCACGTTTAAAAACTAACTCCTATGACTAGGTAAACAAGCTAACTAAAAGCTAGGACAATGACAACCCACGTGCAGATTGCTAAATTTTCTCAACAGAATTACCTCTACACTCATTCTGATCCAGCGCATAGCACTAGTATTTAAGGATTGATTGTGATATTAATTTGCTAGATATGCCATACTGTTCGATATAATGGTGCTTAAAAGAAAGTGCAGGGCATGCTCTAATACGAGCTCAACTATAAATTGCTATTCATAGCAGAAAGAAAGCCATTTTAAGTCTCTGTACAACCAAATTTTCTATAGTTTTGTTGTACATTGAGAATCCTATAAACCATTTTTCCTTAATCCACTGTGGTCCAGAAGGAAAATAATCTCCATTGGTCCATCCATGGTTTTCCATCTGCTGGGCAGTGAAGTAGTAAATGATCAGCGAATTATTTTCTCTTGCACATTATGTGTCAATCTACAGATATTCTTCCTTTTAAAAAAAACAAATATATTTCTTCTTCAGGGCATTGGGAGAGGTATTGCTATTAGACCTTTAAAGTATAATTCGTAGGTTCACTTTAGTCATTTAAAAAATGGATCTTGACATTTTTCTTGATATGCTAACTCCTAGCAACAAACATGCATAGATGGACTTAGCAGTAGCTTAAAGCTTTCATGGGAGATATGAGATATCTAATAATTGCCTGTCAACCACTTATTAAAATGCTTATGTGGCTGGNATATTTAATCGATGGATATGCTTGGTGGCACTCATGTCGCACCAACTTTATCTTCCTCTGCCTTATGTATTATTCATGGGTTTATATATATATATATATATATTTTCACCCTGAAATCTGGTTTTTTGGGTCTAGAATACCCAAGTTGGCTGCTGGTTTGCACTGCAATAGCACACCCACGCATCACTTTCACTTTGAAAATCTGCCTGCAAGGTGTTTGATTAAAATCCTAGGTGCATAAACTCTGCAGAACATTTTGTCTCTTAGAATTTTAATACTCAAACAAACCCCTTATGCCATGCTGTTGTTGGTAAGTCTCAAAAAGAAATTATGATGTGATTTATTTAAAAGAATAATAGCATAGCAGTGGAACATAGAAGGAAGGACCGCTCACTTCATTCCTACAAGTGAAGCCCCTGGGACTTTCTCCAGCACTTCGAAGAATCTAAAACATTTTCCATCTTTCCATTTACAGATCCCTTGATCTGCTTGCACTATGTCTGTGGGTTTTAAATCCCCAAGCTACCCTCTTGCAACATTTTAGTCATTTGACAGAAAAGCATGGAGAAGAAAGATTAATAGCACATAACCCCATGGTATGCTGCCCATTATGACAAAAATCAGCATGCTTAGCTTAGCTCAAATTCTTGGTTTGCTCATAATTATAAATATCTTGGCATAAAATGGAAACTAGCTGGCCGTTATTTTTACTTGGCCATTGGCATTACACTAGGGGAAGCTATTTTGCACACTCACATACATGCTTATCTAAGTTGCATGATGGAGAATCTACTCCTATAATAAATTTTTCTTCTGCCACTTCTTGTTGTCTTCCAAGCTTTATTATGCATTGAACAACATCATTAACAACTGTAAACTATGAGCACAAGCTTGTCTTCTCCCTGCTGTATAGCATATGGGTATAGCCCGAGATGTGCATAGAGACACAAATTTTTCTTTNAACTATGAGCAAGCTTGTCTTCTATATAGCATATTGGTATAGCCCGAGATGTGCATAGAGACACACAAATTTTTATTTCCAAATGCAAGAAGGGCTGAACTGGATTCTTGTGGCTATTAGTTGCACAATCTTCTTGCAATGAATTTTGTGACAATTGAAACCCTTCACATAACTTTGATATGTGCTTAACATGTTATGGGACTATGCCTACTTTTTCATGCTAATAAGCATAAATTTAAACAAATTTGGAGCTGGAAGCTTGAAGAATCAAACATGCTTGCTAACTATTTGGAGAAATGTCTAAATACCTGCACATTCATTCTGATGCATGGCATGGCTATAGCACTCATCAGTACCATGATATTTAAAAATTGCTCAGCATATTAATGTGCATAGCAAGCATTGGGAGAACATCATAAAACATGAGAAATGTGGGAGCTACCATATTCTTTGATCCATTGCTGCATAAAAAAAATGCAAAGCATGCTATTTGCATATTTCGCATGTAGTTCAGATTTTCCAAGTTGAAACATACTTACCCCCATGTGGAGGACAAATACTTACAGAGATATGTGCCATGCATATTATCATTATGCCATTTCAAGGTTATCTGACCAACAAGTTCTATATTTCTAAATACTCGAACTCCACACTGTTGGCTTCCGTTCTTGTTTTGAAAAATTTGTAAGTGCCTTGAGCATACTGCAGCTTGCATATGACTGCAGAAGTCTGTGCACTGATTATTAGACCCATAGTATAACATACTTGTGGCTTGATTTATATCTTATAAGCACAAATTGCTTGACTGCCTGTATTACACCTAAAGCATGTATGCTGCTAGATCGCAAATAAGTATAATGCTTTATATATGCTAAAACTACCAGCAGGGAGACATTCCTGGCCTTTATCTACCTCTGCAAGAGATTTTACATTTGATTTGCTTGAGCTAAGGGCATTGGGATATTTGGCACATGCTTATGACTGTAAGTTTACTTGCATGTGAAACTTAAGCTTGAACCCGTAGCATAAAATCTGGCTTTAAAGGCAAAACGTGCCATTTAAATTTTCATCCANATAAGGTATATTTAGCTCATTATATTAAAAGCATGTATGCTGCTTGATCACAACTATGTAAAAAGCTTTATATCTACTAAAGCTACAAGCAGGGAGACATTGCTGACCTTTATCTACCTCTTCAAGAGGTATTCTATTAGCTTTTTGGGCATATGGCAGTGTGCCATCGCATTATATCAGCTTTATCGTTATCATTGGAATGGTATAGACATATACATGATATTATTCTCCAGTATGCTTCCAGATTTTACATTTGATTTGCTTGAGCTAAGGGCATTGGGATATTTGGCACATGCTTATGATTGCAAGTTTACTTGCATGCAAAACTTAGCGTGCAAAACTTAAGCTTGAGCTCGTAGCATAAAATCTGGTTATAGAAGCTGAACATGTCATTTAAATTATTTTTTGGTGAAGCATAGGGGCTTACCCACCTATTTATTCTGGCTCACATTTAATTGATGTGCAATTCAGAGTTTATACAATCAAGATCATGGCTGTGTGAGACACATGTTCGCCTCCATGCTTAATGTTTATATGACTGTCATATGTATTTACATATCTAATAGCAAATGCTACACAGGATAACAGGAAAATTAGTAGCAACAACTACAAATCTCTTTGCGGAGCATGAAAAACAGTAAAGTGGCTGTGCCCACTAATTTAAATGCTCTGTTTTGAATTTTTGTCCAATAGCCATGACAGCTAGCAAATTTTTATGATATATCATGTGCTTACACGATTTACTCTCTTTGGATTTATGAGGAAAACGTGGAAAAGCAATCCACCTGACCTCCGAGCTCCAAGGTCATCAGGGCAAAACAATCCTACCCAAAGAGGTGTAGAAGCAATCCACCCGACCTCCGAGCTCCAAGGTCATTAGGGCGAAACCATCCTACTCAAAGAGGTGAAGCAATTCACCCGACCTCCGGTCTCCAAGGTTATCAACAGTGTCGAAGCAATCCAGCTAGAGAGGATAGAGGCTGACCTCCCCATTTGACCTCGAGGACTAGAGGAGCAAACAAATACTAAAGCCTTTCACAAGTGCTGAAGTGTAATTAGTTAATAAAGTCCAACTTTAAAACAGAGTTGAAGCCACTTCCAAGTCAGAAGTTGGAAAAGACTGAGAACCCGGTAAAGAAAGCTCCTCAAGGGCAACATTGCCCCACTTGGCAAGTCAGAAGTTGGAAAAGACTGAGAACCCGGTAAAGAAAGCTCCTCAAGGGCAACATTGCCCCACTTGGCATTCAATGTTTAAATGTGCAAACAAACCTACCTAACTTCAGGTATTCTTAATGTACACTTACACATTCTTACTATTTGATTATTCAATACTAGCAAACTTTGCATATTTTTATCTATCTTGGGTTGGTAAAGTTCATAACCATCAATTGCCAAATTTTGATATACATCATGAGCTAGTGCACTTCACCTTCTCTTGAATTTTGAGGAAATACAGAAAAGCACTCCACCCGAAGAAGTGTTAAAGCTCTAACACGAGCTCAAGCTCTAACCCGAGCTCAAGGGCCAATGCCCTCAGGACGAATGTCCTTCAACGCTCTAACACGAGCTCAAGCTCTAATCTGAGCTCAAGGGCCAATGCCCTTAGGACGAATGTCCTTCAAGCTCTAACACAAGCTCAAGGGCAAATGCCCTCAGGACGAATGTCTTTCAACTCTCTAACACGAGCTCAAGGGCCAATGCCCTCAGGACGAATGTCCTTCAATGCTCTAACTCGAGCTCAAGGGCCAATGCCCTTTGGACGAATGTCCTTCAAACGCTCTAACACGAGCTCAAGGGCCAATGCCCTCAGGACGAATGTCCTTCAAACGCTCTAACACGAGCTCAAGCTCTAACACGAGCTCAAGCTCTAACACGAGCTCAAGGGCCAATGCCCTTAAGACGAATGTCCTTCAAACGCTCTAACACGAGCTCAAGGGCCAATGCCCTCAGGACGAATGTCCTTCAAACGCTCTAACACGAGCTCAAGGGCCAATGCCCTCAGGACGAATGTCCTTCAACGCTCCAACATGAGCTCAAGGGCCCAATGTCCTCCAAGCCGATTGCAACATCAACTGTGAGTACAAATACCGAGTTGAAAAATTAAGACCTCAAACAAACTACCTCGGGTCCATGTATTCTAAATGCATACTACTTGCTAGTATAAGCGACGACTTCATGTTTTCCATTTTACATGAGATGCTGAATTGGGAAACGATGCAAAGAGCAAGAAATATATGCTCCTATATTTGTCTGCATGGATGCTATAAATTCTTGAAATGTATATAGGTGCAATTATCTGAATGCATAAAAGCATAATTATCTCTACATGGCAGGACTGATCTCATATGACTCTTACCGAGCATACAATCATAATACATGTTTTTAATATATTACTTGTCATGTACATCACTTTCTCTAACATATCATTTTCTGGTTGAGGCGCCTACTAAGCCGACCTTAGCCCGACACCTTTGCAGAGTTATTGCATAATTTATGTACAATGGAGAGCATATGGTCTCTATTATTAAGATGCAGGGGCTACAAAGCTTGAAATAGATGAGAAGCAAGGAGCTACGGAATTGAAAACACATAGCTCGGGACCAAAGAGCCATGAAACAACAGAGAAAATTCTCTAAAATCCGATCTAATGATGCAATTTCATAATGCTTTATGATTATATTATTCATTGCAATCATGCAAGTTCTTTTATCTGTTAAAGAATTTCTCTCAATGCTGGAAATCGCATGCTACCTTGATTCATTAAGAGCTTGAGCTCGGTATTTCATTGGCTGCAGTTCAGCTAACTTGATGCATTATTATTTTAAATGCCTACAAATCTAATACAGATTCATAGTGCATGACAAATTCTCACTCAGAGAGTGCCACCTCTAGTACACACTTATTTTAAATGCATTCTAATTACATAACATTGCATACTCAAAAGTTTTATATTTGCTTGCCTAACAGGGCTTCAAAAGCCAAATATGCTCACTTTACAGGACTTAAATTTCAGTCTCAATGCCTTGACTCCCTCAAGTCATTGGACTAGGGGGCAAGTGTTAATACCCAAAATATTCACTACCAATTGCTATAGTAAAAAGACTATAATACCCCTGCAAAGGTAAACAATCCCCTACATAATATTTTCAGGACACACACACACGAGGAAGCTTCTCACACCCTTTTCTTCCTCTCACCCTCTTTGCCCATCTCCCCCTACTTCACCGGAACTCAGGCAACGACACATATATTCTTTAAAAATATTTTATATCGTTTTCTAAACAATAAAAAAGAAATAGATTATTGTCACATCATATTGCAGTTGACTATAACAAATAAGCTAAGGCTTTTATGCCTATTACACAAAATGGACATGGATGTACAGCAAAAAAAAAAAATGGACATGGATACACATGTGATTGTAGTGCAATAAAGGCTACTTTTTTTAATTATATATAAACTAGTTCCAAGTCTGTGCCATGCACGAACAATTGGTTAAACAGAGAAATTAAATTTGTAAAGAGAGAGAAAAAAAAATATAAAAAATAGCAAAAGAGAGAGAGCAAGTACAATGACTATAAATAATCTTACTCATAAAAAAATAATTTTCTTTTAGATATATATAATGATTACATAGTTAGTAAATTTTTATCTAAGTAGTCTTATACTGAAATTATTATATGTCATATTCAAATTCTATCATTTATACAATTTACATATAGTTGTGTACAATTTTCAAATAGAGTGAAAAATAAATGGCATAAATAGCATCACATAAGTGAAAAATTATTAGGTCTTCATTTAATATTAACGGTTTAAATTTTTGGGATGAAATATTTTTTGACATGATATTAAAATTATCAGTAGTTTGCCTCCAAAGAATTTTCATGAGTAGTGACATGTTACATATAAAACTATATTTTAAACCTATTTATATTAACAAGTCTTTTGAACATTCCCCAAACCTAATTTTCTTGCAAATCAAATAAAATTTTATATTCTCATTTATAATAATCTTATACTTCACTGTTGTGCAGCTTCTACTTGTTATGGGTATAGAGAAAGTGGATTGATAATTACAGCTGCAAGCTCGTTATTATCGAACATAACATCTTCATGTGGAAGAAAATACAGAGTGAAGTGCTTGGGAGCCACAAACAGAAGGCTTCTTATCCCTGCAAAGCAAACACAGAAGTTGTGGTCACCATTGTTGACTGTTGCCCAAATTCTACAAGCATCATTAACTTGTCAAGGGAAGCCTTTGTATCCATTGCAGCTCTTAGCGCCGGAAAGATTTACATAGAGCTTGAGCTTCTGTTACTTTGAGGTTTTCACTTTCTATATATAAAGAGGATTGGATCATCTTGTTAATCTGTAGGGAGCACATGCTTCTTCTGTAATCAGACAATTCAGGGAAAATTGTTGTGTACTCTTAAGAATTTCTCGAGTGTTAGGGGCTATTCCCCTAGTCTTTGTCAACCACTAAGAAGAGCCCACGTAGTAGTAAAAAATATAGAAACATATTCTCTTCTCTAGGGAATATTATTAGATATATACTAGGTTTTATCGCTCACTTGAAAGGCACATGTCACATTTTCCTATTCAGTCTCTTTTATCCTAACAAGAGGTATTAATTGACTTAAGCATTGGAGGCTCTACGCACAGATAAAATATGATGAGAATATGCTAAAACAGACAGCTTTGTGTAGTGGTATCACTAGAGTTTTAACTCATATAAGCATTAAACACTTCATATATTCATATATCATGAAAAAGCCACATTCAAATTTTGAATACAAAATCTTTTTGTTGTTGTTGTTGTTGTAAGTGTAGTGTTATTCAAAAAATGGGTGTGAGTATCGATAACCTTGAAAAGCATTATTTATACTTCAAGCTTTAAATTAAAAAAGTAAATTACATTTAGGCCTTAAAGTTAGTTTTTGATTGCTTTGGATTTGGACAATTCTTGGCAATGTAGGTGTATAATATAAAGACATATTGAAGTGAAACCCTTTTTATAAAAATGAAGGGGTATATTAGTTTCACTCAATTAAATTTCATATTAAGGAGTAAGCCAACGTGAGTTGACTTAGTAGGTCAAAGGAATTTGGCTTAAGGCTCAACTTTTCACGTGTCGAGTTCGAGCCCTCCCTATGATAAAAAATCTGGCTTGGTGGGCAATCCGCATTAGAAAGATCCCTTGGCCCCTAGGGGCTAGTTGAGTAGCTTTTTCTATGGGCCAAAAAAGTGTCTTGGAGGTAATCCTTTGTGTGGGTCTTTGTTTACTCCCTCGTATGATCCTAGGCATGCCACTGACACTCTGCTCATTAGTATTAGAGTAACATATTTTTACTACTATATTGAATGGATCAAAGACTTTAATATTGTGATTTTCAATTATAATTCTATAACTACGGCAGTTTTCAAACCATTTCCTCTATTATGGCAAACTTTTTTTTTTTAATATTTTCTTTTGAGGGAGAGAGTAGAAATGGGCCCCATCAAGGTGCAAAATGGAGTATTGTGGCTTGAGTTGAATGATGCCATTTCATTTTGCATCTTATAACTGGTGGCGCCATTTGCCAAATGGCGTCACCAGTTATAAGATGCAAAATGAAATGGCATCACTACATTACTATGACCCACTTGCTTTTTTCTCTTTGCTGCAGACACTGTTCATTGTTGACATTTGAAGTGTCGACACTTGAAGNATTTATTTATAATAACATAATGAATCTCACCCAAACTCTTAACTAGGTGAGGGTAGCTTAGCCTCACCTAAAAAAATATATGACTTTATTACAATAAAAATCAAATATAATTTACTGTTAAAAAGGACAAACAAATATATTACCTGTCATTTTCAATGTTACACATATTCATTTTGTACAACTTACATTTATCTCTTTTATTTATAGGCCAAAAGAAGATGACTATTCTAAATTGTAAAATTAATTTTAAAAAATAAATATATGCGTGGACATCATTAGTTAAAAAAAATACAATAGTTTATTTTTATTAATTTTAATTAGTAGATAAATTCATGAGTTTATGAAAAGCTAAGCTGTGTTAGTTTTTTATTCTCCACCATTAAGTGTGTCGAATAATTTTTTTAAGTGTGTATACTTTAATCCCGACATGTCATCTAAATAAAAGTGATATTGAATTCATAATGTCACTCAAGATTTTTATTATATGCATGTTTTGTATAGTGTAGAGAAATATTACTTTTGATATCAACATATATTTTTAGTTTTCGTTGATAAAAATAGTTTGAACGTACTATTTCAACAGTCTTTTCTTATTTCTTTTATAGCCAACTATGCAACCTTAAGCATACAAGTCACTAAATATCATTTAATAAGGATTAATTTAAATACAATAAATAAAATTAAGTTCCAGATAGACGTAAGTATTATTTATTAAATATCCTTCTTACCCACATGGACCTGACCTCCTTGGTCTTTACTCTTATCCATTCAATCCTGATAGAAAAACCTTACGAAGGAAAAGTATACGAAAATAATTAGAAGCGACAAATGAAGAAAAAGGTAAAAATTATATGAGAGATTCTCAATCTCGAACATCGTACACTTGTTTTTCTTTTTAATTCTAAGCGGGCCCAAATTACTGAAATAGATGGTTATAATATAAGATTGACAGCGACTTAGTGCAAAATCAGAACCACGCAATTCAAGTCTACCTGTTCTGTACTTCCAAATTTGATCTATTCTATAAGGCTTTTTTTTTTTCTTTTTTTGGTTGAAACTGGAAATCAATTAAGATAACAACGTAGCTTACAGAACACACCCAACCTCGCTGGGAAGGNGACTTAGTGCAAAATCAGAACCATGCAATTCAAGTCTACCTGTTCTGTACTTCCAAATTTGATCTATTCTATAAGGCTTTTTTTTTTTCTTTTTTTGGTTGAAACTGGAAATCAATTAAGATAACAACGTAGCTTACAGAACACACCCAACCTCGCTGGGAAGGAGTCAACCAGCTGAAAGTTCTAACAAAAAATTTGGATATATTTGGCGTCGTCCTCACTCGTCAACTCACCTAAAGACTAAAATCGCATTACATGAAGAAGACCCTAATAAATGTCAGGGTTAGGGGTCAGCTTCTTTCCTTTCATGTTGGTTGGAGCAAAAAGCAAAGGTCACGTTGCCGATGTTAGGCTGCAAATTAATAAATGTTGGCTGGTTGATAGTCATACGAGATTTTTGCTGCTCACCACTCTCCACCATGGCCACACATGGGTGAGCTTTTGTTGGCTCTCAAATGGCTATCTCCAACACCACCACAACTTTGTCTCCCACTGTAATTGGGTTGGTTCTAACTCTAAGGCGATTCCTAATGCAAGTGGAATTAGGTGCATTCGGCAACTGCTATGCCTTTCTGCCCTTGTCTTCTTCTACTTCTTCGTCTCATTTCTTTTTTCCCAACTTGATTTGCATACAACACATGTATGATATGAAACAAGAGCTCTCCTTAGCATTTTCTATTTATACCACATTACCACCACACCTAGTGACAATTTATTTATTTTTATTTATACTCATTTTTTTTTTAAAAGCTGTGATTATTAAAAAAAGAATTGCTTGAACAAGTAGAACATTATCATATGGGTTACTAATCTGACTAGGCACGGTTACCAAAAAAAAAAAGGTATTGCAATAAGCCCATCAAAATATAGAATGAGAGAATTAAATAAGTACGGTAATTAATTAATTAACTAATTCAAGTGGTGATATGACTAAGGTTTCTATTTTTATTTTGTTTTTGGGAGTCTTTACCCTTTAGACATGACTTGGGTTCGACTTATAAAATAGAACTTTGATGCGTTTCAGTTTCATTTGGGCCAGGGCTGGCCCTTTAAAATAGAACTTCAAAGGTCTGAAACATTACTCTGATGGGCCGAGTGAAGGGCCTGTGCAGAACAAAATGGGCCCAAAATGATTGCCCGGGCATTGCTTGCAATAAGGATACTGGCGGTAAAACCCTAGAACTATTTCGTTATTGAGCCGAAACGAACCCTAGCACTATTTATGAAATTACATTGCCTTAACCTCGTCTGGTAGTCTGCGTTTGAAGTCGCCCTTTACTCGCTCTCTCTTCTTCTCTGCGGATCCCTCTCCAGCCTCTCAGGTACTCTCTCTCTCGCTCTCATTGTGTATTTGAATGTGCTTGAAAATCTATACGAGTGTATGCCCAATTCTCTGGTTTCGCAGAAGATGAAGGTGGTCGCTGCGTATTTGCTCGCCGTCTTGGGAGGCAACACAACCCCATCCGCCGATGACCTCAAGGACATCCTTGGCTCTGGTACATTCTTTTCTAATCTTCTTTCCCTATCAATCTTGCCAATTTCTTTAATGCTTTGAATAGGAGCCTTGCTAGATTAATATCTTATTCACCCATTTAGTCCATTTCTTCTAGTTGTGCTTATATTAATAATTATACGGTTTTCGCATTTATAATAGTTTACGCTTTCACTTATGTGCTTCAGATTCAAAAACTTTTACGAATAGTTTGGCATGCATAAACTTTAATTGCGACAGGACTAGTTTACCATAGTTCCGATTATGGCAGCAACCTTGAATAAGCCTTTTCAACGTCCCATTGTTCATTCATGCATATATTTTGCCTCTTGTTTATGAGGTAACCGACAGTGGACGCTGCAATTCATCGATTGTGTTTGTCATGTTTACTCCAAGTTAAAATAGAATTGAAATTGATTCATTCGGAAAAGAAATGATTTGCTAATCCTATAAAAAGTGGTAGGATTTACAAATCAACCAATGTTACATGTAAAAGTATTTGTAAATTAATAGAATTGTGAAGTTATAAATGAATTCAATCTATTGTTCCTATTGCATTATGGAGAGTAACTTTAAGTGTCACACTGACAAATTTTAATGTGCAGTTGGAGCAGAGGCTGATGATGACAACATTCAACTTCTTCTGTCTGAAGTCAAGGGGAAAGATATAACAGAACTAATTGCCATGGGAAGGGAAAAATTGGCGTCAGTGCCTTCTGGTGGTGCTGCGGTATCTGTTCCTTCTAGTGGAGGAGGTGCTGCCGTTCCTTCTTCAGATGAACCTGTGACAAAGAAAGAAGAAAAGGTGGAGGAGAAAGAGGAATCTGATGATGTAAGTATTCTCTGCTTCACACATTAGACTATTTTCTTTAGCCAAGCTATAGAACATTATCTGGACAATGCACCTTTGTATACAGAGGAATCTGATGATGTAAGTATTCTCTGCTTCACACATTAGACTATTTTCGTTAGGCAAGCTATAGGACATTATCTGGACAATGCACCTTTGTATACTGCCATTCATTATATCTAAAGTACGTTTTGTTCACAGCCTTGCCATATGTGTTACCAGAAACTTTGCATAGGTTGGGCTATGTAAATAGTTCGCTAGTATCCATGGATTAGAAAATCTGAAAATTATATCTGATCGTTTCTCCTTCACTCTGTGATGCAGGATATGGGCTTCAGTCTCTTTGATTAATCAAGTGGCTGCCTAGCGTCTATTGTCCAGAACATCCTCAATCTAGACTTCCTACTTCGGTGAAGTTTTGTTTGTTAAAGTTTTATTTTAAAGAGTAATGTCAACGAATCATGTAGTCTGGATAACTCGGTTTGATATTGATTCTTGTTTCTTGATGTCATGGAATCTCATTCTGGTCTTGACAGGTTAGCTATTTCTTGATCTATTTTTTTGACTATCGACATTTTTTGAATGGAAATTCAAGATAGAAGCCACAAGGATTAATATGAAATCTATGCTTGATTATGGCAATCCGAATGATAATTATTTGTGGCCCTTGATTCCGCAAAGATAGCATAATCATTTTTCTCGCATAGTCGTAAGTATTAATTCCATTCTGTTATTTTGTGCACCAAATGAAAATACGGACTTGAATAATGGAGTAGGATTGGTTATTTCATTTCAACCCACCAGACATTAGAGATTACGTAATTCAAGTAACTTAGTAGGTCAACGTCGAATCTGTGTTCTTGTCTGCGTTACATCTTATTTTCCGTTGAAATGATTTAGATGAACTACCAGAGAATGAATTTGCTAAGCTGGCATTACCCACTTTGAACTTCAAGGAGCTTTTCTCGACCAAGAAAGATGTCAGTTCGGTGTGTCCTAAATTTAAATAGCATATTAGGGGTTCCGAACTCGACTAAAAATGCTACGAAGGATCTATTTCGTAAGAAGGGGCAAAAAAAGATAAAATTAGATTCAATTCCCATGATGCAGCGGAAATCTAGGCAGAACACATCTTTACACAGTATTAAGGCTGATTTTCAGTGTGTCTGTATGCTCTTTGGGAAATTTATTTAAGAACCACACAAATTCTCATAGATCACTGCTATATACGTATCTTACAGAAATGATATTTATACAACTTTATGTTCATAAGGCTGCACAATTTGAAAAATGCATGGGAGCTGGGTATACCAAGAGTTGAGGCAGAAATAGATTCCAAGTGTGTTATGCACCTTCTGTTTAACTGTAGCAGCAAGCTACATCCCTGTTATAACTTAGTTCAAGAAGTTCGTGTTTTGCAGCGTCGTGGTTGGGAGCTTGAGATCAAGCATGTTTTCAGGTAAAGCAACAAGTGCGCCGATGCTCTTGCTAGGAAGGGGCATGATGGCCCTTTTTCTGTTTATTCGGTTTTTTGATCCTCCTGTCTGTATCAAAGAGCTCCTGGTAGAGGATTGTTTGGGTGTTTCGATACCCAGATTAATCCCTGTGCAGTGTAGTGTTTTGTTTCTTTGTTGGGCTCGTTGGATAACAAAAAAAAAAAAGCAATTTGAAAAATGCAAGATTGTNTCTTTGTTGGACTCGTTGGATAACCAAAAAAAAAAAGCAATTTGAAAAATGCAAGATTGTAAATATTTCAGCAAGTGGTTAGCTGTTTACTTCGCTAGTCTCATAGTTGATTACCACTAGTTAAAGGAAGGAACTTTGGTGTTCCCTAATTAGTTCGATTTAAAGCTTGCTTGAGAAGATATGTGGATCCTGTTGTGAACTTTGGTGTTTTAATAGTTCAAATGAGTTTTAATAGAATTGACGGCTCAAATTTAAACAACATGACTCAAGTGACATGACCAGATCCGAGTCAAAATTTGAGGTCATTCAGTACTGAGAAGAATAGAAGTTCTTATTTGGTTAAAAACTACTAATTTCAGTTTGGCAGTTGACTCTGCTGAGAATTTTTTCAGAGTCCTGGAATCATTCTAGAGGTGAGGTCCATCTCTTCAGGGCTCAGACAAACAAATGAATGGAAGTTTATTCTGTTTGAAAAACATTAACCCAACTAACTGCTGCTCTAAATGAACGCATCCTGATAGTGCAAAGACCGGAAGTTCCAATCATTTTTCACAAGCACGCTTTTCTAGCCCGTTACTTGTAGATCCTTTCTCAGATCTTTTTATCAAATTATTTTCTAATCATGCAAAAAGACCAAAACAGAGGCCATATAAAAGTAGAAGTTTCCTGGCTTCTGTTTGCCGGATGCATAGAAGATTATGGAATATCTACTCCAGAGAGAGATAGCAACTAACAACTCTGCGAGCAGAAGCAAGACGCACGCGGTAATGCATATCCCTTGCAATCACATCTCAAAATACTTAAAAAGTTCCCTAATGACATAAATCGGTATAAAAAGAAGACAATACATAAACATGATTAACCTGTGCAATCACCGTGGATTTTGTATCCCACCCAAATAACACAATCATATTTTGCTAGCAAAAGAAAGCCCTTCCTTTGCAAGTTGATCCAAACTTTTGGCTGGAGGTTGGACCCTTGCAACTTTGGCAATAGCCTTGTTCTCCTCAGGAGTTCCATTCTCCAAAAAGGCCCCGACAACTTTCCCATCTTTGATCCAGTATGAACCAAACTTGGGCTTTGGTGATTCGGGGTTGTTGTCTCCAAATAGCACCGCATCACCAACATTGTCGCCATAGAATTGCCAAGATAGATCAAAGGAACGAGAATAGAAGAATGGAAGGTAATCATATTCCTCAACTGTTTTCCCATCCTCAGATGCCTTGATGGCCTGGAGAAAACAACACGTTGCCACAAAATTAGGATAAAGCTCAGTATGACTTACACGCATATATGTATCATGTTTAAGGAAGCTGCTCACCTTTACAGCTTGCTCGGCTGATTTGCGAGCATGGTCAACATGTTCAACTCTTCTCAATTCACCATACAATTTCAAAGGGAAAGTAGCAACATCACCAACAGCATATACATTGGGAACACTCGTTTTGAAGAAAGCATCAGTCTGCAACCAAAGCAAAATGCAATGATGCAAAAGTTCATGGGTATCAATGATAACATTATAACTTCATTGGATAACTTCTTATGGACTCCCAATGAGCCTTTGGATGTGGAAATACTGACCTTGATTCCACCTTTCTCCTCCTCAACTTGCCCTTTGAATAAGGATGTAAGAGGCCTCCCACCAACTCCAACAACAACAATATCAGCTTCCAGGACCCTGCCATCCTTTAGCTTGACTTCTTTCACCTGAATAAAATAGAGAGAAGCAAAATTATTTTCAGCAAATTACAAATGCCATCAGTGCAGTGTTAAAATATAGCAGAAAACCATACCTCTCCATTTGAATCAGATGTAAACCCAACAGCAACAGTCCCCTTGATGATTTTTACACCCTTATTTGCATAATATCCCTCATAAAAAGCAGCTATACCAGCTGTGAACAGTCGTGGCACTGCAACAGCAACTCACTTTGTTAAAAAAAGGCAGATATACCAATGAAATCAAGAATGAACAAATGAATGAGAAGCGTAAGGAGAAAAATTTATAAATCTGCACTTACTACACCAAGGCTCTGGGTAGACCATGCTCACATCAATATTGTTGAGTCTCAATACAGCGCTAAGCTCCAGACCGATGTATCCTCCCCCAACAACCACAGCTTTTCCATTCTTCTTTGCTTTGATTGTTTCATACAGTCTATCAGCATCCGCAACATCCCTCAAGTAAAAAATGTTTTTTGCATCGGCCCCTTGTACACCAAAATCTGTCAACCTTAAAACCTGCAACACATAGTAAGTATTTAATATGTGCATAAAATAATGGGAAAATCAATTAAGGAAGTATCTAGCATCTTCTCCAAAATTCAATAAGATTCTTACTGTTGAGCCTGTTGCAATAACCAAAGTCTGGTACTTGAATGTTTCTCCACCTGCAGTGGTTAGAGATTTTGCTGCGAGATCTGCTTTCACTACTTCTGTACTGAGAATCAACTCAATCCCTGCAATCAACAGCTAAATTTCCGTGAGAAATTTGCTAAGCCCCATCTTCATACTTTCTTTCACATGAATAGAAGATCTAATATTGATCTCTAAAAGCAATCAATGAACATTCTAATCCTTATTAATAATTATATAGAATGGGTGAAAAAGCCAGTATCACCTTTCTCTTGGTACCACTCAGGAAGCAATCTTTCTCCTCCACTTCCAACACAGACATGAAACCCAGGAAGTCTAGCAGGAGCTGCAGTATCGAACCAAAACATGATGTTTCCAAATTACAAAGCAAGACAAACAAGACAAGATGATATTTCATATGGAGTTCAACGGAGATGAAAAACCCACAATTAACAACAATCAACGTAGCTTTGATTAGATTTCAATCCTACAATAATCATTTAATAAATGCAAACATAAAAACAATAATACAGAAAAACTAGCACTAAGACTTAATCCAGAAAAGTAAAAGTGAAAAGGAAAATGAATAGATGTACACGTAATATCGGTGGAAACTTACATTCAGGGAAAAGGTAAGCCTTGCTTAGGGCAGGACGTTCATAAGGTGCCACCTGAAAATAAATATGATAAATAGCAGAATATGTTGGACAAAGAAATTGCAGAAGATAGCATGTTTCACTAAAGAAACTGTACGGACAGAACCCATGGATATATTACAAAGCACATGTATGACGATATACTACTAGGCGAGGACATGTTTTCATCTATTTTTGTCTCAAACTTTATAAAGGGCATACCAGCCACACAACCTAGTTGCTTTGATGTATGATTATCCTTCACCCTAAAAAAAAACCTTTACAATCTAAAAAAATAAAGTGAAAGGTGGAACCCAAGCATGGAGGTAAAAGAGTATGTTCAAATGCAACCGAAACGTACTATAGCAAAGTAAAATAGCAGTAAACATATTAAATGTCGTGATCAATTTGAAATTTGTTACCAACAAAAACAAACTTCATGTAAAAGCAAACACAATTTAAATATTCCTAGGAAGGTTTGCAAGGTTTTTGACATACAACAGAAAGGAAACTCAAAGCAGAACAATAAGAAGTTGTGTCTTTATATAAGCTAATTTATGATGCAATGTCTAAGGCATATGAAGTCTACCGCTTCGTTGGATATGATTGCCAGCTCCCCAGTCTTAAGCCCCTGATTGGCAAACTCCCTTGCGGCATAACCCTGCAATATCGAAAAGATATAACTATAGTATATGAACAATAATAAAAGGTTTAAATGTACTACAGGTTACTGTAGTTTGGACAAATTTTAAATTAGGTCTTTATAGTTTTTTTTTCCTCTTTTAGGATCCTTATAGTTTGAATTTTTTTTAATTGGATCCATGCTATTAACCCCAATTATAATTCCGTCAGTTTAGTGCTAACATAACAAACGACTTGTCTATGTGTTAATAAAAGAAGTTGAAGTGGTACCAAAGCAGTACAAAAATTGCTATCTCATCAAATTTTAGCTCAAAAAAGTGCATAAAAAAGTTGATGAGGTGACAATTTTTGTTCTATTTTGGCATCACATCAGTTTCTTTTATTAACACATAGACAAGTCATTTGACATGCACTAAATGACAGATTTATAACCAGGACTCAATTAAAAAAATTTCAAACTATAAAGACCACAAAAGAGGAAAAAAAATATAAGGACCTGATTTAAAATTAGTCTAAACTATAGGGACATGCAATATATTTAAACATAATAAAATAAAAGTCAACTTAAAATGAAATGAAAGTTTTCTATGTATGCCAGGTAATCATATTCGTGTTTATTAGAAGTAGCACTGTTTTGATTCACATCATATGCAACTCAAACTTATCGGAAGTTTGATAGATAAAATCATATAAAATTAAATGGACACCGTTGAGAACTGGTATATGCCTTTTATCCGGGGTCTTACATTTGCGATTCGGTTCATGAATTCATTCAGGAATCTAAAATACGTAAATTCATGGTATATTTAAAAGTTTCAGTAAGTAAAAGGAAACAAAGGCGCGAAGTTAACTCCAGTCACATACTCGTGAATGGAAACACTGAGCGAAAGTTTCCAAAAGACCTAACTAGCTGCTCATATTTCTTTACATCTTTGCATATCGTTATAAAACTGAGCATCCAGTTTTACACAGGCAGATTTAAATTTCACATAATTATAAAAATCGCTCACTGATTCAACAAGCAAATTGACATCGATCTACAAGAACGTGGATTTAAAGATAAAATTATGGTGAGAAATTTAAAGATCAGTATAAACTAGAAATAACAAATCGGGGTAAACGAAAATTAAAAAGGAAAACTATGAGGGATTTAGAATTTTAAGAGGCTGTTGGAGCATAGATTTTGATCAAATAGATAAGAATTGATGATCGGAAAACTCACAGCCGAAACGCCTCCGCCGAGGATCACGTACTTGAAGCTCTTCGCCATTGACGATCGGTAAAAATCGGAGAAGGAAGATTAAACTTTGCTTACTGCTGAAAGATGACACTTGTGAGTCGAAGATGGAAAAATGTGATGAGGCACAGACAGCGCGATTGTTCAGATCGTTTATAGGACGACTCATCTGCTCATTGGCTGACTTATTTAATTTTTGAGGTCATTTCGGGTAACGTAAGTGTGAAAAGAATCAAATCGACGTGGCTGGATCGTTGACCGTTCACCGTCGCTGTCTGTACACTCGCCACGACTACGGGAAAGTGAGGATGTGCCGTGGCTTCAGCTTATCATATCTCCGTCAAATTTTCGTTTGGACACACAAATACGAGATTTGGATATCGTCAAATTATTCCGGAACTTTCGGAAAAAAAAAAAAAAAAAANAAAAAAAAAACTTAGGTAAAATTATTTAGATGTATGTGGTGTTGTTTTTTAATTAAAATATAATAAGTATATTAAATTTCTTATCTCAGCACCAACTCACCAAAAAAAGAGTAATTTCTTTAAAAAAAAAATTGATTATTTTGAGTGATTTTAGCACATTAATCATTTTCCAATTTATGTGCCAATTAGTCATGATGGATATTGGTAAATTTGATGAAGGAATCCCTTCGTAAGCCCGGGGGGGGGGGATGCAACAGCACCCATATACGTCCAGGTTCATATACTCACGCGAAAGCAAATATTTGCAAGGCATCCCGATTAATCCGCTTCTCCATCTCATCACATTAATTTACTACTTTTATGGAATAGCAATTTAGTATTATTTAAAAATTACTAAAAGTTATTTTTGAAAAACAAGCCAAAATAAGTCCTTTTTGAAAATAACGTTAGGGGACAAAAATATCTATCATGTTTACTTTAGGCCAAAACGTAATTTTCACTTTTGCCAAATATAACAAGATACAAATAACATTAAACAAAGAAAAAGAAATACAAATAAAATCAGTCAGCTCATGGTAAATCGCGTTTGAGGCTTTGAACCCTGCAAATGTGATGCGAAACATCCAGTAATTAATAACTTGGTGTATGTACAATTCAACCTTTATGCAATTACTCACTTGCATCAGAATATAATATCATAAATTAAAGAATAAAGGGTATTTTAATGGCAATTTCGCGGGAGTATAATTCAACTGCTGAGACTAAAGCGGCATCCTAGGGTTCATTGATTTTAATATTTTATTTTAATAACAAAATTATACATCTATCACACTTTTTAACTTAATTACTTAAATATTATAATTTTAAAAAACTAAAAATAAAAACAAATTTTTTTTAGACATGTGAGGACCACAAGTGGACACAGTGTGTGTCACGTGAAACACGCCAATAGCCCATTAGCGTGTCCCTTCTTATCATGTTTTTCTTTAATTTTTTTTATTCTTTTAGGCAATTGAAGAAAGGACACGCTATAAAACTATCGGTGTGTCTAATGTAAACACGCTACATAGCCACTGGCGCATCTAGTGATTTTCACATGTCTGTTATTCATTTTTTTTTTAAATATAATATTAAAATAAATAAATTAAATTATATAATAAATATATAAAATTATTTTTAAAATACTATATTCCCGTCAAAGCGCGGCATCCTAGTCCTTGGTCGCAATTTACAATTGGGCTGGGCAACGTATTAACGTCATCAGTGATGGCAATTGTTTTCTTTCTTTTTTTACTTTTCCTTAGTGTTCACAATCGTTTTCTTCCTCCTTTGGAATTAAATACTAGGTTTGGTTTGAAAAGTGTCAAAGCAATTTAGTAATTGGCCCACTCTTGTAGCATGCCTCTAGATGGATTGGAGCGAGAAAGGTCCGTGGTCCTCGGCCCAGTTGTAAGGCAACATTCCAAACTGCACACTCATGAGCGAGACAATTTGGTTCACTCCTGATTATATTGTTTCTATGATTCTATCTATGTGGCTTTTTGATAAAAAATATAATCCACAGTTTTTCTTTTCATTTATCATCCAAGATAAGTACCAAAGCTGCAACCAACAACAACAAACAGGCACTTAAACCCAACACCTACTCCAGTAAACGAGCAGGAAAGAAAAAGAACACCAAAAGCTAAAAGACAAGGTGCTCTGCACCTGAAACAACACAAACAAACACCAAAGATTGTATGAAACGTAAGATCATGACAATTGCCATACTAAACGAGGGTGTCATATATTCTATGAAATGTAACATCACTCTCAATTCTCATACTAACAAAGAGATTCTTATGGTTGATGTTATTGATTCCACTCACTTAAATCCAGCTCACCATGATGTAGGACACTCTTAATAACAATGGGGCATCATTTTTTATTTATTTTTTTTTTTTTTGCTAATACCACCAATCTGCCTCAGAACCACGAGAAGTGACTGAAGGAGTGTGGTAGCATCGGATACCTCAAAAATTCAGTGGGCTTACTGCCACTGAACCAACCCAAAGGGCTTAACATTGTTTATCAGTCCAAACTATATTAGCCCCATATCCATTCTGGGCTACATTGGAGCATAGCAGCTGGCAGCATGTGGCCCATAATTGATTATGGGCTGGCGAGGAGAATATGATTATTCATTTTCATTTTTCAGCAGAGAAAGAAAAGGAGAATATAATTCATACGACCTGCCTCGGAAGTCGGGACTCGGAACGATAGAATGGCAGGAAATACTAAAGATGTCGATTAAGCACCATGTTGCAGGATTGAATTGCAGGCAAAATACAGAGAAAAGAAAAGTTGTGGTTCAACAGTGACATGGTCGGCTCGGCCACGAACTCCATGTGTATCTAGCAAGGAGCAGGTTCACTTTTTTTTTTATAAAAAAAAAAAAAAGAAAGAATTAAAGAGAAATTTACTTGTTTTTTTAAATTAGCGACATTGTATATAGCAAAAACCAAAAAAAAAATAAAAAGGTTATAATGTAAAACGATTATTTGAGAATGAGATGAGGTGGCTTATCCCCCTTCTTTCAAAAAGAAGACGTACATATCAATAGACGTCTTGTACAGAGAAAGGACTACGTATTCAAAATTGGTTTGCTAAGTTGCAAATTGTATATTAAAAGATGACCCATGAAGCTTGTACGGGAGAACTGGACCATCCCTTATTAACAATTTATTATGTTGAGCTGTTCCTTTCATTTTTACAATAAAGCATCTAGCTGATATATCTGATCTCATGGTAACTAGGAAAAGGAGGAAAAGGTGACAAATCGTAACGAAGCCCTTTGACACAGTTGCTTTTAAGTTTGAAACTAGCTCTCATTCTTGTTTCTTTTCAATGGAGGACGGATATTGGGTTGGGTTTCGTTGAACGGGGCACTGTTGCTTTTGAACTTCCAAGTTACTGTAACATGTACCTTGGCTTTAAAGACAAGCCTCAGCCGTCTCTTTCCAGAAAAAAAGATGGGGTACGCGCCGGCACACCATGTGAAACTGCTATTTCACTTCACTTGTTCTTATTCGAATTTCACGATTTTATGCTGCCTGCCCTTCAATTTTGATCAATTTACAGCTCGTACCAAATTTTTTGATAAACTTACCTGGTTTTTTAGATGTCTAGAATAATTAAGGATTTGTTTGATCAAACCTAATTTTCTACCTAAACTCCACCCACCCAACTAAAAATACACCCAACAAAGCATTTATTATAAAATTGGAGTATTCACTTGTGAGGAAAACAGCACAAAATGACTTGTTATATGGGAAAAAAAATTTGGATCCCATGGGCTATTGAATGAGGAAACGGTTTTCTTCAAACAAAATTAGGCATATTTGCAAGCTCTAGAACTCAAAAAACTGCAACTTTTATCGAATTTGTGAATCAGTGAAGTAAAATTCCACTAAAAAAAAGTCTAAGTGACACTTCCGCAACAAGAAGACGTACAGTAATTAGTAAAATATTAAGTTATGATTTAATGTGATTATGGGCTATCGATATAATTGTAGGAGTTGACGTAGATTGTAGACTAGTGAATCTAATTAATTTCGCAAGGTGTAACAAATAAATATCTTATAGTAACTTTTGTAGATAATGGTGATATAATAATAATCATAAACATGATAGATGTTTATGCGACACATGCACATGGAATAAGATAGTGACAGGTTTTTTAGGAGAACTAGCAAATTTGGGAACAAAGGCAGAACAATATATTTTATTTTTTATTATAATTTTGGAGTTGAATTAATAAATTTTAAGGAGGAGTTTAATATTTATTTTTTGGTTAACTTATCTATGTTTGAGTTTCGCTTGATTAATTCAAATTTAAGTTAAAAAGGATTACAAAGGCGACAAAATTCTCCCAACCGACACAGCTCTATACGGCTCAAACTTGAAACCCTTGATTAAACTAACATATTTCCTTAACTGATAATCTATACACTTATTGGTAGGAGGAGTTTAATATAATTCCACTATATATTGTTTGGTATTATGTTTTAATTTATGAAGCCGAAAGTTCCGATATTCTCAAACTATATAAGGAAAAAAAACAAATTCACCACAGAACAAAAATTAAAAGTTGGCTGCATGTTGCTTAAGCAGATTCGGTTGGTATCCAATGTAATCACAAGCCAATAGAATAAATGAATTAAATGACTAACACGTGTCTGTCCTGTTCTGGACTATTATTATTCTTCCTGTTTTTTTATACGTTGCGAATTTACTGTGGATAGCTACTAGTAAAAAATTAATTGGAAAACATTAGTTGGCCTTTTCTACCGTGTGATTATGGGGAGACTTGTTTGTAATAAAAAAAAAAAAATGGTTGCAATGAACAGNTAAAAAAAAAAGTTGCAATGAACAGAAAGAATGCCCAAAAAACAAAATAGACTTTATACTCTGATAAAATTAAAAATAACATGTAAAAGATGAAAATGTTTCCTTGCATGTAAGTATGTAACTACACGTAAGTGTTTTTTTAGTAAAATACTAGTTGGATAATTTTTTACATGTACATAAATTTGTACAATCTAAAATCAATTAGGCAAATTAATTTTTTTTAAAAAAACTCAAATATAATCATCTAAAGACTATATAGTTAATATTGCTTTTTATATATTCCAAAAAATTTATGTAAATGGTCTATCTGTATTAAAAAAGAAAAAACAATTATATATATTTATCAATAGTATTTTTT
Organism: Cercis canadensis; assembly: GCA_003255065.1. NCBI lineage: Eukaryota > Viridiplantae > Streptophyta > Magnoliopsida > Fabales > Fabaceae > Cercis > Cercis canadensis. The sequence continues at coordinate 72,526 of QAOA01004890.1, forward strand.
ATTTTTAGAAATTTGGGCAGAGATGAACAGACCCTGCCCCCTGGTGCGTACCAGTTACTATTTATGAATAATAAATAAGGTGGTGTATCTGCTGTCAACGGTGAAGGAGAAATAGAGGTTGGGGCTGAAGGGGTCGCTATTTTAAATTTGATCGATCTGCCGTTTTCACGTAACCTGAAACCCTTTTCAAAATTTCGCTTTCGTTCAGATAGGCACGGAAAGGACTCGCTTGTGGGGGCACACAGAATAGCAGAGCAGAGAACGACAAAAAAATGATCAGTGAAATTTGCGTTCCTTATTTGACGCAGTACAACTCATATCATGTTTTCACTGTCAATATCCTATCAAACCAATTATTTGGTGAAATAAAAATCTATATCGTATCTCACTATCGCATGGCTATACTATCTCCACGTCTACTATTCTTTATTGTAGTAACTTCTTAGCTTTTGTCTTGTTCTTTTTCCTATATTAGGTCGTCTTAGCATGTCATTCGACTAATTTTTCCTATTCTTTGGTGCTTTGACTTCTCGTGACTAGACTAGTAATCTTTTTTTCAGTTTCTCACGAAATAGTTTTTACACCAATTTTAGTATGAAATCATTTTTATTAAGATTTTAACAAATCCTTGCCATCAGCTAGTAAGAGCTAATTAACTCAACATTAATTTTACTGTGTTATTTTCAGTCAAAAAAAATATTTATTGTCTTATTAATGTTTAAATAATGCCATAATGTGAATATGATCAATGGGTCGATATCAAGATTTTTTTTTTCTTTGAAATTTTGTACAAAAAGATTTTTCACTCATGAAATGAAAGTTATGAAGCAAACAACTTATTTTTTTAAGGGATTTAATTTTGATTCGGATACAATATAAACAAATGTATACAATCACAGAATCATATATTGTCATATATAAATAAATTTGTTAAAATTATTTGTGGTCCTTTTTTATTTAATTATGAATCATATATGTGGTCCTTTTTATTTAATAAAATATATAAATTTTACACTTATAATAAATGAAATTTAAATTTTATTTAAAGTTAATTGCAAATTTTTATAAACAACAAGACAATGTTCTTAACTCTAACCATATATGTTTTCACAACTGATTGTCTTTGTTCGCGTTCAATAAAAAAAGGGTGAATCTTATATATGCCTTTGGCAATAATTGGATATATGCGTAGATAACCATATATAGCTCTATGATTAAAGCAGCAAAATAAATCGTTGGCGTTTAATCGTGGATTTTATGAGTTGGTGGACATTCAAGTTGTCTTTGTTTTAGGTATCATAGTTGTGATCATGGCAATTATGGGAGGCAGCAGGAAATTGGGTTGAGGATTACTCCAGTCCACCCAATTGAATCCTGCCACGTTTAGGTGACTTATCATTTAGCCGTAATGAAAGTTAGTTTAATCATTACTTGAGGTTCACTTAGGAACTTGTTATCATGAAATTCAAAGAAGACCAACCTTTCAAAACCTTGGTTCAGGCCCTTCAGGGTCCAGCGTAAGCGTATAATACCGGAGTACTATGTAGTATCCTAGTTTGTAGGTCGGAGAAAAATATGAATCATATGCTACTTTATTATCTTATTAGCATAATTTTTGCAGAACTTTCAAGCGTTTTTGAAATTTTTAAAAAATCAAGAATAATCAAATGATCTATTTCTGCCTGTAAAGGTAAAATTAAATTGGACTTTTTTTTTCCTTTTTTAAAGAAGTTTTCATTTTCTAAAATTTTCCCATTTGCTACAAATGTGTAGCTGGTTTTGTTTTGATTTGTCCTTTAAAAGCAGCATAATTATTAGTAGCCAATAAAGAAAAATCAAGTGTAATTATTCAATATTATATATTTTTAGGATAAAAAATTGGTATACAGAATCTAATACAGCACACGAGTAAATTAATAAATAGCAGTAATTAATGCACATAATTACAAATGCTTTGATATATCACATTATAAATATTATATGGTCCATTGTGTTGATGTTACAGATAAATACTTGTCACACTTAAGAAGAAAAAAAAAAAGAAGCATCGGATTCGGATACTAGGTGCTGGAATTTTTAATTAATTTGTCAATTTTTTAATATGAAGGCAAATCTCAGATCGCCTATTTTAAAGTAGTAAATTTGAATGGAAACCGTATAGAGCGACCCAACCCGTCAAAGACAGAAAAAGGATGGGCAGCCATCATAATACCAGGAATACTAAAATTTAATTTTCCGCGATACTCCTCTGTCCTCTCCTCCTAGGCTCCTACACATTTTCAATTTCTTTATTTGGGCGGAAATATTTATTTATACAACACGCCTTTTTCGAATTTATCTATTTTTTTGTAACCCGCAGCATACACAGTGGGGCCCTGTTTCTACAAAATTATCAGTGCCATTGCTGAAAGAAAAACAGTAACTTACATTGTGGCTTTGTGCATCTCCCTCTCTCTCTCTTTCTGTGTTTCCTTCACCACCTCTGAGCCCGCCTAGGGTTTTTCCAGTCTCTGCTCTGATTAGTTTTACTATTCTACGGGTTGGATCAGTTAAATCTGCTTCAATGTGCTCATTCATCTTTGCCTTTGCAGGTACTGCTTCTGTTCCTGTTTCCGCTTCCGTTTCCGTTTACGATCGCACCGTATATTGCTTATTTCATGCTAACTCGTTCCATTTGCGCACGCACTCCGAATCTGATGAACTGTGTTAATTTAAACTATACGTTTTCTGAATCTATTTGCTGAGTTTTCGACCTTTGCTTTTGTGGTTTGAGAACTCTGTTATTTCTGATTTTGGATTTTAATTTCTGACTGTAGTTACTGGATTGTACATATGAACAGCGCTTAGTGGAAGAAAATGTGTTTCCAATTCTGTTCTTATTTATTTATTTATTTTTTGAATTTTGGTTGTTGGCAGTTTCCTGGGAAGCTAATCCATCCTAAATTCCTATGCTTTCCCCGCCCTTTCTAATTTCTTAAGAATTGGATGATATCGTACTTAGCATAAGCAAGAACGAAAATTCAACTTCATTTTGTTTCGCATTTTATTAGATCCGTTGATTGAACAGATTTGTCAATTATCAACATTTATAAAAGAAAAAAAATAGAAACAAAATAAGAGTTTCCACAGCGGAGCAGTTTGTTTCCTTCCAGTAGAGTATTTTTTCACTTGAGTCTGGCTTTATTTACTTAGAGAACTGCAAGGGAAAATGTTATGCGTGGTATAATCTGCATCTTGTACATAAATTGACCTTAAACTTGTACCTATATGGATTGCATAGGTAAATTAGAACATCCTAATATTAGCTCCTAATATCTGCCTCCTGGAAATTTATATTCTTGTATTTTACAATATAGATTGTCTTCTATCATCTTCTAATTAACTTAAGAGTACTGAACCAGTATAACGGTTATAGAAATAAAGTAGTTGTTGCATGTGTAATTTAATACTTAAAATCTTGTACGTGAACCTTTTTTCTCCCACTGAGTGGCTAATGCCAATACTAACTTTTAGAGCTTCTCCCATTCTTTTGCTGATGTCTTTCTTCTTTGCCCTTTCCTTTCTGTGATTCTTTTTGTCTATTTGCTTTCTTCCCTTCTTCTTAAACTCAATTTACAACTTTTACATGTTCTTTGGTTTGCTGATGCATCGAAATATTCGCCATTGTATCAGGTTTTGGATGTCACACGGCTGGTAAAAAGAAAGTACATACTATACGGACTTCAAAATTCATCTGACCAGAAAAATGATCTGGATTCTGGAAGTTGGAGTGTAGGTTCTCTGTCCTTGATAAGTGAGTCTACTTTAACTGATACGCTGCGCGTGAAATGAATTAGGATAGACTAGCATTGAGAGTCCACCTCTTTGCGTTTCCTGCACAGTGCTAAAGTTAGCAAAGCAATTTACCTTGTAATGGGTTCATTCTCTGGCACTTGGGAAATAGTTGAAGCAAAGGAAGAGCTAAATGCTGGGAAAAAGACAGGGAAAAATCAGAAGCTTCCAGTGCTGAAACTGGGATACAAGGATAATATAGATGATGACATTAATAAGCTGTTTGAATCAATTAGTCTGAAAAATTCCAGGGATTTAGCTCTTCTACAAGATGGCACAAGCCCTAAGATGAAAAATGCCTCAAAAAAGCCAATCACGGTGGGTGTTTCTCGGTCCCCACGAATTGGGACTTCAGAGCCAGTGACTTTGAAGCAGGCATTGAGAGACCTATGCATATCCAAGGCATCAGAAATGGCTGCTATGAAACGATTATCAAAGTCAACAAGTTCTCCAAGAGTATCTGAGGTTGGGAAGATAAAGACATTGTACAATTCAGTTGTAGCTGAACCCAGTCGAGCAGGGCCTTCTTTTGTTGAGAGTAAGGGGAGTATATTTGAAATATCTCTGGTGCCAGAAGAAAGCAAATCAATTTCCTTGAAGGAAACATCCCAGTCTTGTCAAACTGAGGTTGGGAAGATAAAAACATTACACAATTCAGTTGTAGCTGAAGCCAGTCAATCAGGGCCTTCTTTTGTTGAGAGTAAGGGAAGTATAGTTGAAACTTATCCAGTTCCAGAAGAAATCAAATCAATTTCCTCGGAGAAAACATCCCAGACTCGTCAAAATGCCAAAATCATATCATCGAGCCAGAAGGTTCATCAGTCTCCCAAAATGGCGATTGCAACTGCACAGAATGATGCTGAGACTTCAATGGTGCAAAGTGATGTGGTCTATTCATCAACTAAGTCTGGTGTTCAATCACAGAGAGTGGAGACTGCTCAGACAGAAAAACAAACGTCTGCACCTGCTCTGTCTCTTTCTAATACTAATGCAAGCAAATTAGAGTTGCCAGAAAATACTTCTTCCTCCAAAAAATTAGGAAATAAAGCGTTGGTGTCAAAGAACGGGCGGAAAGGTGGTAGGTCGCAAACGGTATCTTTATCATCTAGTTCAGTAAATGGTAATAGATCGAGCAAGCTGTCCCGCAGTACTCCCCGTACAGTCAAATCAGTCATCAGGAACAAGAACTTGAGTAAGAAGAAACTAAAGCAGGATTCAAGTTCTGCTTTAAGTGCTCTTACATCCAATGAAATGAATAATAAGTCAGTTCCTGGTCAAACTCAACTGATTTGTGAGAGATGCAGATGTACTTTAGAGAATACAAGTAATGGAGACAGCCAAGATTCTAAAGCATTAGAATCTACTAGTCCTGGAGATGGTGTAGACTCCAGTAATGTGCACGCGGGTGCAAATAATCCTGTTTTGACATCAACTAGCTGTAACAGAAGCAGAGCAGTTGCAAAAGTGAAAAAGACTACCAGATTGAGAGAGCAACTTGAATTTTCACAAAGCTCAAAAAGTAGCCAAGGTGAGTACAGTAGTAGTACCAGTACCAGTGATGATAGCAATGTGAGTGGGTCTAGTTGTGGCAATAGGCCTCACATGTCAAAGGATGTTAGGTGGGAAGCCATACGTCATGCATACATGCATCATGGAGTCTTGGGCTTGAGACACTTCAATCTTTTAAAGAAACTTGGTTGTGGAGACATTGGGACTGTATATCTTGCGGAACTAATTGGCACCAATTGCTTATTTGCTATTAAGGTTATGGACAATGAGTTTTTGGCAAGACGAAAGAAGATGCCTAGGGCTCAAACTGAAAGAGAAATATTAAGAATGCTGGATCATCCTTTTCTCCCAACACTGTATGCGCAATTTACATCAGATAATCTGTCGTGTCTGGTTATGGAGTATTGTCCAGGTGGAGATCTTCATGTCCTACGGCAGAAGCAGCTTGGCAGAAGTTTTTCTGAGCCAGCAGCAAGGTAGGATATAAAGAACAAAGTCCGCTGAGTCTATATTAGCATTTTATTTGTTGTTGTATCACAATTTATCTGCAACTTCATACCAACTAAATTTTGGGGTTTGTAAAGAATGATATGATGCCTTAAATATTTCATAATGAAAACAACTCTGGTTAGTTTGCACGGTTGTTAGAATATGCTCTTGCTCATGCTCATGGTTTGTCACCTAAGGTATATATAGTGCAGTTAATATGGTTTTGGCATGTTTCTTCTAATATATTTTTCATTGCTGCTTTATATGAAACCTGAATTCTAAGATGTGCATTAGATGAGGATACGTATGCACGGTTGTAGCTTGTATAGCTTGATAATGATTGTTTGTTACCTTGTGTATATATGTCAGTAGTTTGTTTCAGTTTTAGTTGGACTTCATGATCACTTGGTTAATCATCCATTCATTTATTTTTTTCATAGATAGTCAGTCCCTATAATAAATATGATAAGCAGAAAAAGTTAGATGATGAGATCATTGCACTAAGATATCATGTTACTGCTATCTCATTAATCTGTTGTCATGCAACTTGCCAGCATATTTATCATCTGTGTTTTATATGTGCTGATTTACTTATTCTCGTATACTGATTGACCATCCATGTTTTATATGTGCAGGTTTTATGTTGCTGAAGTCCTTCTCGCTTTGGAGTACTTGCACATGCTTGGAGTTGTTTATCGTGATTTGAAACCTGAAAACATTCTTGTTCGAGAAGACGGACACATTATGCTCACGGATTTTGACCTGTCACTTAGGTGTGCTGTTAGCCCAACACTTCTGAAATCATCGTCTGATATGGACCCTGCGAAGATTTCTGGTCCTTGTACACAGTCTAGTTGCATTGAACCATTCTGTATCGAACCATCGTGTCAAGTTCCATGCTTCAGCCCTAGATTCTTACCCGCTTCTGCAAAAGCAAGAAAATTAAAAGCTGACCTTGCTGCTCATGTCAGATCATTGCCACAGCTCGTGGCTGAGCCTACTGATGCAAGATCAAATTCTTTTGTTGGTACACATGAATACTTGGCTCCTGAGATCATCAAAGGAGAGGGGCATGGAGCTGCAGTTGATTGGTGGACGTTTGGTGTTTTTCTTTACGAGCTATTATATGGTAGAACACCTTTTAAAGGTTCTAATAATGAAGAAACATTAGCCAATGTGGTGTTGCAGGGCCTCAGATTCCCAGACAGCCCATTTGTTAGTTTCCAAGCGAGGGATCTCATAAGAGGGTTGTTGGTTAAGGAGCCTGAAAACCGTTTGGGTTCAGAGAAAGGAGCAGCTGAGATTAAACAGCACCCCTTCTTTGAGGGGCTAAATTGGGCATTAATACGTTGTGCCATCCCACCGGAGCTACCGGACTTTTGTGATTTTGGAATTTCAGAATTGACCCCACAGGGAAAGGGTAAGTATTTTGAGTGCAATGCAACAGGAGAGCACGTGGAATTTGAGTTGTTTTGAAGAGACTACTCTTTAGAAAGGGTGACATTCTTGTAATGGATTCCCTTGTTTAAGGCTCAATGAGTCGAGCTGTATCTAATATGTTAGCCTACATTGTAATTAGTTTTGATTATATTATATGGCGGTAGAAGTTCAGGTTATATAGTTACGACTTTGACGAGTAACAAAAATTCCCCAGAACCAATTTTTTCATACTCAATATGCTTCCTTTTAGGCAGAAAGCCTGCCGTTCAAGCAACGAAGGTTGCTACTGTGCTAGTCTGCCAGAGGATGATAGACTTGTGTGATAGATACACTCATATACTGTCGCTTTGTCTCGCATCTCTCATCTCTCATGATGACATCAACCAATCGAATTTTATTTTGTCACTCTATAAATCTAGATACATAAACCCTAACATGCTGTTCTCCCCATAATGCTGGGAAGATTTAATTAATGTTAATTTATATATTATTTATTTTATAGGAGATTTAGAATTTGTAATTGAGAAATTAAAATTAATTGAAAAAAATTATAATTACTTGTTTAGGTCTTAAAAAAATTAAAATATCGTGTAAAAAGATGTATTATGAATTTATTTTTATCTCCATTAAGATTAATTATCTATCTATATTAGAAATCTTTGTTCTACTAAGATTATGGTAATAGGGTTATTGAATTGTGTATACAAGGTATATTAGTCTTTTTATTTTGTAACTTTTGATGATTTGATAATAATAAACACAAGTTTGTTCCAATTATTAGATCACTCTTGTTATTTTTCTCCTCTTCGTTTATATCACCGGTTACGAATGCGGACGCTAGTCCATGGAGTCAAGCTCAGATGACGAATATGTTATCCTGGTTTGCACAGACCGTGATTCAATTGAAACAGAGACCTGCAAGGAAGAAGATATTCTGGTATCAACCAGAGATATACTCATCTGGGATGTGCCAACAATTCTCAGGTTTCACACCATAAAAGTTGAGGCATATCGAAATACGTGAGTTACTTGCCATATAGTATGTACACGCTTCTTTTTCTTTCTTATTTTTTCTTTCAGAGCTAAATGGAATGTGTAATGTATGTCAACTTATGGCCGAAATGCCAAGCTTTAATTACGGTGCAATTTTTTTTTTTTCCTCTGTGTGCGACAGGCTCATTGAGCGAACTTCGTATTTCCGGTGCCTCCTCAGTGGGAGCTTTAGGTAAAATTCAAACTATATCCGTTACTTATTAGCAGCGACACTGTTAAATGTCGTATTTGTTTGATGATCATGAATCCAAGTTTAAACCTGCTTTTGGATAGTACTCTATTTGCTTTTGACAGTGCTTTTGAGTGAACTGCATAAACTCAGCTCAAAAAGATGCTTCCTATAACTATTGTAGTGAATCATGCTCGGGTTCTACCTTTATTAACTGCAATGTGCGTGCATTAATGTACATTCTGAAGTATATATATGGCTGCCCCTTGGATATCACGTCGGATAATTTTCTCCCCCTTTATGAGGTAATTTTTTTTTTCAATTTATGCATCCACCGTTTCTTTTCACATTCTAATGTTGTTTTAACCCATGAAATGTCATCTTTTCATGAGGTAATCTGGAAGGCTGTTTATTTTGTTTGAAGATATTAAATTTCTAACCCGTACTTCATCCTTTCTCTAAGTTGACATATAAAGGAAAATTTGTTAGTGAGAATTTTTTTTTTTCTAACCAATAGTAGGGCAGCTTTCCATTTGCTTTATAAAAGGTTTATTATGCCATATACTCAGGATGACAATAGTAGGCCGAGGTGTCTATAAGTAAAACAGAAGGAAAAATAGACGTATCATATAGTGGTGAACGTTATTCAGATATAGCAGTATTGGACATATGTTGATAATCCACAAAGGGGGTTATTTTCAAGCTCAAGCTTGCTGGTGAACTTCAACATGTTCTTCCGTAAGCATGTTTTACTAGACATTAGTCTCTTTTTTAACAATTCACCCTTCCCCCTTTCTATATCAAAAGGTTTACATACTTCTTCCTCGTCCTTTTTTCTCCTCCAAATAAGTAAATAGGTTATTGTAATATCTTATATTCGCATTGCATACCATTTACCTCTGATTTATTCTTCTACATATCAGGGTGCTCTTTTTTTTGGAGTGGAGAGACTTCTCATGGAGTGTAAGACTTGGCTTTCTGAGGTATCCTCGTCCAAAGGAGTTCAATCCACACAAATAAAAATGGATGATTTGATTCAGATTTGGATTCATTTAAAGCATGGTAAAGTTTCTTGTATTTTTTAAATTGTCCGAAATAGAAATAATTAACTTGCAGACTTGATATTTTTTGTCATTCATGTTTGACTTTAACATGACTTTTACTCTAACAAAAGAATTTTTCATTGCACTGCAGCAAGTGTTTTTATCCTCGAATTATGTACGAGCCATCTAGCAAGAAATTTTGTACGTGTTTAACTTCTATTCTCTCTGTAGCTTGAGCAACCACCTCGTATCTCATGTTTCTCTTCAATTGAAAATTTCTGCCTGGGTAGAATGTTTGTTCAACTGTTAGTTATATATTGTTACATCTCTTCATTATATAAATATTACGAGGTGCTTTATATATATATATATATTCTGAAATGCATGTCAATATGGTATTCCTTTTTAATTAAGCTTTAGTGAGAAGTTTGATTTGATATTTTCTTTACAGCCCGAAAATTTTGGATTCCATAATCATGGCATCACATGAAATGTAGTTAGAACCAATGTACTTTATATAATGACTTCTTGCCATGCATTCTTATGTCCTTTATCTTGTCATCTTTGTTGTGCATCCTCATGAAACAATGCTCTCAACTAACTATTGCTTTTCATCCTACTATTTGAAAGTCTTATCTGTTATTAGTAGGAGAGACTTAAACAAGTTATGGAAGGCATTTCCCTCTTACACCACGTTGTAATTGAAACGAGAAAAGCTGAATATCAAACTTGTGAAATTTAAGTATTGAGCTTGAGTTTGAGTCAAGCTAAAATCTTAGCTCAGGCTCAGATCATTTAATAAATGAGCCAAATCTATGTAGCTCACGAGCAGTGATAGACACAGGAAATGAAATATATCAAAAGATGACTTCTTTGAAGGATGCCTATTCTCAAGCTGTTCGAAAACATTCTTGTTAATTTATATTACAGTAGAGATACAAAAATACAGATCTTGATGAAACCTTGTTTCCAACTGATAAAAAAGAATATGGCAAACTAGGAGAAGCAAGGATCATCTGTTGATGTTGGTTCTGTTAGGGATGAACAGTGAAGAAATCAAAATTTTGTCTATGTGAGTCAGTACCTAAATGTCTGATATAGGCGCTGGTAAGGGTGCCTAACAAAATATAAAAGATAATACAAGGACTACAAAACTTAAACTTCCAACTTCCCTGGTTCACATTTTAATGCACATACTCTTGGTTCTTTATGATTTTGAACTTGGCAAAATCTATGAGGTCAGCTTCTTTGCCTGTTTCTATCAGCAGATATACATCAGATGCTTATGCTTTAAACCTGTTTTAAGGATAGCTTTTTGGAAGATCAAATAGTAATATTTCTTTTCTACTTTATACAAGAATTAAGTTTTGTATGTTAAATTTGTTTCTGATTACATGTGACCTGATAGATGGTTTTCCTTTATTTGCTTGTTTTGCAGATGTGGGCAATGCATAGCAATTCTTTTAGGAAAATTCCATATGATATGTTGCTATCTTCCATAAAGCACCCTGACTTGACTGTTGACAGGTTGACTAATTATTCATGGAATGGCCTGATTCAATTGTACGCTATATATAAATCTAATGTTATAGTATCTTGACAGTGAGATGCATCTTTCTGATGCACTTCTTCTCTGGCTTGAAAGTAACATGGAAAATTTGGAGAGCGTGATCAAAGTTGAAGACAACTGCAATGCAATTTTAAAAATAGTTGAGTACTCCAGTCACCCTGTGTTATGATAAAAATTGTCTAGACCTCCTTTCCATTTTAAAAAACTTCTCAAGACCTAATAATGTAAGAAGATGATTACATATTATTATGAAATGATCACACTATTGATATATAATTATCTGTTATTGAACATGGTTACTCCATTATATTGCTAAGGTTTTGTTTGGGTTTTAAAGTAGAAGGGAGTTTCTGTAATATTAGCTATATCAGGGAAGATGGTGATTATCCATTAAAAGAAGAGTGGAAAATCTACCTAAAATAAATTCAGTACTATGGCATGTGCAAAGAATACTTAGCTGATATGCTAATATGACAACAAGTGAACCATATAGGTTACCTTGCATTCTACCTAAGTCTTGCATAACCTTTGTCTTTTGGTGCTGAACAGATACGTTTGGGCCTTTTGCCATTGTGGTTTGCTGCAGGTATACTATTTCTTGAGGTTTTACTTGCAGCGCCGAAAAGGTTTATTCTTCTTTGTGTAGAAATTCCTAGGTGATGTAAGTTAATCAATTGTATTTATTTATCAGGCAAAAGAAACACGCACCACTTCAGGGAGCTTTCAGAGGAAAGCCTTGATTTGATTTTCAGACAACTTAATGCCCCCCCTATGGTTTCACAAGATATATTAGAACATGATGATTTGCACCATCTCAGGATTCGGCTGACAGATTATTCCGAGGTATTTTCAATACTTGAAGCCACTCAATTATTTTGGCTTTCTTGATAACAATTCTTTAGCTTGAGTTAAGGAATCTCTAATGCCCTCGATTTCATATACATATCCAAGCCAACCTGTCTTCCATTTGTTTGCAGTGGGTCCATGGTCATCTATTAGAAACACAATCATGTTTTTTTATGTAATTTTTCTTTGCATGCAGAAAGTGAACCTTTCTGGTTGTCCGCAAATAACATCTGCAATTCTGCTTCTGTCACTGACCCCTTCATCATATCTAATGGATCCCACATTGAGAAAGATCATTAAACAATTTTTGGTTAACCCTGAACGTCCTAAAAGAGATAATGCATTCCAGCAATGCTTGTCACAAACCTTGTCCTTTGAAGCAGTTAAAGAGGTGGATATCTCAAAGTGTCGAACATTGCATATTCAAGATGCCGTTGAGTGCTTCTGCAAGTCATTCCCTTCTTTAAGAATATTGAAAGCAGGTTATCTTTTAACCATTAGGACAGCCAATTTTCTTCAATTGCTGCACAAGAAGTGCCCTCTGGTCAATGAAATCAACTTAGCAGTTGATATAACTCCACTAATACCAGCACTGGTTTCAGTTGTATCCTCAAATCCTGCTATGAAACCACTAATTTCAGAGGAGACCTCTAATGTTAGATACAAAGCAGTGGATATGTTATCGTTTTATGAATTTGGTCCACCACTTTCTAACATTACAAAACTCACACTTGAAGGAAGAACTGATGTCTGTGGTAAGATGTTTATCTTGTGTAAAATGCAAGGTATTTGCATGAATACACGTTAGACATAAATAATTTTGTTCTAGCTCTGATCAAGTGTTCTTTAATTGTCTATGACAGATTTGGGTCTCCAGTATATCTCCAAATTCTGTGTTTCATTGTGTCACCTTAACCTTAAAGGATGTATTTCAGTGACAGATATCGGCATATCTAATCTCATATGCCTATGTAAAAAACTTAAGTCAATTGTGGTTTGTGATACTTCCTTTGGGATAAATTCGGTTCAAGCGCTTTCCTCAACTATTTTTGATCGTGGTAAATTTTCCTCTCTATATTCTCAAGAGAAGCATTTGAATTCTCTGGCATCTAATCTTCAAACTCTGCATATGGGTGGCTGCAAGGGTAAGTTGTATTTCTCTCCCATAATGTATTTGGACAAACTACCAAGATGAAGCTGTAAAGACTCTCTTTATATAGACCTGTAATACCTTGTATTGGTTGTATAGACTTTTAACATTCTAAAGTTACTAAGGCACTTATTCATTAGTTGAATAATTAGTTACCAATAATGTAAAGTATGTTGCCTGGCCTGGATCTAGCGGGCTCTGCATGAAAATGATTTTGCTGACCAAGTTTTATGTTATATATTGACAAATCTAGATTTTCCTTACTACATATATTCGCTTAATACAACATACTTCGGTCAAATGAATAATGATATACTACTATTGCTTTCACCCTTGTGACCTCTTGATATGTGTGACCTAAAATTTTCTTACCATGAAGAACTAGATTTTAACTTAGCCCTCATCAATTTTCTATATGATAGTTTTAAAAAAATTCTTCACTTTTGAGATGAGAGTTGTCACTGGAGTAATAACATGGTCATTTATGAGTTAAACAGAATGAAGAACCCACGATTGCTTGATCTTTGAAAACAGTTTTTACAGCACCAAATACAGTTAATTTGGTTTGGATTTTACAATTGAGTTTTTGACATCTAAACCTATATAGATATGATCAGTTATTTGTTCTGTAGGTATTAGTGATTCATCTATTCTGGAGCTTATGTCTCAAACACAAGTTCTGAAGAGTTTATGCTTGAGAGAGACTGACCTGGTTGACCATGCACTATATAATTTCTCAGGTTCTTCATTAGAGATGCTGGATGTTTCAAATACCAAGGTTGGTCATCTATGTCTCCTTTGAATTGCATAAACATCAATTATTTGGGGTTTGGAGGTTTTTACTGGCTAATAAAAAAAGCTATGCCCTTGTACTGATGAATCCCAACTGATGTTTTTGTTGTGTTAACTAGTTATGGTACAAAGTAAACCTGTGCGCTTGCTTTAACTATAGGAGGGACTACAAAGTTGGGTGGTGTGTTGTCCAATTTCATGCCCCCTTTTGTGCAAATGTCTTCTGTCTGCTTTACTCATATGTATCAATCTGGAATAATTTGCCATTATATCATATAGAATTGCCCGATGAATTTGATTTTTATGTAGAGACAGTTTAACTAATTGTGACACTGTGGACTCCTATCAATAAATGTCTAGTTTTTTCTTGTCTTATTGCCATTCCTACAATGATAGCTTTTTGTTTACGAACAGTAAATTTTGTCTAATCCAAAAATGTTATCTTTGTGAAATTGCAGATTTCTGGAGCTGCATTAGCTTATGTTATTCGTCAAAATCCAAGTTTAAAGTGTCTGAAAGCAAGAGGATGTAGAAACTTATTTCAAGAGAACAGTTACACTGACAAGAGAGAATATTTGCGTGAAGAACTATATGCTGAATTGGGAAAGATGTGTAGATTGGAAGGAATTGATTTTGGATGGGGTTTTTCTTCTTTTTCTTTGAAAGCTCTGGAACCTGCAGTGACATCATTAAAGACCATCAATGTAGGTTTAGGTGCAATGTTAGGTGAAGATGCATTGATACGATTACCTACCATTTGTCCCTTGCTGGAAATAGTAATACTTAATTTTCAGGTAATTATTAGCTTCCCTATGATCTGAGATTTGCTTCCTAAGGAGTAAAGGAAAATTATTGCAATTGATGATAGCATGACGTTAATTGGCTAATACATACCCTTTTGCTATCAGGAAATCAGTACAGTTAACTACTTTTACAATGATAAATTCTACTATCACTTAGTAGGATTTGATGATCCTTGTCCTTTATTTGGCTCTCTAGTTGAATATATGATTACATGATAATATATCTGCAAAACTGTATTGTAATAAAGTTGGTTAGGTGAAATGTTATATGTTTCCTGTATATGTATTAATCTGTTTTATTTCTTGGTCATTTGACTCATTTGTTACTTTGCTCAGAGTGTCATTATGTTTTTCTGAATTTTTGTTGTAAGACATGTTTAAATTTTGATTGTTGCTTGTTTTTTGTTTTGATTCTTGACAGGTAATATCTGATATTATTGTGATGAACATGGCTACTTCCTTGAGGAACTTGCAAGTATTAGCTCTGTGCTATTGTTTTGGTGACATATCTATATCAAGCTTTAAATTCTCTATGAAAAATCTGAGGAAGTTGAGGCTAGAAAGAGTAACTCCTTGGATGACCAACAATGATTTGGTTATTTTGACACAAAACTGTGGAAATTTGGTTGAGCTTTCATTACTAGGATGTCCTTTTCTCAACTCAGGTTAGAATTTGCACTGGACTGACTCATCACATGGATTTTATTTGACTAAGTTGATTCGTCAAGATGGTGAAAAAATTAATAAGCAGCTTGCGTGTGACATTCCAATAATGGTTTTTTTCTATTGCATAAACATATTATAGTCGGCTAAAATTAACAAATATGAGAGGGGAGTTGCAATATGGTGATTATCCACTCCACTTCAAACAACCAGTGGTAATTAAATGTTTGTCTATGTTGTAATTCCCCCTTGCAGATTCTCAACAGATAATTTCACATGGATGGCCAGGCTTGGTTTCTATTCGGTTAGAGGTTTGTTAATGTCTTCGACTTTTCTCCCTTTTAAGTTATTAGTGTATATATGGATATAAATTGTTGATATATAGTCATATACGATGGTTATGTCTATATGATATGTAAATGTTGGCTTGTGAATTTTCCAAAATCCAGCTTATCTCAAATTTTGAATATCTAGACTCTATATGTGTTTTTATACAATGATCCTTTTATGCTCATTTAGAGTTTCAGCACAGGTGGCTGCAGTTCCAAGAGCAGTTGCCTCTGCCTTAGTTTTCAAGTTGGGAGCACTATCCTTTAGGTTTGTGTATGTTACTTCTTAACACAATGAAACCTGTTATTTAGGACTGTGGAGAAGTAACAGCAAATGGGGTCACTTCTCTTCTTGACTTCAAGGCTCTTGAAGATCTCCTGCTGCGTCATAACGTGAGCATTCTATCAGCCTTATTATATATTGTGCATCTTGCATGTATATTTCAATTATCTGAGTTGCAGTTAGATGATAATTTTATCACCACATATTTTCCAGCTAGAATGTGGTTGGCTTGCTGTCGTCTCGATAATCAATTTTTTGCTTGCTTTAGAATTTCCAATCTTCATTTGGAGCTAGATAATTTTAGCATTTTATGATTGTAGTATTGCCCTAATTTTAAGGATTAGCATTACTGTTAAGTATATGAACATTCTTAGCCTCCTAAAAAAATTGCATGGCCATAGATAATATCATGAAGATTATCTGATGTAATTGTTGTCCTCTTTGATGTCACCTGGTGATACCAAGAGATGAGTATTTGAAACCTGTTGATGCCTGAGGGTATTAAACTATGGTCCCATCCATATTTGTTGGTTGTACTTCAATTCTGAAGACCTGAACATTTCCTTGGATGTTTATCTGTGAACTTGATTCTGATGATCATATAAAGGACATATACAATAACAATTGAATGTATAGATATCATTCTGCTCTCTTAAGTGAGGCTTTATGTAGTTACTTTCACAACTTTTTGTACACAATCTGAACTTTGGGGTAACTTATGACTATTATATATACATGCAGCTATATGATCCAAGCTGTAATTTAGTTTTTTCCCGTCCCCTTTGGATAAAAAAAGAGAGGGAGGGAGGCTAATATTTTCTACGTGGATCCATGTGGACTTACATCTCAAATGTTAAACTATGCAGGGTCCTGGGCTACAAAGAAATTTCATTTTTGATGTTGCTTCAAAGGTAGCATTTTTGCCAGTGCATTATAGTTTTTCTTGTTTATGGTTTTATGAAATGCTAGAAACTTAAATTCAAATATCACAACGAACAGATGCCACTGCTTCGAAAATTATCACTGGATATATGTGATGCAAGCGAAGGTGATTTTGACATTCCAGATGTAAGTCAGCAGAGCACCTCCCCTCTTAGTAGCTTGCCAGTTCTTGAGTTGTCATCTTAATCTATGAAAGTAGTCTGAATAACCTGCAAATTAATGACCATAGTTATTATTATCTCATTATTTATCTAATTATACTTTTGTTTTGTGATACCAATTGGCAACATTTTCCTATGTCTGAGCTAGTGTGATCTTTTAATGGTTTGCACATCTTCAAGGGAACTATGGAATGAAGCAGATGTTTAGACTTAGGTTCTAGCCTAGTGACACATCCTCCCTCAGAGAACCAAGATTGGGGCCTGAGGATCTTCTAGGCTTAGGTTCAGTGGAGAACGGATATAAGAGTATATTTGTGGTTGGGCAAGCTGCCCATTTTTCTCAGCCATGGTCCTAGTCTACTTGCGTTATTAAAATTTTCCTGTTTCATTGCCAACAAAACAAGACGGGCCTTTCCATATTTGAGAGGGTTCTGTCTGAGATATATGATGAACTCTTATCACATTTCTCTGTTTCAAAATACTAGACAGGCTTTAGATGTTCTGATGTTTTTCTGTATCTGATGTAGTATGCAGACAGGTACTTCTTGAGTACGGTGAAGATAGCAAGATGCAAATCTCAAAGAAGTGCTTTTGATTCAGTCCTGGGGGCGGGGGCTCGTAGGTGTGTGCATGTGGAATCGCTGGTGCTTGTGTGGAACAGCAGAGATCTGATCAGAACAGTGGTGAAGGAAAGGCTTTAGTGCTACCACTGCTCACTAACTAGATAACTGCAAGGTCACAGCCCTCCACCTCCCATCATGTTTTTCTTCCTTCCTTCCTCTTCACTTATCTGATAAAAAGATGTTGGCTTACTGGAGAAGTTACAGGCTTACTTTGTATGATGATCCTTCTTTATGTTGCGCATAAAATTCTTGTGCTTTGAATTGCATTAGCATATCCCCATCCACACAACTCAAATTCTGATAGGGATTGAAAATTGAAATTGATAAATTCAATAATTCCGTATATTTAATAAAACTTCAGTTTTTCTTTACATAACATACTTGTTTTTGCTGGAAGGAATAGTACCTCAGCTTTTATTAAAGCCCACTATTTTATGCAGTTAATAGAGCCCAAGCCATAAATTTTCGGGTGCATCATGTGAGCACGTGGTTGACCTACTTATGGATATAGATGGCGTTGGTTTGGGGCCTATTTTTAGCATGACAAAGCAGGTCATTTATTTGGTTGTTGAGTTGTATCGGGAATTGGGTGAGAAAGAAGGAGCGATATAAGGTTTGTTTGATTTTGTTCTCATTTTTTATTTTTAAAAATAGTTTTCTCTTGTTTTTTTTTTCTTAATAATATTTTAAAATATGTAAACAAAAACNTTTTTATTTTATTTTATTTAAAAACATAAATAATTTTGTGGAAGAGGTCTTAGAAGTCTAAAGACCTAGAATCGCGGAAACATGAAGGTGCTCGCTACTTTATTTGGGGATTTGCAAAAGCAGTGAAATCTTCTTACTTACACAAATTCCTCAAACCAAATCAAATAAAGTGAATTTCTTACTTGTCAAGGAACTAATTTTTCTGCTGTTAGTAATAAACCAACAATTATAATGAGGGTCATCACAACATTTTGACCTAGAAACAGTGCCAGTGCCACTTTCTGTGTACGACCATTTAAATCGTTTGTGGACTGATGGAACGTCTAAAATCAACGTCTTCCTCTCTAGGTTCCCCATTTAGTTTGGCATATGACTAGCTTGTACGGATCTAATCAGCTCCACAAGCAGTGCCAGCAGTTTCACTCACTTCAACATCTTCCAACAGAGAAATAAAGAGGCTACATTTGATGTATCGTTGAGAGTTTTGAATTTATGACACTAAGAAAAACACAAGAGCAATTGAACCAAGATATGTCAAATCCTTTATTGAATTGGGGGATATTGAAGAATGAAGATCCCTCAATGAGAATCATTTGACTTGTGGAATTAATGAGAGTTCTCTGTTAAAGTTCATCTCTTAATGTGGGACGAGACAAAAACATGGTGGTGTGTGCTTGTCTTTATTACCTAACTGGATCTTGTTGAAGATGGTGACACATATACTATACTAAAGGTCTGTTTGAAAGTTTGAAATTAGAGAAAAGAAAAAAAAAAAAAAAA
>QAOA01004890.1:91731-136785 GCA_003255065.1 Cercis canadensis
CAAAATGAGAAGAAAGGAAAGGAAAGGAAAAATTATATTATAAAATATTTTTACTAGTTTATCCTTTATTATTAAAATAAATATATTTAATATAAAATTAAATAATATAATACACTTATTTCTTAATAAAGGGGTGAGGAATTTTTAAAAAAAATAAAGAGGTATAATAATCATTTTAACATATTTNATAAAACTAGAAAATAAATTAAATATTTTTCTAAAAAATTAAATTAATCAAGGATGAGGAATTTTTTAAAAAATAAAAGGGTATAATAGTCATTTTAACATATTTTTTCTCTAAACTCTCCAATTTGGAGAATCATAAAAATGAATTAAAAAATGAGTATGGAGGTTGCATCTTACTCACCGTTCTCCTATCTTTTTTAAGATAAATATTCCAAAGAAAGGAGATGAGAGTTTTATTCCTCTCATCTCCTTTCTTTTCCCCTTCAAAGTAACTCCTAAATAAACTCTAACAATCTAATACTATGAAGTGGTGGAATCTCATCTCGGTGTCTTTTTCTTTGGTGGGTCTGGGACAAAAAATTCAAACTCTCGCTAGCTAAATGCAGCTCATTCTTGGCTCTACTCACACAAATTAAGTAGGCTTTTAACTATTTATATTTAATGCTTTATGCCTATTTACCTTATGCCGTTAATGAGTTTAGGGTTGAAATTAGGAACTGCATAATGCAAATTAAAGGTCCCCTCAGGATATGGCTTTGAATTTTTCCACACTAATTTATTAGTTTGTACTTTATAGGATTCCATTTGGACTGAGCCCATGTTCTGCCTAACTAGATACTTGTTTTCAAGGGAAACATACATGTGTGTGTATACATGCCGTGAATAATTCTTGTCAATGCCACTAAAAGATCGGTGATTGAATGATATTAAGGTTATTTTGGAGACTTGTACATTTCATGCTTCAACTTGAAATTAAAACTAAAATATATATTAAAAAAAAAAACTGTCAATGCCGCTCAAACAGTTTGGTTTGGGAAATATTTTCATATTTTTATTTTCAATTTTCATTTCTTGAAATGCATTTTTATTTCTTTATTTTCAGTTTTAGAAAATATGTTTGGTTTATAAAATTGAAAATTATTTTCTATTATATTTTTAACCGGCTTAGACAGACACATGATAGTGTCAACCACTTCCTCTCCTCTTCTATCCTCTTCCTCTATAATTTTCTGCATCATCTTTCCTCCTCAACCACAATCCCTAGAGTTTCAAAAGCCAATTCTATTCTCAAAGAATTGGATTTGAACTTCCCAATGAAGAGATTCTGAGAGGCAGCACCAGGAGCTTTCAAGGGGGGCAGTCAAGGGATTTCCTTCCTTCTACCTAGTGGATGAGAGCAAGCACCTAAAGACCTTCATTCAATAGATTTTTGTGTTTGAGTCAATTCGTTAGGAATTTGTGGCAATTCTTCTCCTACCTCATTTCGTGAAATTCTTCAGCCATAGCATGTGAGAGAATTGAGTAGATGAAAGTTGGAGGTTGTAGATGACAGCTAAGAAATGTGTGTGTGTAGAAGAAATAGAAATTTAGAGGAAAAAAAAATAGTGACATGAATTACAAGTATGTCACCGGTCATTGATAGAAAAAGTGAATCAATTTTTCATCAATTTTTTAAGATATTTCCAATGTTTTTGGTGAAAATATTTTTATATATACTCAACCAAACATATTTATAGGTTTATTTCTATTGAAAACAGAAAACAAGCAAACCAAATTGGCCCCAAGTTTTCTGTCACGGGTTTCTATTCTCAACACTCAACAGTCTAATACAAAAAAGAAGCAAACTGTTGTCAAGTGTCAACACACGTTACACAGCATGGAATTCTGTTGCAAAATGTCAACAAACAAGTAACTATACAGCCTAGTATCAGCCTCTAAAAAGTGACCCCATTAATGCTTTGGCGGTGCCGTGAAGATTCCTTAACGTTATGCCGGATCGTGTGTGCGGAGTAACTGGATGCCCTTGAATTTAAGATCAAGATTATCACCCTTCACTTTTTACTCTTTCCATTTCTTTTAGTGTAAAAGTGTTAAACCCATACAACTAAACTAATTTCATAAGTTAATTATTTTAGTGTAACACAATGTAATGTAAGTTAAAACAATGTGTAAAATGCACTTGAGATGAATAAATTCACGTCAAGTGAGTTCGTATAGCATTACCCTATTAATTTTAATAAGCCCCTTCATAATTCAATGAGTAATGTTCCCATCAAAGCCTAACTTTATTTATTTTTATTTTTTAACTTCCACTTTCTTCCAAGTGAAAAGTGAAAACTACAATGAGTGGAATACAACATCAAAATTTGGTCCGCGGAAATAACAATTTCCTCTTTTTCCTTCGTTCCATAGACATATATTTGAAGTTGAAAAAACTTGAAATTATGATTCTATATTAAGCCTTGATTCCACGGAAAAAAAAAATTACAGAAGACTACCAAACATGAGTTAATGTTAAGTTTATTTCTTCATAATTATGATTTCATTTCGTGTATATTAATTTTCTATACCAACCACAAACACACGAAAAAAAAAGAAAAAGGAATAGAACCCATTCCATTTCAATTCGTTCGATTCTAATTTTAATTTTGCAAGAATTAATTTCATAAACAAAGTCCGCCTTAGGTTGTGGGTGAATCAGAAAAGTGATTAAGGCTATTCCAATGGAAATTAAAAAGGTGACCAACTTAAGCATATGCATAATGACGAAAGAAAGATTAACTCAAATGGAGAGTTACTTTGAAAGCATTTAGTTCGGTGCTCCAATCCAACATCAAACCCCACATGTCCTACGTTGGAATTATGGGAGGAGTCTCTAGTCACAAAACTAATGTTATTTGTACATAAATAAATGAAAGTTTCTCATATATTAAGAATGTATGTGATACCTCTATGACATGACAGCATTACAGTCGTTGATGTGAAAATTAATTAATCTTGACTGTTAAAAATAAACAGCCAAGATTAAATATTTTCACATCAATTATTTTAGTGTTGCTATGTCAAGGAGATATGTGATATTTTTTTGGTATGGTAGAATCTCTAAATAATTTTTTTTTTTTTTATATTTGTATATATAATAATTTAAATTTAATCAACCTTACATAAATTTAATGAAATTTGTGCAGCTTAAATATTACGCTTTACATCTTAAGTATGCAAGACTACTTATCTCTCTTTTCACAAATAAACATTAGTATAAAGTAAAGGGATTAAGAAATCTCCCTTTTAGTTATTTTCAAAAAGCTGACAAAAATGTAACAGTTTGAATAGAATTCATATCACAGATGATCTTTTTTTTAGGGGTGGCAAATGATTTTGAGTTGGCTATAACTATGGAAATCCGTAGATAATATGAAAAATATTGAGGAGAAGATCTTATGGGTGATCATATAAAGTATAAACCATAAACAAAAGAAAGTGGGTATGCTGCTTGTCATTTTCTTAGATATACAACGTTAATGCTGTAACATATATATAATTAATGAAAAATGATAAACTAAGATAGACCATGGAAATGGAACCAATGAATTGACACCACTTTCTTTTTTACATGCAGGGTGGCATAAATTAAGTAAAATAATTTTGAATATTCACATGAAAATAAAAATATTTGAAAAAATTGGGTATAACACATCTTTAGAGATGAATCTATCAAAATGTATATATATTATTTTTCAAGTGTTCTCAGAACCACTAATCTAATATGTTATTTTTCTTATTAAAAATGAGTTAGAAAATACTTGATAGTTATAATTTTTATTATTAGAATTATTATCAGAATAATGTGAACTTATAATAACCCTTAGATAAATTTATGTTACCTAATTCTTACCACTTGATTTCATCCAATAATTCTAGCAAATTTTCACCTAAATAGCATTACTCGAATGAGTTATATATTAGAAGCTTCTCTAAGTGTCCTAATTATACTGAAATTATAGTAGTTAGAGGAGTAAGAAGAAGTTGAAGTAGCAGCAAGACTCTGGTGCAGAGAAGGAAGGCCAAGTAAGGTACGCTAACACGCCACACAGCACTAAAGTGATTCTCTTCTTCACAGACTCATCTTATCTGTATATTTGCAAGGCTAAGTATATATTATGCATGCGAAATGATTTTTTCTCACCCCTTCTGCATCAACTCTATCCAAAGTATTAAAGTATTTGAGTATAAATATTGTTAGTTAGCGGTTGAAGACAGAAATCCTTGTAGTCATTCATTGTGAGATCGATTTGGGAATGGCTTCGGCATTGGTGGGGGATGATTTGGCCATATCAACGAGCAGTCGCCGGAGCTGGCAATCGGCGAGTTTCAGGGAGGTGTGGGCGGCGCCACCCGACGTGTTCAACAGAAGTGGTCGAGTCTCACAAGAGAATGATGGGGAGGAGCTTAAATGGGCGGCCATTGAGCGGTTGCCGACGTATGATCGGCTAAGAAAAGGGATATTGAGGCAAGTGCTGGATGATGGAAAAGTTGTGCACGATGAAGTTGATGTCACTAAGCTTGGCATGCAGGATAAAAAGATTTTAATGGAGAGTATACTCAAGGTTGTTGAGCAAGACAATGACAAATTCCTTCGCAGACTTAGACACAGAATTGATAGGTGTCTATTTGTATCCATCAATATCACAATCATTATTTTTCTTTTTTAAAAAATAATTTTAGTAATATTACTGAATCATTCTGTTTGCTTTTGTTTTGTTACAGGGTAGGGATTGAAACTCCCAAAATTGAAGTCCGTTACGAGAATTTATCTGTGGAGGGAGATGTGTATGTTGGAAGCAGAGCTCTTCCAACCCTGCTTAATGTCACACTCAACACTATACAGGTACTACTTTCTTTCATTTTTTTTTTCCCCCTTGCTTTAATTCTTTCATATGTGACCTAACGTTTTTTCTTTAAAAAAAAATAAATTGATAGAGGTTTCAGTGATCAACTCTGGTTGTTAATCTTGTGTTATACTCGAAAGCATTGGTAATTGTTTCGAATTTTTTTTTCTTGTTTTGTTTTGGACGACAGAGTATTCTGGGATTGGTTCATCTCGCCCCGTCCAAGAAGAGGAAAATTCAGATTCTCAAACATGTTAGTGGAATTGTCAAACCATCAAGGTGGCCAATGAACTGTGTTGAAAAATCTCTATTTTCAATCTCAATTGCAGTAGCTAAGTAGACAAACTAACTTGCCTTCTGCATGCAACAGTTTCCTTTTGAAAATTTAAATTAATTTCTGCCAGAACATAATTTCAATAAAAAAAAAAAAAAAANTTCAAAAAAAAAAAAAAAAAAAACGATTCTTCATGTGCAAATGGATGAAGCTGATTCCCGTATTTACACATTCACATATTATATTTGACACTACTAGATATTTGATAATTTGATATGGTAATCACAGGATGACCCTACTTTTGGGTCCTCCGGGTGCAGGGAAGACAACATTGCTTATGGCACTTGCAGGCAAACTTGACAGGGATTTGAGGGTTTGTAAACATTTTTTTAATATTTTTTCTTTGTGTTTGCATAATATTTTCTTAATCTGTTAGATTTTTTGTGTTTTCTTTTTTCCAACCACAAACTGACACATTTGTTTTGAACAGGATTCTGGGAGGATCACTTACTGTGGACATGAGTTTTCTGAATTTGTTCCTCAGAAAACCTGTGCCTATATTAGTCAACATGACATTCACTACGGAGAAATGACAGTGAGAGAGACATTGGATTTTTCAGGAAGATGTCTAGGAGTAGGCACCAGGTATGAAATGTTAGCGGAACTTTCAAGAAGAGAAATAGAAACAGGAATTAAGCCAGACCCTGAAATTGATGCATTCATGAAGGCCATAGCACTTTCAGGCCAAAAAACCAGTTTGGTTACAGACTATGTTCTCAAGGTTTGTGCTAATATGTGTTCTCAGCTTCATGTTATTACATCTATTTTTCTATCCATCCACTAGTTTTATACGCTCACTGCTTCCAAACTAACAGATACTTGGATTGGATATTTGTGCGGATATTTTGGTTGGTAATGATATGAGAAGAGGTATATCTGGTGGACAGAAGAAGCGTGTGACAACAGGTATATTCTCCATGAGAAGCTTAACCAGTGAACTAAAGTCATTAATCAATTAATCCCACATCTCTGCTATAGTAACTTATAAGTAGCTTTATACTAGAAGTTCAATTCCCTTGTAAACCAAAAAAATAATAGTTGCTTCTAAGGATGCTACTTGTGCTATTTTTCTAATAAAGGCCTTGGACCTTTTCTTTTCCAACTAATGGCTTGTATTTAAGAATTTGTAGTATTCTTTGAATGGGTACTAACTGCTTTTGTTATAACTTGGTGTAGGGGAGATGTTAGCAGGACCAGCAAAGGCGCTCTTTATGGATGAAATATCAACAGGATTGGACAGTTCTACCACATTTCAGATCTGCAAGTTCATGAGGCAAATGGTCCATATCATGGATGTAACCATGGTCATTTCTCTTCTACAGCCAGCACCAGAGACATTTGATCTCTTTGATGACGTTATCCTACTTTCAGAAGGTCAAATTGTCTATCAAGGTCCACGTGAGATTGTCCTAGAGTTCTTTGAGTATATGGGTTTCCAATGTCCAGAAAGAAAAGGAGTTGCTGATTTTCTGCAAGAAGTGACATCCAAGAAAGACCAGCAACAATATTGGTTAAGAAAAGATGAACCTTACAGATATGTGTCAGTTGCTGAATTTGCACAGGCCTTCTGCTCATTCCGCGTAGGACAGCAGCTTAAAGCTGAGCTTGGAGTTCCCTATAATAAGGCCAGAACTCACCCGGCGGCACTGGTAAAAGACAAGTATGGTATATCAAATTGGGAACTGTTCAAGGCATGCTTCTCAAGAGAATGGCTGCTTATGAAGCGTAACTCGTTTGTTTACATATTCAAGACAACACAGATAACAATCATGTCTATCATTGCCTTTACTGTGTTTCTTAGAACAACAATGGCAGTGGGAACTGTTGCAGATGGACAAAAATACGTTGGAGCACTTTTTTTCAGTTTAGTAAATGTAATGTTTAATGGCATGGCAGAACTGGCCATGACTGTTTTCAGGCTTCCTGTCTACTACAAACAAAGGGATTTCTTGTTCTATCCTGCATGGGCTTTTGGCTTACCTATTTGGGTCCTCAGGATCCCTCTCTCCCTTATGGAATCAGGGATATGGATTGTCCTTACATATTATACAATTGGATTTGCTCCTGCTGCTAGCAGGTAATTGTGAGTTTACTTATTTTAAAAATATAGTCCTCACTCTCTCTCTGCTTGGAATTGTACCCAACTTAGTCAGTTTTGGGATTTTAATTTATTTTTCTGTTTTGGCTTTGGTAGTGATGGTTGTTCCTTGCAACCAATGTGAAGAAATTTCCTCGATTTTCTTATATATCTCCCTTTATTTCTTCAGATTTTTCCGACAATTCTTGGCATTCTTTGGCATTCATCAGATGGCTCTCTCCCTATTTCGGTTCATTGCTGCTGTAGGAAGAACACAAGTTGTTGCAAATACACTGGGAACCTTCACCTTGCTACTGGTGTTTACGCTAGGAGGATTCGTCATTGCCAAAAGTAAGTCATTGATCCCTCCTTGAATTTCAACAGCTGCTGTGGTTAAATAAAGGTTTTAATTTCTGTAAAAATGAGATTAAATTTTTAAGCTTTGACTACTCTGGCTTCAATGTTGTATTCTATTTTTTATACAAATATTTAGAGCTGCATAATTTTCCATTCTGTCTGTAGATGACATAGAGCCATGGATGATATGGGGCTATTATATTTCTCCTATGATGTATGGACAGAATGCCATAGTCATGAATGAGTTTCTAGACAAGAGATGGAGTAAAGTAAGAGTTCAATTGCATCCTTTGTTGTTTCTCACAGTGCCTCCATTATATTTGGTGCAGATAGAAAGACAATGTTACATTGAGCCTAAATTATATTTTTGACCATAGCATTGAAATTCTTCTGCAGCCAAATACAGACCCCAGAGTTGATGCAGCTACAGTTGGAGAAGTTCTTCTCAAATCTAGAGGCTTCTTCACTGATGGTTATTGGTTTTGGATCTGCATTGGAGCCTTGTTTGGGTTTTCTCTCGTCTTCAACCTTTTCTTCATTGGTGCATTGACTTATCTAAATCGTAAGTTATATCATTTCCATTTTGAGAGTCGATACTTGAATAAATTTTTTGCTGTTGGTAAATCCTTTTTTGATGTCAAACCATAATTTCAGCTTTGGGTGATTCAAAAGCAGTCATCATGGATGAAGAAGATGACAAGAAGAATAAAAAGCATACAGCAGATGGTTTTGACCTTCTTCTTTTCCCTTGTTTCTTGGTGCATTTTTTTGTTATTTAGGACATGTGGGGTAGAACTGACCAGCAGCATTAATATTAATTAGAGATCTAGAAACTTGACTTCTTTGGAAGGAAGGATTGTATATCTCAGAAAAACATTATATAACCATATATACTGTGAGGCAAAAATTAAATTAACTGGAAATGCAGACATCAGTTTCTTTTCTGAAATGAATAGGACATAAAAGATATTTATAGAAAGGATATGCATTTTTTAAGAGCAGAACTTTATTTGAGATTTCTAATCCTTTTTAAATATATTACAGGTATAGACATGGAAGTCAGAAATTCTACAGAAATTGCTGGTGCTTCAGATCAAGCACCAGCACCACAAAGGGGAATGGTTTTGCCGTTCCAACCTCTTTCACTTGCATTCGATCATGTGAGCTACCATGTAGATATGCCTGCAGTAAGTCACTCACTTCTAAATATTGCATTCTTCTGGTGTATACTGTACATTGACTTTTTATTATAAGGAAGATACCCTACTTGTGGATGTCCCAGTCCCTACACTGACTCTTTATTTTAAGTCTTGAAGCTTCTTTTTACTTCTTCTTCAGCTTTACAAATCAATGTAAATGAAATGGCTTTCTATGTTTATTACAATCATGGAAGTTTCCATGGAAAATGTTGAACTTCAAGTGTCCCATGAACTTCATTTTAAGACCTATTTATTCTTCACAGCTGAGTTTTTGGCTTTGTTTTGTCATATCAGGAAATGAAGAGTCAAGGAATCCAAGAAGATCGACTTCAACTATTACGAAATGTCAGTGGTGACTTCAGGCCAGGCAGATTGACAGCACTTGTGGGTGTTAGTGGTGCAGGGAAGACAACCCTCATGGATGTTTTAGCTGGAAGAAAGACCGGTGGTTACATTGAAGGAAGTATCAACATTTCAGGTCATCCAAAGAACCAAGCAACATTTGCTCGGGTTAGCGGTTACTGTGAACAGAATGACATTCATTCTCCACATGTTACTGTCTATGAATCTCTATTATATTCGGCGTGGCTCCGCCTTTCTTCAGATGTGAAGACAGAAACTAGAAAGGTTTGTCGGAAATCAAATAATTCTTCTTGTCATCTTTTCTAGACTCTTAGCAGTTAACACAGTATTCATTTCTTTTCTATTTTTGTACCTTTTCCTTCAAGTTCTGATCAGTTCTCTTGGGAGATACAGATGTTTGTTGAAGAAGTTATGAAATTGGTTGAGCTTAATCCTCTAAGAGATGCTCTAGTGGGCCTTCCAGGAGTAGATGGCCTGTCAACAGAACAAAGGAAGAGGCTAACAATTGCTGTGGAACTGGTTGCTAACCCTTCAATCATCTTCATGGATGAACCAACATCGGGTCTTGATGCTAGAGCTGCTGCTATTGTCATGCGAACAGTGAGAAATACAGTAGACACCGGGAGAACGGTGGTGTGCACAATACACCAGCCAAGCATAGACATTTTTGAAGCTTTTGATGAGGTAAGTTTGGAGACGATAGAATTTTCTGTTTGTCACACCTTTGGCTGAAAATCACTCTATAGTGCATATCCTCAACTTTAATTTCTTGGTTGTTTCAGCTACTGCTAATGAAAAGAGGAGGACAAGTCATCTATGCTGGACCTCTTGGTCACCATTCCCATAAACTCATAGAATATTTTGAAGTGAGTAAATAAGCTTTTCTATCTCATATCATTCCTGAATCAAACTTTGAGCTATATGGGACATTTATCATTTCAGTGGTGAGCATTTCATATAGTTCTAATAAAACATAATTTACTGCAGGCTATCCCAGGGGTCCCTAAAATTAGGGAAGGCTATAATCCTGCCACATGGATGCTTGACATCACTGCTCCTTCAGTTGAGGCTCAATTAAATGTGGATTTTGCAGAGATTTATGCTAACTCTGCCCTTTACCAGTAAGCTTTTCCTATATAATTATGTTCCTATTGGAATTATCCATTCATCACTTGTACACTACACGTGTCGGTTACTCGGTTATCACAAACATGTCCATATGATTATGTTAACATGGAAAATAAATTCCAGCTTTTTAAGTCTTGTTCTCTCCATACTTTCTTCAGGATGAATCAAGAACTCATCAAACAGCTCAGTACTCCAGCACCAGGTTCCAAGGACCTCTACTTCCCAACCAAATATTCACAATCGTTTTTTGTACAGTGCAAAGCTTGTTTTTGGAAACAGCATTGGTCTTACTGGAGGCATCCTCAGTATAATGCTGTTCGATTTTTCCTGACAATTGTCGTTGGAGTTATATTTGGTCTTATCTTCTGGAAGAAAGGCAACAAAACGTAAGTCATAAATTGCACTACATTTTTATTCTAGTTACAAAGAAATTTTACCAATTCTTTCCCCCAATAATGTTCGTCTATTCTAAATCCTTTATATATAATCCTACATTTGACGTCAACATTGAACATTGATACTTGTGTCTGAGGTTGGGGTGAACTAATTTTTTTTTAACAGTCATAAAGAACAAGACTTGATGAATCTTTTGGGAGCCATGTATTCTGCTGTTCTTTTCCTTGGAGCCACCAATGCTTCTGCAGTGCAGCCTGTTGTTTCCATTGAGAGAACTGTTTTCTATCGAGAAAGAGCAGCTGGAATGTACTCTGCATTGCCTTATGCATTTGGTCAGGTATGAGAAAATACAAAATTACTTCACATTACAGGGATATGCTAAGTTGATGATGTTTTCAAAAACAATAGACCTTTTAGACGGTTGCATTAAAAAGAAAAGGCACTAAAAGTACTTACTTCATTCTGCAGGTGGCAATAGAGGCAATTTATAATGCAATTCAAACAGTCATTTATGTTGTTATCCTTTACTCCATGATCGGGTTTGAATGGAAGGCAGGGAAATTCTTATGGTTCTACTACTATATATTAATGTGCTTCATTTACTTCACATTGTATGGGATGATGGTTGTTGCACTAACCCCGGGTCACCAAATTGCCGCCATTTGCATGTCCTTCTTCCTGAGCTTCTGGAACTTGTTCTCTGGCTTTCTCATTCCCAGGCCAGTAAGTGATTTTCTATTTTGATAAATCCAGTATCAGAATTTGATTTCAGAATTGAGGGTCTTTAACTTACATGCTTGTAAATGTTACAGCAAATCCCTGTTTGGTGGAGATGGTACTATTGGGCTTCTCCCGTTGCTTGGACACTATATGGGCTTATTACCTCTCAAGTGGGTGACAAAAACGCAGAGTTGGAGATACCAGGAGCTGGAAACATGGGATTAAAGGATTTCCTCAAACAAAGTTTAGGTTATGATTATGACTTCCTTCCAGCAGTTGCTGCTGCTCACGTAGCCTGGGTTCTTCTCTTCTTATTTGTGTTTGCTTCTGGCATCAAGTTCCTCAACTTCCAAAGAAGATGATAGTAATGCAATAAAGCCTTCCAATCCCATTGATTATCTGTTAGAGAGCCTAACTTAATTTTATAGACATGAGAGTAACACCATGGTTGCCTTAACTGAACCCACTTGCAGAATACATGGGCTTTGTATCATTACAAATAATGATTAAATAAGATTTTCTTTCGAATTGCTATATATAAAATATTGGGCATCTCTAAAATGCTGTAAATTTTCCACCCTTCAATTTATGGAAAGGGTGATTTTGGTATAATATTTGTTTTCTTTCATTTTCATATTCTATCTTCTTTATTTTTTTTAAGTACTTAAATCATTTTGGTTCTTTGAATTGCAGCCTGGTTATAAATATCTATGTTGGACACCTTGGTAGTTGATGCCTTGAATCTCTCAAGTATAAAGAGCATATTATCAAGCCATATCTATGTAGTCTTCTTACTTCTATCAGTTGAGTAAATAATATCTTGAAGAATTTCTAACTGTGATAATTTTATTATTACACTGGAGTTTTGACTTCACTTCGTTTTCAACTCCTCTATTTTATTGCTTGTTACACTTGGATGTAGACTTATAATTATTTGTCAATTCTGCATGTGGACTCATGGCTATATTAAGTATTAGGGGGGTCACGCTACACCCCTGATAGTGACTTTTATGTGTTTTTTTAATTTTTGCAGCTTTTTTGTTTAAAATACAGGTTGAGTAACCAGCTGTTGACAACTTTTTTTAATTATAAAATGGGAACAAAACTTTTTTGTATTTACAAAGTTAGGCTTAGCCATTCACACCAGCGTTGGACAACATTCCGCCCACCGTTAAATTCAGATAATCTGTCCATGACCTCGGGGCTAAACCATACCTCAGCACGCACCGTCTAAGAACGTCTTCCCATAATGCCCCTCCCAAAACAACAACATAAGGCGAGCCATTTATCCACCGCACCTGAAAATCATCCTCCATGGTTCGCATATTTAGGACGAGACCTCGATCGGCCATAGCCTGGCCGTTAATCGAGTGGTCGTTGCCTCGTGCTGCAACCGTCAGGTTTGACAACGTGGCAGCCGCTTTGACTACCCGAGCAACGCCCTCAGTGTCGGCGGGTCTAATGAGGACCAATGGTTTCACAGATTGCATGCTGCCGAAATCCTTACTGGCTATGCCGGTGGGAGCGCAATCGAAAGTGCCTTGAAGTTGGAGGTCAAGCACTTTGGAGAGGCCTATGACGTCGTCGTCTAGCCTCGATTCTGTGTCATTTCCGTGCACAAATTGCTCCAAGTAAGCTATCATCTTCGCCGGCGTATTTCCCTTTTTGCTGCTCCGGTAATCGGTAAACAATGTTTTTCCCTCTCTAAACTAAGGGGGTGCTATGCTACACCCCCTTGAGGCCTTGATAGTGACTTCACTGATAATGGTAAGGTGGAGTTGGGCAGCTATAAAAATTGAATGGTTAACTTTGAAAATACGAAAAAGTTTTGTTCTCATTTTATAATTAAGAAAAGCTGTTAACAGCCAGTTACTCAACTTGTATTTTAGACAAAAAAAAAAAGTTGCAAAAACTTAAAAAACACATAAAAGTCACTATGAGGGTGTAGCATAGCACCCCTAATTATTGTCCTAGGAATAGTTCCCTTGTCTTCATCACCTAACCAGATCGTGGTTGAAATGACAGTCCAATACTGTGAAGTGGGAAACATCTCATCTCAGTGTCCTTTTCCTTGGTGGTTGTGGGACAAAATATTCAACTCTCATATGCTAAATGCTTTATGTACATTGTGTATTAATTATATATTTATTCATTATATAGATATGATATATTCATAATTATGATTCCATTCTTGTTATTGGGTCAAAAAGTTGACTCATTTTGATAATTTTAGATGAAATAAAATGGTAAAAATTATATTTTTATCTAAGACTAGTTATAAGTTTACATCATTTTAACTGGTAACTAAATTTTAAAATTTAGTTGAATTCATATCATACCTTTATTAAGTTACCTTATTTTATTGTAACTAGATATTTTACATTTGTTGTGGCGAACAAGAAAATGTTAGTTAGCTAGAATTTTATATACTGAAATTATAAGTTGACAAAATAGTAATTTCCATCCTTTAATTTTACAACTGAGTTCAATTTTATCCCACAACTAGTTTTTGTCTCAATTTAATCTCAAATGTTTCACACTAATGTTGTCCCAACCATTAACTCCCTTAGAAAACTAACAGAAGCTACTGTGGCATCCTGCGTGACAAATAAGCGAGACCAAATTAAAATCAGAGGTAGATATAAGGAATGAGAAGTGAAGTAGCAGAGAAAGAAGGCAAGCAAGGCACGCTAACTCGCTATTTAGCTTTCTCTTACCCACTCGCATTTTCAAACACAGAACAAAATCTTCAACGTGTTAAGACATTCGTGTTTGCAAGGCTAAGTATGTCTGCGAAATGAATTCTCACAACAACTTTGTCCAAAGTATTTATGTTTCAGTTTAAGCGTAACTCTGTCCAAAAACTTTTAAGTATAGCTCTCTCCAAAGTGTTTAAGTATTGTTAGTCGACGAAGACAGAAGAGAACAAGTTTTGTGAGTCATATATAATCCCTCTAGTGATTCATTTTGAGATCGATTTGGGTATGGCTTCGGCATTGGTGGGGGATGATTTGGCCATCTCAACTAGCGGTCCCCGGAGCTGGCAATCGGGGAGTTTCAGGGAGGTGTGGGCGGCGCCACCCGATGTGTTCAACAGAAGTGGTCGAGTCTCACAAGAGAATGATGAGGAAGAGCTTAAATGGGCCGCCATTGGGCGGTTGCCTACGTATGATAGGCTAAGAAAAGCTTATGGCACTCGCAGGAAAACTTAACCGGGATTTGAGGGTTTGTAAACATTTTTCTTAATATTTTTTTCTTTTTGTTTGCATAATATTTTCTTAATCTGTTAGATTTTTTGTGTTTTCTTTTTTCCTACCACAAACTCACATTTGTTTTGAACAGGATTCTGGAAGGATCACTTACTGTGGTCATGAATTTTTTGAATTTGTTCCTCAGAAAACCTGTGCGTATATTAGTCAACATGACATTCACTATGGAGAAATGACAGTGAGAGAGACACTGGACTTCTCAGGAAGATGTCTAGGAGTAGGCACCAGGTATGAAATGTTAGTGGAACTTTCAAGAAGAGAAACAGAATTAGGAATTAAGCCAGACCCTGAAATTGATGCATTCATGAAGGCCATAGCACTTTCAGGCCAAAAAAACCAGTTTGGTTACAGACTATATTCTCAAGGTTTGTGCCAATCTGTGTTCTCAGCTTCATGTTATTACATCTATCTTTCTATCCATCCACTAGTTTTATACGCTCACTGCTTCCAAACTAACAGATACTTGGAGTGGATATTTGTACGGATATTATGGTTGGTGATGATATGAGAAGAGGTATATCTGGTGGACAGAAGAAGAGTGTGACAAGAGGTATAATCTCCATGAAAAGCTTAACAAGTGAACTAAAGTCCTTAATCAATTAGTCCCACATCTCTGCTATGGTAACTCACAAGTAGTGTTATACTACAAGTTCAATTCCCTTGTAAACCAAAAGAATAATAGTTGCTGCTAAGGGTACTAACTGCTTCTGTTATAACTTGGTGTAGGGGAGATGTTAACAGGACCAGCAAAGGCCCTCTTTATGGATGATATATCAACAGGATTGGACAGTTCTACCACATGTCAGATCTGCAAGTTCATGAGGGAAATGGTTCATATCATGGACATAACCATGGTCATTTCTCTTCTACAACCAGCACCTGAAACATTTGACCTCTTTGATGACATTATCCCACTTTCAGAAGGTCAAATTGTCTACCAAGATCCACGTGAGAATGTCCTAGAGTTCTTTGAGTACATGCGTTTCCAATGTCCAGAAAGAAAAGAAATTGCTGATTTTCTGCAAGAAGTGACATCAAAAGAAAGGCCAGCAACAATATTGGTTTAGAAAAGATGAACCTTACAGATATGTGTCAGTTCCTGAACTGGCACAGGCTTTCAGCTCATTCCGCATAGGACAGAAGCTTGACGCTGAGCTTGGAGTTCCCTATAACAAGGCCAGAACTCACCCAGCTGCACTGGTAAAAGACAAGTATGGTATATCAAATTGGGAACTGTTCAAGGCATGCTTCTCAAGAGAATGGCTGCTTATGAAGCGTAACTCGTTTGTTTACATATTCAAGACAACACAGATAACAATCATGTCTATCATTGCCTTTACTGTGTTTCTTAGAACAACAATGGCAGTGGGAACTGTTGCAGATGGACAAAAATACTTTGGAGCACTTTTTTTCAGTTTAGTAAATGTAATGTTCAATGGCATGGCAGAACTGACCATAACTGTTTTCAGGCTTCCTGTCTACTACAAACAAAGGGATTTCTTCTATCCTGCATGGGCTTTTGGCTTACCTATTTGGGTAATCAGGATCCCTCTCTCCCTTATGGAATCAAGGATATGGATTCTCCTTACATACCATACAATTGGATTTGCTTCTGCTGCTAGCAGGTAATTATGAGTTTACTTATTTTAAAAATATAGTCCTCACTTTCTCTGCTTGGAATTGTACCCAACTTAAGTCAGTTTTAGGATTTTAATTTATTTTTCTGTTTTGGCTTTGGTGGTGATGATTGTTCCTTGGCAACCAAGGTGAAGAAATTCCCTCTATTTCTTCAGACTTTTCCAACAATTCTTGGCATTCTTTGGCATTCATCAGATGGCTCTCTCTCTATTTCGGTTCATTGCTGCTGTAGGAAGAACACAAGTTGTTGCAAATTCACTGGGTACCTTTACCTTGCTATTGGTGTTTGCACTAGGAGGATTCGTCATTGCTTGGCTGGTGTATTGTGTACACCACCGTTCTCCTTGTGTCTACTATATTTCTTACTGTTCGCATAACAATAGCAGCAGCTCTGGTTAGCGGTTACTGTGAACAGAATGACATTCATTCTCCACATGTTACTGTCTATGAATCTCTATTATATTCGGCGTGGCTCCGCCCTTCTTCAGATGTGAAGACAGAAACTAAAAAGGTTTGTCGGAAATCAAATAACTCTTGTTGTCATCTTTTCTAGACTCTTAGCAGTTAACACAGTATTCATTTCTTTTCTTTTCTTTTTCCCTTTTCCTTCAAGTCATGATCTAGTTCTCCTGGGAGATACAAATTTTTGTTGAAGAAGTTATGAAATTGGTTGAGCTTAATCCTCTAAGAGATGCTCTAGTGGGCCTTCCAGGTGTAGATGGCCTGTCAACAGAACAAAGGAAGAGGCTAACAATTGCTGTAGTCATCTTCATGGATGAACCAACATCTGGTCTTGATGCCAGAGCTGTTGTTATTGTTATGTGAACAGTGAGAAATACAATAGACACATGGAGAACGGTGGTGTGCACAATACACTAGCCAAACAATGACGTTTTCTCCTAGCGTAAACACCAATAGCATGGTGAAGGTACTCAGTGTATTTGCAACAACTTGTGTTCTTCTTATAGCAACAATGAACCGTAATAGAGAGAGAGCCATCTCATGAATGCCAAAGAATACCAAGAATTGTCGAAAAAATCTGAAGAAATAAGAGAGATATATAAGAAAATAGAGGAAATTTTTTCACCTTGGTTGCAAGGAACAACCATCACTACCAAAGTCAAAATAAATTAAAACCCAAAACTGACTAAGTTGGGTACAGTTCCAAGCAGAGAGAGTGAGGACTATATTTTTAAAATAAGTAAACTCACAACTACCTGTTAGCAGTATATAAGGACAATTCATATTCTTGATTCCATAAGAGAGAGAGAGGGATCCTGAGGACACAAATAGATAAGCAAAAGCCCATGCAGGATAGAACAAGAAATCCCTTTGTTTGCAGTAGACAGGAAGCCTGAAAACAGTCATAGCCAGTTGGAGATGGAATCCTACATTCTGGCCACCAACCCCGGATTACCAAATTGCCACCATTTGCATCTCCTTCTTCCTGCGCATCTGGTACTTGTTCTCTGGCTTTCTCATTCCCAGGACAGTAAGTGATCTTCTATTTTGATAAATTCAGTATCACAATTTGATTTCGGAATTGAGGGTCTTTAACTTACATGCTTGTAAATGTTACAGCAAATCCCTTTGTGGTGGAGATGGTACTATTGGGCTTCTCCCGTTGCTTGGACACTCTATGGGCTCATTACCTCTCAAGTGGGTGACAAAAATGCAGAGTTGGAGATACCCGGAGCTGAAAAGATGGGATTAATAGATTTCCTCAAACAAAGCTTAGGTTATGACTATTACTTCCTTCCAGCAATTGCTGCTGCTCACTCTGGGTTCTCCTCTTTGTATCAAGTTCCTCAACTTTCGAAGAAGATGATAGTCTGCCTTATTTACCCGTTATTATTGGTAGATCAACAACTTATATCACCCCCAAATTGGTGGATAAAGACTATTGATGATTATTCCTAATTTTTTTTTCTTTTTTGTCTTTGATGACTATACGTAATTGTAATTACCAATTACTACCTTTTCTTTTTATGGAAATACCAGTTAGTTCTTTGAAGTTTGAACTTTGACTCACATCACATCCAATGAACAACGACGATTCGTATTCTGTGTACTTTAGAGCTGCTACACGACATGTCGTAGACCAATCGAAGCTCTTATCTATAAGAGGCTGGAGAGATTATTAAAGCTAAACCAACCAAAAAAGCCTCCATCAAAGGCTATATATAAATGTCGAACTCAGTGTCCCTGAAACCCAGAGTAGTGTGTTGCATTGGTGATACCCATGGCTTCATCACAAAGCTCCGGAATCTGTGGTCTAATCTTGAGAAAGAAATTGACCCATTGGAATTTGAATCGGCCACCATAATCTTCTTGGGGGATTACTGTGACCGCGGTCCTGATACCCGACAGGTTATTGATTTTCTGATTAATTTACCCTCTAAATACCCCAATCAGAAGCACGTTTTTCTCTCAGGGAACCATGATTTCGCATTTGCGGCCTTCCTTGGACTTGTGCCTCCGCCAGCTGATGGGTCTGAGTTTTGGGAGGCGTGGAAAGAGTACGCGGCCAATGAGGAGCGAGAAGGGTGGTTTAAGGGTGATGGGTATGAAAATATGCATCTGCAAGGGAGAAGGTGGGCTGGTTCAATCAAGGTCAAGTTTAATGCTTTGAAGAATACTGAGTATAAGGGTTCCATTTACGATGCCGAACCCACCTTTCAATCTTACGGGGTTCCACATGGATCAGCTGGTATGCTTCTTGCTTTAGCTGCTCTTTCTTTTTCCTTTTTTCCTTCCCATTCGTTTCCATTTCTTGTCGTGGTTACTTACACCTTTGATGGTTGTAAAATTGTTAAATTGAAACTAGTTTAATAATGTTTTATCGTAACATAATATACATTAGAATATTTTCAAGACTTTAGTAGAAATAAGGCCAAAGCTGTAATGTATCGGTAACAATTGACAACATTGTTATTACAATTTTGAAAATTTCAATAAACATTAACTCTCGTCTAATTCAGTACCCGTTTTCATCACTGAAAGAGTTGTACTCAGGATGACTTCGTATGCCTTCAGACTAGTTACTTTCTTATAGCATAGAGGTTATTACTTGTTAGCTCTCTAAGACTAGTCTATGCCAAGGTTTTTGCTGTAATTGTAACAAGCCCTTTTTCTTAAAGAAATAAGTATCCAATTGTTTTGTTTTTCTGGACTGAAAGGGTAATTATTGCATACAGATTTGGTTAAGGCAGTTCCTGATGAGCACAAGAAGTTTCTTGCTGATTTGGTGTGGATTCATGAAGAGGTGCAACTTGTTTTCTTTGACTCTCTATCATTTTTTTTAAAAAAAAAAGAAAAGAAAAAGAGGTGATCCTTATTGAACCTTGGTGATATCCATTCTTACTAGGATGATGTCTTTGTGGAGACGGATAATGGAATCCAACGCTGCAAGTTGATTGCTATTCATGCTGGTTTAGAGGTAGAGAAAGATGTTAAAGAGCAGCTAAAATCTTTGAAAGCTCGGGACACTAAGGTGCCTAAGGTTGAGGCTTTAAGTGGGAGAAAGAATGTATGGAATATTCCAGAGGTGATAGTTTGCTGCTTCTTTTGTCATTGTTTTTATTTGGCTTAACTACTGCTTCTTTAATTACTGTGTTCATGCAATGTTTTTCTGTTTTATACAAATATCTTCGTAAATTGACTTACTGTTTTCTTGTAGGAACTAAGAGCAAGTCCAACTATTGTGGTTAGTGGTCATCATGGAAAACTCCATGTAGAAGGCCTTAGGCTGATCATTGATGAAGGTGGTGGATATGAAAATAAACCAGTAGCTGCAATTGTTCTTCCTTCAATGAAGATCATTCGTGATACAGATGTTCTGTCAAATTAATAATTATGTTTGCTAACTCATTAGCTTATGGATTGTAATTGGTCTGAATAACATTGAATAATTCCGTCTTCAGTACTGTGGTTTTATGGTTTCCTATTGATTTTGTACACCAGTTTTTGAGCTCATTGACTTGGATATTACACTTTAACAACAAAATTACACATTTATAACACTTTTTAATTTAATTACCTAAATATGCGTCAGTTGTCACGCGGACATGAACACGTCATGTGAGAGTTGGTGTGTTCAACTTTGTCAATGGGAGAGAGAAGAAAAGGAAAAGGAGAATTCACAATGTGGCAATGAGGCATTGGGTGGCCAACAGGTCCACTGAGAACACACCACCAGGCATGTAGCATATTCCCTTATCAATTCCACAAAGTTTAAAAGTCAAAGCTGAAAAAACTAAAAAAATGTTGTACTCCAATGGGACAAAGCTAAATACATTAACTGTCACATGGCATGTTCGATGGGAATACGCCGCGTGGCAACTTATGCGTCTAGTGGTCCTCACCTCGCCTCCTTTTTTTATTTTTTAAAAAAATATAATATTTAAGTAATTAAGTTAAAAAGTATTATAAATGTATAATTTTATTGCTAAGATATAATATCCAAATCAATCAACCCAATTTTTGAGCTTAGAGTTCAAGTAATTCCAAATGCACGCAAAAGGTATAGAATACATCTGTCAATAGTAACAACATAAAAAATCTTAACACAAGGAATATATTTGGGTCCTGTTTTAAGAGACCAAAGGCAAGCACATTGATCCAATGCCAATCCCGAGTTTTGGGAGATAGTTATGCGCATCTATTGGAACATGTCATTTGGAGTCTTGGAGAACTGTAAAAAGGGTCCAACACAACTATGTTGTTACTACTTACTGGAAGAGGCATAGGCTGTAGGTGTAGTAAAGCAATTAAAAAAGGCCCATGACTAATTTTATGTGTTCCAAAGGTAAACAATAAAAAATCGAAACCAATACAACAACAAAAAATGTACAGTAGCAAAAAAGAAATACAAAAAAATGCGTAGCTCTTTACTCTCACTCATTCTCTCGATCTTCAGTCTGAACTGTTGCCTTCAGCATGAGACTTACCATTTGATAAAACTGCATTATTCTTACCGTCATTTTCATCATCATCATCATCATCTTCACTATACTCGCTATCATAATCATCATATTCATCTTCTTCTTCGTCTTCGTCAGGTTTGTCTTCCACAAGAGAACCCTCTTCAGCCAAGGCACCTGCCCTTGTACCAGCTCGGCTTCTTTTCAAAATTTTCATCTTCAAGGTTGTTTTCTTGTCACAACCAATCCAAGAATCACATAAGCAGTAGCAAGTTAGGTTATAATTTCCCTCAGAAGGGGCTTGAAACTTACGCATCACTAGCCTTGACCCATTTCTCACTTTCTCTACAGCTTCTTTAACTGCTACATTCATCTCCTTTACAGTAGCCCCTGAACCCTCTTTTGACTCTTGTATTGCTTTTGATGCAGCTGTAATAGCGGCACCCTCGTCCATGAAATTTACTTTCTGGGAGATCCAAACATTGTTTGAGACAGAGTCCGCAAGCAGCAGCCAGAAATTCTCCTCCTTGTGAAAGGGGAAGAAAGGAGCATGCGGAAGAGCACCAACCAAGCCGTTGCCCCGCTTCAGGGTGACCCAAGCATGCATGGTGACTATATCACCCTCCTGTATTCCCTCTTCACCTTCAGTTTCACACGTGACATCAACCATTACAGAAGGCATCATTTCAAGAACCATCTCCACGTCTTGGGACTTAGCAGCAGAAAACCCAGCAACCTGAATTAGAAGCTCGGTACGTTCCTGTTCTGACATGTCCTGAAATTCTTGAAATGTCCGCACTTTCTGGAAATAAAATAGGGATTGGATTTTTCAGTGGAAACAATTCACGACAATGATAGTTATTATGTTCCTGATAATTAGAGAGGCTAAGTAAAGGCGAGAAAGAAACATTACAGCAATTAATATTTTATACTTTTCTCTCTTTTTATTTTAAGGAAAGAAAAAGTGCAAATTAGGGGCAGGTAAGTTGTGAAATGACTAATGACAGGACACAGTAACAGGCATTGGGGTGACTCGGACAAAGAGATGGCTACATGGATGTACTGTGTTGCAGCTAGAACTAAGAAGACAAAATTTCATTACCTTACGTGCAATCTTTTTGACAATGGCCTCACTGAAATGAGGCAACTGCAGAAAGGGTGCAATTCCTTCACTAAATCCACCAGCTATCTTTCTTGTACTAAGAGGAACTGCCTGGTCATAACATTTGCAAACGAATTAACAATTTAATGATACTACAGTAAAATATAATATTCCAAGAATCAATGTGAGATCGGCCAATAAAACCAAAAATTTCAAATGCCCACAAACAAATGAGGAAATAATTAAAATACTGCACATCAACTTTTAAGATTGAGAAAAAATTAGCATATGCCCAAATAATTGCTTAAGTTTATGCCAGGCACCAGTGCTGGTAAAACAAAAGGGTTGAAATGGCCTTTGGGAAAAACAGAAAATATGAGAATACGTTCTTGGATAAATAAAACTTGCATTTCAACTAAAGATGAGTGCCTAAATTTTGGCTCCATTTCTATCATAAGACTATTTTATGGGAGGGGGACAAGGGCAGAGGAAGAAGATCATTCTGCAGTACAGCTTTGAATAAGCTAATGACCAGTACCTGAATAATATTCTGAGTGAGCTCAACCACCCCAATTGCAGGCCTCAACCATCCATGTCCCTGAGGAGGGTGTGGTATAAGGGCCATCTGCATCCAACAGATTATATACCTATTAGAAATTTATAACTTCCAGAAGAATGGAACTGCAATTTGAGCTGCAGGCGCCACAAAGCAAGCAGTCATTTGCTTTGAGATTAAAATGCATATGTCTACATCATTCTTTTACATGCACCACCAAAACTGGGGCCTGCATGCATAATGATGCAAAATAAGAAGGTTACCGCTATATTTAGAGCTGAAATTGGGTTTAATTACCCTTGCAAGTGTACTAAAAAGACCATGACTCAAACCCATTTGATTATTTTTTTGTAAGTTAGTTCTATCGTAACCAAGGGGGTTAAGATATGTAAAATGGTGGTATCATATGAAGAATCAATACATGCTACAATTCATTATAATTGGCTGATCAATCATCATATTCCTACTTTTTGATTTGTTTTTCCCTCTTAGTCAGAACTAGATATTCTAAATAATAGAGCCACCTCTCATAATAAAGCAATGTACAAAAGGAAAAGAAATTCACATATAATTACAGACTGGAGAAACACCAATAGTTTTTCAGAAATGAGTGACATTTTCAAAAGGAAATTGTATCACAATGTATTGTAAATCAAACATACCTTCATCAATTCTTCTAAAAGACGTGAAGAAAGTTCAAGGACATGCCAGAAATCACGCTGTAGAGTTGGTGATAAAGCTGCAGACTCACGATTTAATTGAGCTTGGATCAACAATTCTGTCTGCATGTCGAAAACATTAAGGTGCAAGCTAAGGTAAAGTTGACTCTTAAGAACCAGTCAGTTTAATCAGCCTGAACCAGAAACTCACCTTTACTATAGCTGGGTGCTGCTTCCAAAACTTTGCCTGTTCTTGACGGATGTTCTTAAGATCCAGGTTCAACTCACTCCTGACTAATATAAACAGTCTCTGAAGGGGTTCCTCATCAATCCGACGAACTGGAAGTTCTAAATATTCGGCAGCCTTCGTGAAGACTTCTATGACCTTGCTGTAGAATTAAATACTATTTGAGAAACATGAGGGAGGGAGGAAGGGAGTGAGAAAGGGAGAAGGGAGACAACAGGCTGCAAGGAAAGAAATACTCTGTAACATGCATGAGAGCACTTAAATGAAGTATGAAAATGCATTTTTCCTTTCTATTTTGGTAATAAGGAGAGACAATAAGAAACTGCAAAACTGTACTTGATCACTGGAACAAGTAAACATTCCTGGTAGTTTAGGGTGAATGTAAATTCTTTGCCAGACACTTGGCCTGACATTAGGCTTTGGACAGGCTATTTTGATGGAAGTGCTTTCGGTCAAACTTGGCCTTAAGATACCTTCGTCGTATCTTGTACTTGTAGCCAGTTCTAAAAACTTCAAATTCCAGTTTGTTATAAAACCTTTGTCATCCATTGCGACTATCAGTATATGGTAACAACCTAATAACAGGCCTTCTTGGTTCCTTTGGTAAGTGTTGTTAAGACTTATACAAGGTCCCAGGTTCAAGTGCTGGTAGAGGAAGAAGAGAAAAAAAACAACTAAATTGTGCAAATGCTGACTAGTTCATATGTGCAATAACTCAGCCTGGAAGAATTCCATACCTTGGGGCCAAAGAAGGTTTCATAAAATAGTAATAGGCAGATATAGTCTGATGCATCACATAATTTCCAGTATATTTTGATGATCTTGACAGATAAATAACAGCCACCACCAATGGAAGAAGAATACAGACCCCTACTATGCCAAGCAAAAGTATTCCCCCAGATACTCCATCAATGCTTAACAGAAACTCAGGGAGGGCAATGCCCATTTTAAGTCCCTAAACCAAAAGAACAGAAGAAATCAATTAAGAGCAAGAGTATCTCCTGATCTGACTTTGTTACTTCAAAAAAAATGAAAATGGTACAAAGAACTCCAACTCTCATGATTAGGAAGAGACAATACCTGCCTGCCATCCGGATGGCCATACTTTTCATAGTTCTCACGAGATACTGGATCTGTCAGGGCCTGATAGGCTTTTGATATGAATTCGACAAAATATTGGTGGGCCTCTGAAAGAAAATTGAAGACAAATGAAGTTCAACCTGGTCATTACTACTTTCTGCCATGTAGAGTTCAAAATAATGCATAAGCCACGGGAATAAAAGACCATCAACCTGGATC
Organism: Cercis canadensis; assembly: GCA_003255065.1. Classification (NCBI taxonomy): domain Eukaryota; kingdom Viridiplantae; phylum Streptophyta; class Magnoliopsida; order Fabales; family Fabaceae; genus Cercis; species Cercis canadensis. Next base: position 116,854 of record QAOA01004890.1, read on the forward strand.
TGGATTTTTATCTGGATGATATTGAACAGATAGTCTTCTATATGCCTTCTTTATCTCTGAATCAGAAGCTCCAGTTTCCAATCCTAGAATTGTGAATGGATCAAATACTTGGATCTGAATAAATTAAAAAGAAAATACATTTTAGATTAAACTTGAAATACAGGCATCCTTGTTTTTCATGGAAGAGATGATGGAGTATATTAAGAACAGTAATATGTACCACATGGTTTGTGTGTTTGATATGATAAACCAGGCCCGCCATAATGATCCAAAGAAGTACAAGGGTCAGGTTACTATAAGTTGAGAAGTTTGAAATCTGAAAAGGTGAAACATGCAAGCATTCAATCATAATATTAATTTGATAAAAGTGAAAGAGCTGAAGATGAATTACTTCAGGCCAGAAAGAATAAAAGAAGAATTATCACCTGCTTAAAAATGGATTTGCGGTACTTTCCAGAACGAGAGCATACAGAACAGCGGCAGTGGATGATCTTTGTCTCTTTAGCAAATGAACGACATAACTTCAGCAAAGTGTAGGGCACCAAAGGCAAAGCCATCATAGTCAAGATGAAGATTGGGAATAATGCACTATTCTCTTCTGATCCAGCCATATGGACCTTCTATCTAATGCTAGTCTTAACAAGCTTGGAGTCTTACAGCTGCAGGGATTGTGCATCAAAAAACATTTATAAAAAAAGGATTAAGTTACCCATTTCAAAATAGTATGACACCTTTACATGCAAGTAAAAACAGCAGAACTCCACCAAGGATTGAGATATGTTATTGTCGAAATCATGCTCTGTATCTAAAAACTGCAATGGTCAAACCTCAAAAGATAAAGCGTGTCTTTCTAAATCCTAAACAAGTATAAGACATAAACCACTAACCACCGAGATTATTGTTACTTTCATCCTTAAATCGTTTGACATATGTAAGCAACAGGAATTAGATAAGAAAATCTAAATTCTTAGAACTATAAAACCAATATATATTACCAGTTTTCATTGGAGTATTACATATAAAATCGTAGTTCCTGAGCTACTTCGAATGCATTAGTGGGTTTATGCCACGCGACTACCAACAAAATAGTAACCAGAACTGCCCAAAAGTTTATCCCCGAAAGAATGAAAGTTAAATTGCCAAGCAAGAAACTAACAAAACAAATTCGGTTTCTCAATTGATTGTGAAAAACGTAGGAAACTTGGCAACATTAAAAATAAAGAAAACCAAGGGGGATCGTTATCTTCGGAGTAGTGTTGGATCTGTATTTTCCATAGTAACGGAAATAAATTAATGAGAAATGGAAGATGGAAGTTCTCTTGCTTACCGGAGGAGACGATCTTAATTCTTACGAGCGGCTTAGTATGGATGTGCAGTCCCACTGGCTTAGAAAGAGGAGGGAACCTCACGCGGGGATTTCTAGCTTTTTTTCGTTTTGCCCTCTTCTTTAAGGAAGGCCAAAAGAACTCAACTTTATATTAAAATCATCTCTATTTTTATTTCAAGGCTTAATTGTAATTTTGGTCCTCCTATTTTAACCACTTGAACGTTTTGATCCCCTTCTTTAAAAATGAACTATTGAGTCTCTCTACATTCATAAAATGTACAAGTTTAGTCCATTTATCTTTAAGTCAAAATTCTTAAGCTTATTTCAAGGTGTAAAGTCCTTTGATTCATAATCCCACCGTTCAGATTGAATGGCTACATCTTGTGAACCTTCTCACTAAATTTGAGCTCAATCTAATGGTGAAACTCAGCCCAAAATATCAAAACCATAAGTTTTCATCTAATCAAAAATTTAGACTTATTCACCGTTAGATCGAGCTGAAATTTAATGGAAAGATTTACAAGACGTAGCTCTTCAATCTGAACGGTGGGATTATAAATCAGAGAACTTTACACATTGAAATAAACCTAAGAATTTTGACTTAAAGATAAATGGACTAAACTTGTACATTTTATGAATATAGAGGGACTCAATAGTTCATTTTTAAAGAAGGAGGACCAAAACGTTCAAGTGGTTAAAATAGGGGGACAAAAATTGCAATTAAGCCTTATTTCAATTAATTAAGCACCAATTTCTCATAATATTAATAAAAATATGAAATCACTTAAATAAATTCACATAAGTTATAATAGTGGATTAATTAAATTTATAAAACATAATATCTTCTCCACATTTTCAATTTAAAAACTATATTTATTTTTTTATATTTTCAAATATAGTTTTAATAGTAAATTAGAAAGCATGCTACGGAAAATTTGCATTTTCCTAAAATTACAAAAATATTTCTACAAATTTTTCAATTTTAATTTAGTAAATTTTCAAAATGTATTTTTTTAAATCTAAATTCGCTACNAAAAAAAAAAAAAAAAAAAGTAATCATATTATCTTTGATATATTTTTTCCTTCTTATATTATTATGTAATCTATATTAATATTCATTTATATTATATTTGAAGATTTTTAATTAACGTAAACACTTCTGTATTCTACATAAACGTTTCTTGAGTACATGATGTAAAACTTTTTTTCCTTATGCATATTAGTTGAGGGCCTTAGTTGGTAATTTTCCTAGTTGAGATCTTTATTTGATTTTGACATATAAGTTAAGATTCTTCAACTACGTATAAATAATATCAATTTTTAAAAGCTAAGTTAATATTTGAGGAGAAAATGTTTTCATTTTAAGAAAAAATAAATAGTCGCATTTGATCCTAAAAGTACCTTTTTTCTGGACATTATGTTAAATAAAATAAACTTATAATATATCCCATTTTTAGATTGCAATATAAAATTTGAGAAGTATAGTGTGAAAACTGATTATTGATTAAAAAAAAAAAAGGATCATCGGTTTAATATGTTTAGTTAAGATAAAGACCAACTAAAACTAAAAACTCTTATATTTCTCTATATGCTGTGTGTGTGACCCAACTTTTTGATTGTGGAATCAGCACGAGATTCACAGCAATTGCTGAATATATGTTAATGGCATGATCCATCCTTTATTATAATTAGGAAAAAATTTAAAAAATCCCTTCAACTATGCTCATATGCAGTTGATTTCCAAAACTTTAAAAATGTAAAAAAAAGTTCATTAAATTATTAAAATGTGCACTTTACCCCAAACGGACGTCCAATAATGGACGGAAAGAAGCACGCGTCATGCACGTGGTCACTTTCTTCCTTCTCCATCCACAATACTGCTAGCTCCGAGAACTCGGTCCCCAGCGGCTCTTCTTCACCTTTGGTCTCTACTGCTAGACTTCTTCATAGCAAATTTCAGAGCATTTTCAACTCGGGTTCGGACTAATTTTTCTTGCCCATATTGAACAAGAAGAAGAACAATCCCAAGAGTGAAGCATTTCTTCTCAAAGATCTGTATCTTCTTGCAGCAAATGGATGAACTACCTACTGCACTGGACATTGCCGGCCATGAAATTCGAGAGTTATAGGTCACTTTTAGCCCTTTTTAAGAGCAGCAATTACCCATTTGTTTTATTATCATGTATAGCAACAGAACCAAACTGACGGCGAAGGCAATCTTGAAAAATGATTGAATATTCAGCAGCAACTCACCTGAGAGGTAACAAATCATAATGCTTGCGAATGTTGGACATAAGCTTCTCCGGTAGCTGGCTACTAGGATAGAGCTGCGTCAGATTCCGTACGACACTGCCCCAAACAACATTCCGATAATTATTATCAATCTTAGAATGAGGTGGGTCGCGAGCTGAGTCCAGATTGAGTGAGTTATTGAGCGAAGCTATAGCCTCAGACACGTTCCTACTCAGCTTCTGAAACTTCTTCTGCATCGCCGATGATTCCCCAACGGCTATCCAGTTAGCTACCATAAAAGTGGTGGAATCTTCACATAAACCATGTCAACGGAATCTTATGCATAATCAGAGGAACCCATGTTAAGATTCTGCAAGGTCATCAATGTTGAACCTAGTTAAAGGGAAAAAGAGGGAGAGAGAGAAAGAGAAGCTGCAAGAGGTAGAATATGATAAATTTGAATATTACCGTTTAATAATGGACGGACGTTAGAGTTTTGGAGGTAAAATGTACATTTTAAAAGTTCAAGAAAGTCTTTCTTACGTTTTTTAATTTTTTAGAGTAAACTACACATAGAACATAGTTGAAAGAGGTTTTTTGAACTTTTCCCTTATAATTATAAACACTCATTCATGCAACTCGGCATCTATCTCCTGATCTTCTCTTGGATATCAAATCTGGCAGTCAGCCTTTAGCCACGTAATTTAATTTAATTTATTTTTTGTAATTTTCCTTCTTTCATGTAATTATTCTCTTAAACATATTCTCCTCTTTTGTCATCATTAATCTCTCATTTTTTGACCTCTATAAACTTGATTTTACGTTTTAATATGGTCATTGCTCGTTCATTTTTCCCAGTATAGATATCCCATGGCCATGGTCACTGTTCGTTTCTTTTTTTCTTGTGGAATTAACAGCCATCCTGATATATTTTACACATTATGAGATACCATATTATTTTTGACCTCTACACATTTACGTACCAAATGGCTTTCACTTCGAATTGATTCATCAAAAGTATGGATGAAAATAATGTTGAAAGTGAGTGATGTCTTTTGTCTCCCTTTAATTTTAAAGATTTCTTCTCTTAAATGATGTAACGTAGAATGGGGTCGAGGTCACGTTTATGTCATTATCATACAACAGCATGTTATAGATATTTTTTCCAACCCTTTTTTTCTGATTGAACTTCTAAAATCTGGATCTAGAGAAACATTATGTGCATGGATGCAGCCAATTAATCCAGTTATCTAGGAAAGTTATGTTTCCAGAATATAAGAAAATTAATTAGCAACAATTTCATTGTTTTTGCTTGAACATGGGTTTCAAACCTGATTTAAATTCATGCACATATATTATTTGCTTGTGTTTCTGTTGCCCACCTCTGAAAACATACCTGGGCCGATTAAATAAATTTAATTCAAAACCTGGTTATATATGACCAGGTGGGAATAGAAAAACAAATGAAACATTGCACTTGAAATTGAATTATAATAATTTTGTCATCCGTAATATAATATTGGCATAAATGGTTAGTTGAATCAGCAGTCATATAGAGTATATCAAAATATTTTGTCAACTTTTAGATTATAAGATAAAATATGTCTTCAGAATATTTGTACATTCGGTTCCAATTTATATATTATAAGCATCTATGATTCTGAATCCTGATGGATTCATTGGACTAATTTATCGAATTATTATTTTTATTTTGGATAAACATCCCATTAAAATAAGCTAAGCACAGTATCTTCCCCGCATAATTATTTGTTATAATAAAAGCGAACAACTTAATCTATAAATTAATGTACGGTTTTCGAATTATATATATTCCTCTTTTACGCAAGGGAAGAAGATTATATAATGTGACCCAACTGCCAAGTTTAGGATGAATGAAGCGATGTTTCTTTTTTTGATACACAGAAAAGATGTTTCAGTGGCAAAAAAAACGCATTCCACTGACTTAGGAATTGGTGGATTATCAACAGAAACCATTTTCCAGGCTGCTGTATTTCTTGCAAGAAATTTGACAAAATTAATAATTGTTATGGGAGTGATTAATTACTCTACCAATAGTTTTTATGATTAAGAGTATTTTTGTTATTTGTAAAATTAAGTTTGACATGATAACATTAATATCAGTTTATCTTTTGATGGTTAAAATTTGATACTATATCCATTTTTCATAAGCTTATATGGAACTAACAAAGATTAATAGGCAAAAGAAAAGTTAATCTTTTTGGCTGGCCCAGGACTTAGAGATAAAAAGTATAACGAGCTGAGACAATGATTCTCCATTGGTCACCCAAAAATAAGAGTAACAGTGTCACACAGAAGAGAAGACGCAGGGGGAATGGAATATACCCAGAACTCAAAAGAACCTTTCTAGTGTTTTTCTTCTTTTCGGGTGCACATAACGAGTGAGCGGAAAAACAAAAGAAAAAGAAAGAAAAATCTAGCAGCACATCCACTGCCAATGAATGCATGTCCTCGAAGGCAATCGGACCCACATGGCGGGGCCTTATTACTTAATTGGGAAAATCTCCACTAGGTCGACGATGGACGATGCAGAATGAGCGTTTGTGGGCCCCAATGTCCCCATCACCATGCTATTCTTCACAACCCACCTACTCACCTAGTACGAGTTGCACTTGCGTTGGCAGATTGCGCCACCTTCACCGTTCAATATATATCTCCTTGATATTTTAAATTGTTTATTGTTTCAAAATTTTAAAAAAAATAATATTAACGCATTATCACGGTTCTCCCGGCTCCTTGAACTCAACACACTCTAGTCTCAACTCTCAAGAGACTAGACTCCAAACGCCGGATCTGTCTCGCTGCTGCAACACCTTCTTCTTCCTCCATCAACACTGAAGATAAGATTAAAACCTTAGAGAAATGGTTTGTACTCTCTCTGGAATACGACTTCCTCTTGCTCCTTCAGTGTACAAGTCTTCGCAATCGAGCTTCCATGACGATCGTAGGAGTACAAGTCTCTCATATTTTCTGAAGAAGGACGCCTTCTCTCGTAATATTTACCTACTTCATTTTAACTTTTGATAACTTTTTAATTTGATTTCATGATAACTAGTTTTTGCTCTAAGGTATGCTTGGTTGATGTTTAAGATCGTTTGTCTGAGCAACCTTGTAATTCAAAGTTAATAGCAATGGGTACTACACATGCTGAAGTGAGTTGCTTCATTTCAGTACTGAGAGATGAACAGTCAAGGGCAAATTGCTTTTGATTGGAGAGTAAAACCTCTAAGATGTTTTATTAAGGTCTATTCGAATTTCGAAATGCTTACTTGGTGAAGTATCAGATACTGATACTGGTGACTTCTTTATACAGGACTTTGATTATTTGTTCAATTTCGGACCATTTTTAGATTAACGATTTTCAAGTTTACAGAGCTCTGTTTTGTGCTGTTGATATCGAGTTCTGAATTAGGCTGCTAGACGTTTATTGAATGCGGATCCAATTACCATAGCGAGCTGTTATGGTTCAACCTTGAGTGAAGCAAAAAAGTAAATAAAATAAAATTGTGAGATAACTACTCGTGCATTATGGAGATAATTGTATTTGGTACTGGAAAATCAGCAACAGGAAGTTAATTTGAAAAATTATGGTGTAGTTGCTTGGGTTTTAAAAATTTCTATTGGCATTAGTTGATTTGACATCATCTTTTAGAATATAAATCACGTAATTGTGTGTAAAATTTGTTGTAGAATTCCTTTCACGCTTATTGTGCTTTTTGTTCCATGAATAAAGATTAAATAAAAGCAAAGAATGCAATATTTCTGAATTTAATAACTTCATAAACAAAGAAAACTAAAAGAATGCCATATTTATTTTTTCTTAGAATGAACTTAAAGTTCTATGCAGTTTGTATGTGAGACTAATAATTCTACATTGTAGGCTGAGAACACCTCACTGATGAATTGATTGCTTCTTGTAGGGAAGACCCTTGCTAGAAAATTTTCCCATGATTCAGACTCTGCATCTTCCACGGTTGCTGCATCTGATAAAGTACTTGTTCCTGGAGGTCAAGACGATGCTTCATCCTTAACAGATCAACTTGAGACTCCTGAAATAACCTCAGAGGATCCACAGGTACTCTTCATCTCTGTGTGAAATATATGTATTAAATAATTACTTTTACATGCTTATTGTGCAGTTGCATGCCTTTTTTCCTACATGCATTCTGGTTTTGATGTCATATGCATCTGGTGAATGTATGAAACTTCTGTGACATTTTTGTCGCAGAAGCAGTGCTTTTTGGTTAAACTTCAGCATAGTGATCCATAAGTCGATTGTGACTACAATACAAGAAAGATAGAAATTGGAGGCGTATGTGTAAATTTTATTGACATCCTATCTAAACTCACATACTTTCTGCTTTTATGGTGGAGTCTTCTAAAGACAGTTAGACCGTGGATTTTATCTAATTTAATGTCAAGTATAACATATTGCACAAAATAAAATATATGTATCACACATGTACATGCAGGTTTACCTTAATTACAGTAATGGTTTTGAACTTTTGATTATAGATCCAGGGAGGCAAAATGAAAAATAGAAATATGTGATTATATGTTTATATATCCTCTGTACTAATGGCCCTAATTCCATTCACAAGGGTAGATGATGAACTTAAGGAGCCAGGCTTGTTGCAATTAGGTAAGAATTTAAGAACATGTGTTATTATGGTGCCATTTATTCACCCCTTCAAAAGGAAATTAGAAAGCACTGGTATTGCTGACATCCTTTTGGCTAGACATGTGAAATATTAATTGTCTAACAAGATTTTGGACTAGAAGACAGTGCACTTTGTGCCAATCTGCTGAAGTATACTGGATTTTGATCAATCTATTAGAGAATGGAGAATGAGGGTTTTATATTAAATATCAGTGGCATATTTCAACCAGCTTCCCATAAAAAAATTTGCACTCGTGTAAGATAGAAGTAAAAATAGGAAGTACTTCTATAAACTAGATTCTTGGAAGCATTTTTATCGCCATTAAAGAATATAAAAATAGGGTAATCAACAGATTATGCATAATAGTAATATTGTGGCTTTTGTGGATAATGGAACAAATTGCCTAATGATGTTTTAAACTGGAGCATCAGTTAGGCTTGTCTTGAATTATAGGGCAGTAATCATCTGAAGGGTTATGTTTCAGGTCTTTCTGGCTTTGATTACTATTGTTTTGCTGGTGATCATATTTAAATTTCTTGGGCCACAAGTGTAGGCATGGCGTTGCTTGTTTCTATATGTTTACTGTATTTACATAAATAGCTTGCCTGCAAAGGAATATGGGTTGGTATTCATGTTTGTTTCTTCAGGTTTTTTTTTTTTGTAATTATTATTATTAGTCTCAGAGAATTGGGTTCTTTTGACATCGTAGATTTAGTCAACTATTCTTTGCTTAATTCATATTTCAGGCCCTTCAAAACTTACAGGATCTAACCATGAAAAGTGAGAATACATTCAAGGATGATGAAGCAGCTAGTGGTTCCACAGAGGTCAAGGATGGGCAAGGTTCTGTTCTGTCATCACTTGTAGATGATAAAACCAATGCTCAAGCTGAGAAGGCATCAGTTTCTGTAGATAGGAAAGTGAAAATAGAAAGAGATGAAGTTAAACCTGAGACCATTTCCCCACCTGGCTCTGGGCAAAAAATATACGAAATAGATCCAATTTTGCTGGGTCACCGTGAGCATCTTGATTTCCGGTGAGTCAAAAATTTATGTGTTCAGCTTTCCCCGAACTACTAAATAGACTAGGGCTTGCAGGACTTAGGATGCTCAATTAGCTGCTGAAGGTTCTTATAATGGGGTTGTGATTACCATGCTATTGATGATTTTATATGTTTTATGCTACTGTATAAAAATAATAAGGACAAAAAAAAAAAAAAAACTGACAATTTATCACTAGTATGTGCTGCATAAGAGTGGNACAAGAAAAAAAAAAAAACTGACAATTTATCACTAGTATGTGCTGCATAAGAGTGGGAGGTGTTTACTTTCAGCAATGTTTTTAATTATGTTCCTTACTCTGAGAATTTACTTGCAGAAATCCCTCTTGCTCATGTCTCATTTCGTGAAATTGTTTAAATTCATTACATCATATCATAATTTCATATTTTGAAAGTGGTTTCACACCATAAGGTAACCAACTACTTAGTAAGCTACACGTATTATTTTTGTCCCCCATGTATTATTTACTAGTTTATTTCCCTTGCAGCAAGGTAAGGAAGAGGTTCTATTAAATCGTATTTCTAAATGATATTTTATTCATGGTGTGAATTGGGGACTCTTACACCAGAAAAGCAACAGAATTGGATTAAAATAACCAATTGACCATGGGAACTGACCCATAAAAATATGATCAATAAGAAGGTGGCATTTCCTGTTACAGGAATTCCTTTTTCCTGTCGGTGGCATAAATGTTTAATTTTTCAAAAAATAATTTAACATGATGAATACCATGGTAATTTAATGATGCAATTCCCTGCTTTTATCGGCTTTAGTTAATTAATAAATTGTTCTGTATGCTAACTTTATGTTCCCCAAACTCTTACCTGCTTTCCTTTTGTTCTTTTGATGCTTAACATAATGATATATGCAAACCTGATTTTTGTTGGAATACATATTTCTCTGATTGCAGTTATGGACATTACAAAAAATTGCGGGAGGAAATTGACAAGTACGAAGGTGGATTGGATGCATTTTCTCGTGGTTATGAAAAATTTGGTTTCACACGCAGGTACCACATCACACCTAATTTTATAGGTTGATGCCCATGAATATATATACTTTTTCTGTTGCATAAAATAATTGATGTCACTTTCCTAACATGATTTATATAATAGTTTTTATCTGTATCATGCCCAAATGCTTAGTCAATAACAAATCATAGGATAAAGCAATCATATCATTAATTAAAAGGAATATTTTATGTTTTTGTTTTTTTTTAATCATAGATTCTTAGTTTCACGTATTTCTGTTGTTATTGCTTCATGCCCAATGGTTATGCTTCACATATCTCTATAGTGTACTGTTTTCTGAAGCTATTTAAGAGTTTTCGATACTGTTTTCTCTGTAATCTTATGCACAGCAGTTAAATGATATTTTTTCTAACCCTTTCATACTGTCACTGAATTCTCACTTTCTAAAGTCCATACCTGTAATCTAAGCCTTTGAAAGTATCAAACTCTAGATCCGTCCTAAAATGAAATCAATCCAGCATGGTTAATGCTATACGTTGTTTTTGTTGGTTATTTTATTTTATTTATTTATTTTGAATATATGCTTCCTCTGTTACTGGAAATTTGGTTCAAACTAGAAGTTGCTTAGGCCTTTAATCCTGTTGAACTCAACTTCCCCCCCACCCTGCCGCCAAAAGAAAGAAACCAAAAAAAGAAAAGTTCTATGAAATTTGAATCTTTCAATGACTCTTATAACAATCCAAACTGTTTTTGCAGTGCCACAGGCATTACTTATAGAGAGTGGGCACCTGGAGCTACGGTATTCCCTAATTCTTGATATTAACACTAGTTATATCTTTTCAATTTCTTTTTGTAAGAGTTGTTTCTTTTGGACAAAATCTTCAACTGGATGAAGAATCAGTTGTATCAAAATTCTGCATAGCATATTTATCCATTTAAGAGCACTATTACAGGTTTTCAGAACATGCAATCACTGAGTATCATAATGACTCCTGGCCTTTTTCATTTTTCGTAGATAAACTTTAGAATTAATGGAGTTGTTTGAGTTGAATGAATGAACAATGCTCAATTTCAATGTTGAAAACTTCATCATTTATACAGAGATTACTTTCATATATTTACTTGTATGAGTTACACAGTTTGCGGTACTTATGACTGATTGCTACTGATCTCAAATTACCTGAAAGAGTAAATGATTAATTTGGAAAGATGAAAAATTGAAAATATTCTATTGGGAAGATAAACCGGGAGATATGTGAGCATAGTTGTGAAGCAGCAGTCTCTGCCTGTTTTTCTTTTCTCTCCTCTCCTCTCCCACTCTATCAATCTATGTGCACAAATAAACTCTGGGGAAATTCTGGTTTTGGATGTTGTGCACATGTGTTCATAAACTACAATAACTGTATCAATCTCTATGGCTATAGTTGTTATCCCTCTTGCAAACCATGATGGCTATAATTGGGTGTTTTTTCAGTCAGCAACGTTAATTGGAGACTTCAACAATTGGAATCCAAATGCAGATATAATGACTCGGGTATGTTATCTTTGGTTAGCCTATAAAGTTTATGCTGTTGAAATTTAGGTTGCTTCTTTCTTTCTGCCTATCCTCTTGTCCTAAGAAAATTTCTTCTTATAAAAGGGATGCTTCATTTCATAAGAAAGCAACATATTGAAATGAGACTAATTTAAATGATGACAACTTTTGAAATGAGAAAGCAATATATTGCTGGAAGGACAGATTATCTTTTTTTGTTTTAATCAATATCATACCACGTAATGATGGATGCAATTAGAACAGATCTTACTGGCCCCTCGATATACAATACCCTTTCTCAAATTTAAATGATGAAAACTTTTGCTTTGCACCATTGGCAGTTTTTAAGTGTTCTAGTGTTGTCTAAACAGAATGAGTATGGCGTGTGGGAGATCTTCTTGCCAAACAATGTGGATGGCTCAACACCAATTCCTCATGGTTCTCGAGTGAAGGTAATGATTTCTCTGGGTAGAATATAAATACTTTCTTCTGGATTTGGATGATCTCCACATATATTCATGTAATTATTGATCTTGTTCTTTAATTTTTATTCCTATTAAGAAGTTTATTTATTTATCTAATTAACAATGTATCACAAATACTGATTTTTTCCAAGTATGTGATTTGATTTTTTGATCCTTTTTAATACATTTTTCAAGTTGTTCTCTACAATTGCACCGAGAAAGAAGATAAAAGTAAAGCCATGTCTAAAGAAGAATGCCTCTGTTATAATATCAGCAAGTATTGAGGAATGTCTGCAAAATTGTCCCCTATTGTTAGCAAGCTTACTGATATTTTCTGTCCATCTATATGTTGCAAGATTTTTTTGTAAAACAAATATTCGCTACCCATATGCATGCAGTGAGTAAGTAGTATGCTGAATTTGTCTCAAGAATAATATTATGGGTATTTTCCATCAACAAAGTGTCTTACATGTTAAATGTTTCTAAATGTCTTGAACTAAGAACCTATCAGTATTTCCAGTCAACTAACTAGGTCTTAAATATATATTCATAGATCCGCATGGATACACCATCTGGCGTCAAGGATTCAATTCCTGCTTGGATCAAATACTCTATACAGGCTCCGGGTGAAATTCCCTATGATGGTATATATTATGATCCACCAGAAGAGGTATGGTTCTACATTTATTCCATGAAGGTCAAACTTAGAGAAGAGAAAAGGACAAATGTAATGAATTCAGGCAGACAACATGCAATAAGTAATGAAGTTTGGCAGCATGATGTAGAATAGTGATGATTATTTTAATATCATCAACTTCTGCATATAGTAAACTAAATTGAAGATGGTTTGCTGATTTTACTTATGTTGGATTTTCCTGCAATGCATCTCTTTGTTAAATGGTTTGCTTGTTCTTTTATTTACAGGAAAAGTATGTCTTCAAATATCCACAGCCAAAGAGACCAAAATCACTTAGAATATATGAGTCACACGTTGGAATGAGTAGTCCGGTGGGTATCTTTTTCTTTTCTCTATTGCAATATGTGGTCACTGCATGGTTCCTTTCTTAGTCTTGGCTTCTTTAGAGTTTGGTTTCTTTTTCTACTACAGACAATGTTGTTAACCTTGATGTGCAGGAGCCAAAGATCAACACATATGCTAATTTTAGAGATGATGTGCTGCCTCGCATTAAAAGGCTTGGCTATAATGCTGTCCAGATTATGGCTATCCAAGAACATTCTTATTATGCTAGCTTTGGGTAGCTCTTTTTAAGTGCCAATTTGATTGTCCATTAATTTTCTTTTTTTATTCAAATTATTCCATGCTGATTCTAAGATCTTTCAGTTTTCTTCCATATTTATTGGTGTTTTTCTTCTAAAATTGATGGCCAAATTGTTAAAAATATTACTCTGCATGATCCAGGTACCATGTTACAAATTTCTTTGCGCCTAGCAGCCGGTTTGGAACTCCTGATGAACTTAAGTCTCTGATTGATAGAGCCCATGAACTAGGTTTGCTTGTTCTGATGGATATTGTCCATAGGTATTGGCTTCTGGTCATTATTGTTCTCTTTATTCTTCTTGTTTTTAATAATATCTATAGGACTATTATGTGCTTACTTTAAATTTTTTCATTTTCGATGGTGCCTTGTATTCAAATTCTCATTACATGAATGCTATTACATGCAAGGTCTTATCAAATCTACTTCTTTAAACTTCTATTTAGATCTGACTAACAGTATCTGATGAATGTAGCCATTCATCAAATAATACATTGGATGGGCTGAACATGTTTGATGGAACTGACGGTCATTACTTCCATTCTGGGTCGAGGGGTTATCACTGGATGTGGGATTCTCGCCTTTTTAACTATGGAAGCTGGGAAGTAAGTACTGTCTTCACTGAATTCATTCACATAGCTTTGACAATATCCCTCATGTTCTCTTCTATACCCTCTAATCAATAGTAACTAACTTTTATTTATTATTAATATAGGTACTAAGATTTTTGCTCTCAAATGCAAGATGGTGGCTGGATGAATATAAGTTTGATGGGTTTCGATTTGATGGTGTCACATCAATGATGTACACTCATCATGGATTGCAGGTACATTCTAAGTGGTTTAAGTGAGTTTTAGTTTCTTAATATATATGATAACATGTCTATGTTAATTGCTAGTAATCAAGTGTCACTGGATCACCAAGTGAAAAATGGGGGTGGAATCATCAGTGCTATAATGTATTTTTTCAGAACAATAATATTTGTTTGCTGCAGGTAGCTTTTACTGGAAACTACAATGAGTATTTTGGATTTGCAACTGATGTTGATGCTGTGGTTTACCTGATGCTGGTTAATGATGTTATTCATGGGCTCTACCCTGAGGCTGTTGCAATTGGTGAAGATGTATGTATCCTATCAAAAGTCATGATGAGCAAACTTCACTTTAGTTTCTGTTACTTCATTAACCCACTCCCAACTCCCCAAAAAGAAAAAAAGCAAAGGGAAAAAAAATCCAGTTGCCCTCTTATGAGTATGAATAATTACGTGAACTGAATATTTGAGCTTAAGTGGTGAGTTTCAATATGTTATTACTGAAGGTTGTTCTTACTCTAGGTTCAAAGTTCTAGATTTCTTATACTAGCATCCCTTGTTCTTGGCTTGGGTTGCATTGGTGTTTGGTAGTCGTAGTTCCACTGTTACAGTGTTACTAGTCTGGATCAGGGAAAAGACATCTTGAATTGCAAATTCTTGCTTTTAATGAACACTTGCATCTCACTTAATAACTTTTATTGGAGTTGACTGGTTGTCATTTCTCGGCCTTCACCAGCTCTCTGTGGTCAAGTATATAGATGCCATGAAATTTTTATGGCCTTCTGTTCTAATAACTTTACAGAGTTAAGATTTTTTGTTAAGTTCATTCCGATAGTTCTAGTGATTATTATTTTCAAGGTTTTAGTGTGACTTAGCTGCACTGTAAACAAAAAGAATTGAAACAAACTTGTGTTTTTAGTTTTTACTCTCAACTTGACTAATGAAATGATATTTGACGTTCCTGTTCATATTACAATTTCCCTTCTGTTTACAGGTCAGTGGAATGCCAACATTCTGCCTTCCGACACAAGATGGTGGGATTGGCTTTGATTATCGCCTGCACATGGCCATTGCAGACAAGTGGATTGAGATTCTCAAGTAACTTGTTATCTTTATTCTAAAGTCCAAGCACAGCATATAGTGTGAAGTAGACTTGCTTATAATGCAATACTGACCCTTTATATCAAATCCTGAATGAACCATGACATGATGTAGTAGAATTTAAAAGAGTACCAATAGAACAACCAGAAAGAAAGACTAGGAAATACCTGAGAGATAATTAACCCTCACATAATATTAAATCACACAACCTTTAGGTTGAAGCCAATAAGATTGGACAAAAAAAGAAACGAGCTAATGAATGATAGTACAAGCAAAATCAAATGTGATGTGAATTTTGTTTTTATCAATTATCAGCATGCATTTAGAATTTGTTATAGTGTTCTGGGAAGCAGGGCTCTGAGATGCCACCTTCAACGGGGTGTTAAATTGGCGTTTCCTTAACTTACAACAAATGCTAAGACCTCCAAAATCTGAAGAACTTATCTAAGTGTAAATGAAGTCCAATTGCTCGTTTGCATTTATTGTATGTAAGCATTCACTTTTGCTAAGCTAGTCAGTGTGTTTACTAATGCTTTACCTCAGGAATTATGTAACGTTTTCTGTTTTTTGACATTGAATCTGTTAACCAACATCAAATTTTTCCCCCTTAGGATGGCAAGTTATAATGTACAGATAGGCCCTTGTCATTTCTTCTTGCTGTTAGTGGTTTGAATCTACAACCATGTCTGATTCCAATTATGCCCCTTGTCTGTAGGAAGAAAGATGAAGAATGGAAAATGGGTGATATAGTTCATACACTCACAAACAGAAGATGGCTAGAAAAATGTGTGGCTTATGCCGAAAGTCATGACCAAGCCTTGGTTGGTGACAAGACAATAGCATTTTGGTTGATGGACAAGGTATTTAGCTTTTTCATATGTCATGTTTCTCAATTATACCAAAGGACTTATTCTGGAGTACAACTACACACTTGCATTGGAGTCCCTTTTATCTTCAGCATATATATAAATAAAGAAGTGCTCGACTGTAAAAATCTTGTGGAAACTTCACTCCTCATATGCATTTGCATTCAGCACTTTTGATTTTGGAGATGAGTCTCACCTTTGTGCCTCATGAGATCTTAATATGACATCTCTATGTTGTTTTGACATTTTGATGTTTTTGGTTCCTTCTTATTTTACTTCTGATCAACTCAACCTGAACTGAAGCACTGCTCCTTGCATTATTTGGTTTTCAAACATTCGTGATATGCCTTGGTCTTAATAGTGAACTATCTCTGTGGGGATTGCAAAAGATCCTGCATAGCATTTGTCTTGCAGTATCATTGAGGAGATTTGCATTCATGTTAAAGTATGTATTGCTGTTGCTTACATCATTAGATCACTTACCTTATATTCTTTTGGCTGCTTCAGGATATGTATGACTTCATGGCTTTAGACAGACCAAGTACTCCTCTTATAGATCGTGGTATAGCATTACATAAGATGATTAGGCTTATCACCATGGGACTAGGTGGCGAAGGGTATTTGAACTTTATGGGAAATGAATTTGGCCATCCTGGTAAGTGTAGGGAACTTGCACGTTATCATTTTTCTTTTTGTAGAGATTCACCTATATTTATTGTCAATGATGTGATCTGTTGTTGGATTTGATGCTCATCATGATCATGCTAAGGTTATTCCTTTATTGTTCTTCTGGTCAGAGTGGATTGATTTTCCAAGGGGTGAACAACATCTTCCTAATGGCAAAGTAGTTCCTGGGAACAATAACAGTTTTGATAAATGCAGGCGTAGATTTGACTTAGTAAGTTGCTAAGTTACTTCACTCGCAATTTGTTACAATATTCCAACTGTTATAAGGTTCAGTTTGTTGGGCACTATCTGTATGCTATGTGTTTCGACAACCCATTTTCTTTTTCTTTTATTACTGATGAATTATAAAATTTATTGAAGATACCATTTGAATTTGTTTGGAGAAGAATTTGAGTGCCATATTCTGACTTACTCTCTAGTCTTGTGGAGATTAGGAGATAGTTATTATTTAAGTAGAACTGTTCTATGCCTATAACTTTTCCCATTCTTCTGTGTTTTAGAGTTAGGTATACCTCATCATCCCTGGCTGTTTACTTTCTAAAGATGTGCAATTGACACTGTGAGAGAGTTTTAAGTCTGGATAGTGTGCCAATATATATGGCTTCATAGCCAGGGTTTCTTTCATTGTTAGAATATTAGCTGTAAATACTTTAGTTATTATAGCATATTTTTAGGCTTGTAATTAGCTTATGATTAGACCCGTTATTGCTGTACAGTTAATATAAATAATAGATGTGAGAAGCTAGTCTCATAACCTTTTCCACTATTCTCACATGGTATCAGAGCAATTTTAGTGAGAAAATTCCTCTTTTTCCCGCTGTGCAATTTTCCAGCGGTGCTCCCCTGCTGTGCTTTCCTTTCCAGCAGTGTTACCCCTAGGGTTTAGTGGCTGTGCTCCTCTCTCGCCACCCTAGGATTCGATTTTCCCAAATCCACCTCCATAGTCAACCTCAGAACCCTCCGACCGGCTTTTCCCCGGAAACCCATCGCCATCCTCTGCCGCACGCACCTACACACGCCGCTATAGTCTCTGCGCGTGACACCCACGCGCCGCCAGCTTCTTCCGCGCGTGGAGGCGTGTGTCTTCTCCGATCGCAGTGAAACTTTCCAGATCTCTCCTCCGGCGTATTTCCGACCTTTTCCTGTTCTCACTTTGGTGTTTTCTGACCTAGACAGCATCATAACAGGTCTATTCTGCTTTGTAAAAGGTTAGTAACATATCCAAATAGCTTCTTCAGACAAGGAAACTTTTGGTCACCATTCATTCCTTACTTTTTCTTCTACTCCAACTATATGTGCTGAGAAATTAACTGGCTCTGGCAACTATATGACTTGGTCAGCCTCTGTAGAGTTGTGGTTTTTGGGTCATGGCCATGAGGAACATTTAGTAAAACAAATTGAAGACATCCCTGCGAAAGATCAGCCTAAGTGGAAGTAGGTTGATGCTTATCTCTGTAATGTTCTTTGGCATTCTATTGATCGTGCTCTTGTTGCCAATACCGACCTTATCGTACCTGTTATGAGGTTTGGCAGAAGGCCAAAAAACTCTACTCAAACGATATAAATCGTTTGTATACTGTTGTCTCTCAGATGAAAACTCTTAAGAAACAGGATCTGGATATGCAAACTTATCTGGGGCAGATCGAGACTCTTCGGCAGGAATTTAATGAGATGATGCCATTCTCAACTGATGTCGCTTAACAAGAGGAACGTCGTGGCAAATTCTTTATGGTCCTTGCACTTGTTGGCCTGCCTTCTGAATTGTATTCGGTCCGTAATCAAATTCTGGCCAACCCTGGGGTTCCTACTATGGACACGATATTTGAGCAGTTAATCCGTATTTCCGCACCTACAGGTACCTCTGTTTCGACTACCCCAGCTGATTCTACTATTCTACCTCTCAAGTGACCCATCGAGAGGATGGTTAGGGCGGACGTGGTGATTAGCGAGCTCGAAATAGAGATCGCCCCCAGTGTACTCACTGCAATAAAATTGGCCATACAGTGGATCGCTGCTTTCTCCTTCATGGTCGACCTTCTAAGGTTGCTAATGTTGCACAGTATGGTTCCTCCTTTGGCACTGTATCCGTCTCTGCTGCTGATTACAATGAGTTCCTCAGATTCCAAGACAACCAGCGGTCCACCTCCATCGCCTCTATTGCTCAGACTGGTAATCCTATTACATGCATCTCTCAGTCCTCCTTTCTTGGACCTTGGGTTCTTGATTCTGGTGCTTCTGATCACTTGTCTGGTAACAAGAATTTATTTTCTCATATCACTTATTCTAATTCATTATCCACTGTTATCTTAGCTGATAGATCACACACTAAAGTCAGAAGCATTGGTCAGGCCACACTCTTTGTGCCTGGGTGTCTAATTAATTTGATTTCTGTTAGCAAATTAATTCAAACCCTCCCTTATTCTATTACCTTTGTTGTTAATTCGGTTATTGTACAGGAGCGGAACACTGGGAGGATGATTGGAGTCGGACATGAGTCCCGTGGGCTATACTACCTCGCCCCACCACCATCTCCTGTGGCTTGTATTGCTGCTGATTCACCTGAACTTTTTCATCATCGCTTGGGACATCCTAGCTTACAAAAACTACAGAAGATGGTGCTGAGTCTCTCTAGTGTCTCTTCTTTAAAATGTGAGTCTTGTTAATTAGGCAAACATGTTCGTAGTTCTTTTCCTAGTCGTGTCAATAAACGAGCCGAGTCTCCTTTTTCACTGGTTCATTCTGATGTATGGGGTCCTAGTCGTGTCAACTCAACTTTGGGTTTTCAATACTTTGTTACCTTTGTTGATGATTTTTCCCGATGTACTTGGTTATTTTTAATGAAAAATCGTTCAGAACTTTTCTCTATTTTCCAAACCTTTTGCTCAGAAATTAAAACTCAAT
>QAOA01004890.1:141105-278365 GCA_003255065.1 Cercis canadensis
ACTTGTTGGGAAACTCAACTACCTTACAGTGACACGTCCTGATATTGCCTTCCCTATGAGTGTACTTAGTCAATTTCTAAGTGTTCCGTGTGACAGTCATTGGGATGCAGTAGTTCGTATTTTAAAATACATCAAGAAGGCACCAGGTAAAGGCCTATTGTATGAAAGTAGATGACATACTCAAGTGGTTGGATATTCAAATGATGACTAGGCAGGCTGTCCATACAATAGACGCTCAACCATTGGATATTGTGTATTTGTTGGGGGCAATCTAGTGTCATGGAAGAGCAAGAAACAATCAGTTGTTGCTCTATCCACGGCTGAGGCAGAATACCGAGCCATGGCTAAGGCAACCTGTGAGCTCATATGGCTGAAACAGTTACTTCAGGAGTTAAAATTCATAAAGATTCAACAGATGAAACTAATTTGTGATAACCAAGCAGCTCTCCACATTGCCTCCAATCCAGTCTTCCATGAAAGGACCAAACATATAGAGATTGACTGTCACTTTATTAGACAGAAAATACTTTCAGGGGATATTGCTACAAGTTTTGTTAGATCAAATGACCAGCTAGCAGACATATTCACTAAGTCTCTCAGAGGCCCTCGGGTTAACTACATTTGTAACAAGCTTGGAACATATAATATGTATGCTCTAGTTTGAGGGGGAGTGTTAGAATATTAGTTGTAAATACTGTAATTATTATAGCATATTTTTAGGCTTGTAATTAGCTTATGATTAGGCCCATGATTAGGCCCGTTATTGCTGTACAGTTAATATAAATAATAAATGTGAGAAGTTAGTCTCACAACCTTTTCCACTATTCTCACATTCATTATGAGTATTGCCAGGGATCAGCAATAGGTTTCCTGTATTTATTGTGCTTTCTTTTATGGTCGGCTCTTTGATTTGATGAACTCATTTTTCATTTTCATACAGTTATCTAGATTCTTTATAGAGATTCATAAATTATTCTCTATTTGGGGTTGCATCTCACGACCGTAGTGAAGCTAAACCATGATATAATAAGGGAACAAAATACATATTTCAGTAGTGCCTAGCCTTTTAATGTGGAGTACTTTTACCTTTAAATTCATGATGTAGATTCTTAAACCTGTAGCAACTTTTACTGACTAATCCTGTGCAAGTTCCCTATGGCACAATAGTGTTATGCCTTTTGAATTTCTCTTTTAAGACTTCGAATTTTTATTTTCTGGAATTTACCCAGGGGGATGCAAACTATTTAAGATATCATGGGATGCAAGAATTTGATCAGGCCATGCAGCATGTAGAAGAAAAATATGATGTAAGTCCTCTTCTCTGCCTGCCTCTGCATTTGTCTATGTCAACAGATTGCCCTAATCAGGCCCCTTACTTTGAAAGGGTTGTCCCACCTTGATTTCATTGTTATGGCTCTTGTTACTGGAGACAACTTGTGGGAAGTTGGTTTCAAATACCATAGAAAAAAAAAAATAGACACACACACACACATTCACTTTTGGAAGCTGGTTAATTGTTTTCTATTTCCTCTGAAACATGCTCTACCTGCATGGTCATCCTATCTACTCTTTACTAGATTACTCATAGTATTTGCAGTCCTAGTTTTATTTTCCCCCATGGTACTTTCAGAAAGAAATTTATGATATTTCTTAACTGTCGATGCAGTTCATGACTTCTGATCACCAATATATATCACGAAAAGATGAAGGTGACAAGATTATAGTCTTTGAAAGGGGCAACCTCGTTTTTGTCTTCAACTTTCATTGGTGCAACAGCTATTCAGATTACCGAGTTGGCTGCTTAAAGCCAGGGAAGTACAAGGTATTATCTTTGTATCATTGATTAGGCGAGACATAATGCAATCATTCTATATATACGCAAGTAACACTAGCAGTAAATGATTACCTGTAATCCCCGAAGTAGCATTAATAGTAATCATAATATTACGTTGTTTATTGGTTTTTATGTTTAAGAAAACTCTGTTTTTAGGTTTTTCAACTTGATGGTTTTGTCTCCCATTAAAATTACCACGGTATTATTACTGATATGTACCCATGGATTACCCAACTCAAATGCCAGAGTTGCTCAGCTTTGTTCTTTCTGCCTTTTTTTATGTTTGGTTTCTAACCATGGGTCGGCTGATTATAATACATATGCAATGATATATTTTTTCTTAGGTATATACAGTGTAACAATTACTTGTTTTGGCATTATATGAGGATGTAACCGACAATTTGATAGGATATATGCCTTATTATAAGACTCTTACTGATTATTATGATATAAAGTCAGTTGACATGGTGATCTAATTAGTCTTTTACACCAATGTGAAGCTTCGGCCTATTATTTCATCTTAAGAAACATTCTTTTTTACCTATCTTTGTCTGATAGCCAGTTATAGGCATCTTCCAACTCAGATCCCAATTGAGGAAATCACGATATGGTGATTATGAAATTCCAATCCTTAACTCCTAGGGGATTCAAGTTTGAATTCCCTTTCATAGAAATGTAAAGTGCTTACATCTAACCAAGAGCCCGCATGCACCTACAAAGGTGACCTCCATTCAAGCTTCTATTCATCTTCATATCATTGTTGGTGACGCATTCTGTTGAGTTTGTTTGGGTAAAAGTGACTCCCCCTGCCTTCTATATTGAAACTTCAATCAGGCCAAATGACAGTAGGGCAAAGTTGGTTTTAGAAAAGGTAGTTAAGAACTTGAGGAAAATCACCAAAATAAAAGCAACTGATCTTCCGCTCTTTTTCACCATTTATATTTGTGTGCTTAGATTCTATCAAATGTGGAATGTTCATGAACCCATGGAAGTGACATTTAACCTGCCCACGAAGGCACATCTGCTTGACATAGGCTGTTGTGGTTGCTAATGCTTGCAACGATTTAACCCATACTTATATTTTCTTTCTTATTTATTTTTTAAGTTCTAAACTCATTTGTTCAATTTATATAATGGATTATATATTTTCTTTTTCCAGATTGTCTTGGATTCAGATGACCCATTGTTTGGAGGGTTCAATAGGCTTGATCATACTGCTGAGTACTTCACCAATGTATGGGACTTCTCTAAACACATAATGCTCTCCCCTCTCTCCCTCTCTACATCTGTGTGTGTGCGTGCTCGCCCATATGTGTTTAAGCATGTCAGTATGTCTTGTATACCCGTGGAAGTGTTGTTCCCTTCTGTGCATTTGTGTTGGCGTTCATGTGAATGTGATTTTTCCTTTTTGGCATTCCCTCTAAGGAATAAACAGCTCTTTGAAGTTTCATGGATGATTGTGCAGGATGGATGGTATAACGACCGGCCTCGGTCCTTTCTAGTGTATGCACCTTCTAGAACAGCAGTGGTGTATGCCCTTGCAGATGATGAAGCTGAACCAGAGCCAGTCAAACCCTGATGGGAGCTTCTTGTATGAACTAGGAAGAAAGATGCAACATGCTGCACACCGGGATGTAAAGGTGACTAGCGCATAATGGCATAGATGCAGTAACACCTAGTCGATCTAGCCAACTAACATATCTGGTAGTTCGACCACCACGGAAACGGGAAAGAAGCATAATTCAAGCGAGAATATACATGAAATCAGTCTATATATAATGCAAGATAATCTTTTGTTAGGAAAGCAGACTAATGTGGAATTCTTGTACATGTGTCTCGGTAGGTAAGTATAGACTGTGTAGTGCACCACACATTCTGTTCGTAGGGTTTTAACTTAAGTTGTATTGCATTTGAAGGAATGCAGAACAATAAAAGTACAAACCTTAGATTGATTGCCACCTGCCAAGATTCTCAGAAGTGCATCCTCTGCATGTTTTAGATTTAAGGAAAGCTTCCGAGGGCTTTCCCAGAAAGAGTTCTAGGAGACTTTTATAGGTGTCTCCTTGGGATCTAAAAGTCGTGTTCTAGCAATACAAGATCAGAAGTCCATGCTCTGCTAATAATTTAAGGTTCCACCAAAAAAAGAATCCTAACAATAAATTTAACAGTTTTTGTCATTTTTCTCACATAGCTCGTCATATTTATTTGTTATTTATCACCAAATTTGTAAGAGAAAATTGCTGCATGTTACTTTATAGGCTTAATTGTAATTTTGGTTCTTTTATTTTAATAACTTGAACTTTTTTGGTATCTCTTATTTAAAAATGAACAATTTATTTTTTTTTATATTTATAAAATGTGCAATTTTTGTCATTTTTTAAGTCTAGTTTAAGGTGTAAAATTTTTTAATTTATAATCTCACCATTCAAATTGAAGAGTTATGTTTTGCAAATTTTTAATTTGATCTAATGATGGGATTGAACTCAAAATATTAAAACCAGAAGTTTTCATCTAACTATATATTTAAATTCGTTCATCGTTAGATCGAGTTAAAATTTTGATAAGAGGTTTATAAGACGTAGTTCTTTAATTTGAATGGTGAGATTATAAATTAGAGAATTTTACACTTTAAAATATACTTAAAAGACAAAAAAATTAAATTACACATTTTATGAATATAAAAGAACTAAATTATTTTTTTTAAATTAGAAGAACCAAAAAATTTAAGTTAAAATAAAAGAATCAAAATTACAATTAAACCTATTTTATATGTCACTGCCTAGTTGATAGTATTTTAGCTTAGAGTGTTCAGTGTGACAAAGTACGAACATATCTAATTTGTAGATAGCTTTACTCAAGCTGGAGAATATATTCCTCACACTACCTGGAACCGCAAACGTTTGTTTCACATCGTATGGTAAGCAAGTGATCAAAATAGTTATTCAATTCGTAAGTTGGTTTGCATTACAAAGAGAGCTAAGTTGATTGTCCGTCAAAACTATATAACATTAAGGAGCTTCTTTCACTTTACTGTATCACATCAAAGATTGACCAGCCAGAATAAGGCGCCGTTTAGATAACATAGTTTACAGTTTATTAGAGCTTCTTTATTAATATAAGTGTTTTTATGTAAAAAAAAAAATAGTATTTAGATAAACTTAAATAAATAATTCATTAACTCTTAAAAAGTTATTTTTAATTTATTTTATGAAGTCAATCTTAGAAAAGCCTTGTGGAAAAGCTCATTTCTTTCATTACCGACAAGCTATGTCTGAAATTTATGGACAATTTTATCCCCGCCTTCAACGCTACTTGAACTCTTATCTCCCTCCAATTTCTTCCATTGATCCAGGTTCTGATACCATCAATCATCTCTTGGCTCTGTATCTCTCACCAATTTCTTCCATCGACGTTCTGAGACTTGTCCATGGCTTCTCCATCTCCGTTCGTCGCTTCTGTTGTATCTCTATGGCTTATAATTATAGAAATTACTGAAAAGGAGAAAACAAGCTAACCCAAACCGATTTGGTGAACCGAATCTCTCGTCTCCTCGTCCTCAATCGCTTTGATGCCCTCAAAGGTTTGTGCTCCAACTTCTCCGATGAACTCTTGGACTCTGTTCTTCGCAGACTCCAACTCAATCCATTCGCTTGTTTGGCTTTCTTCAAATTTGCCTCCAAGCAAAAAAACTATTGACGAAATCTTAACTTTTACTGCAAAATTGTTCACATACTGTCTAGAGCTCAAATGTATGACGAGACGAGATTGTATTTGAAGGAATTGGTCGGTCATTGTAAGAATAATTACTCGGCATTTGCCATATGGGATGAGTTTGTCAGGGCTTATAGGGAATTTACATTTTCTCATATAGTTTTTGATATGCTTCTCAAGGCTTTTGCTGAGAAGAGGATGACTAAAATATGCACTGAACGTGTTTGATGATATGGGCTAGTGTGGTCTTTTGCTGAGTTTGAGTTCCTGCAATTGCTTGTTGAGTAATTTAGTTAAGAATGGTGAATGTATGAAAACAATGCTGGTATATGATCAGATGATCAACATGGGAATTGTGCCTGATGTTTATACGTGTACAATTATGGTTAATGTTGATTGTCGGGTGGGCAAAGTGGCTAGGACTTTAACTTTTATGGAACAGATGGATTGATTCGTGGGTATATAAGCCAGGGGGATGTGGAGGGAGCCAAAAGAGTATTGAGTTTGATGTTTGAGAAGGGGATTTCTAGAAATGTGGTTACTTATACTTTGTTGATGAAAGGTTACTGTAAACAAAGATGGTTGAACCCGAGAAGCTACTTCAAGACATGTAGAAAGATGAATTGGCTACTGTGGATGAATGTGTTTATGTCGTATTAGTGGATGGGTATTGTCAAATTAGCGAAATGGATGATGCTCTTAGGATGCAAGATGAAATGTTAAAAGATAGGCTTGAAAGTGAATATATTTATCTGCAACTCCTTGATCAATGGGTACTGTAAGCATGGTCAAGTTTCCAAAGCAGACAAAGTGTTTAGACAAATTGTGTACTGGAATTTAAGGCCGGATTCTTATAGCTATAACACACTTTGAGATGGATATGTCAGGGAGGGGCACATAAGCAAGGCTATTATGCTTTATGAGATGTTACAGGAAGGAATTAATACAACAGTTGTAACTTCTAATATTATTCTTAAGGGCTTATGTCATACTGGATCTTATGATGATGTCTTTGGTCTTTGGTGTTCGATGCTAAATAGGGGTGTGGCTCCAAATGAGTTCAACTATTGTACTCTACTTGTTTTCTTTTTCAAAATGGGAGATTCTGACTAGGCTATAATGCTTTGGAAAGATATGTTAGCTCAAGGATTTATTAGGAGCAGTGTCGCCTTAATACAATCATCAGTGGATTGTGTAAAATGGGGAAAGTGGTGGAAGCACAGGCAATTTTTGATAGGATGAAGGAGTTGGGATCTTCACGAGATGCAATAACATATGGGACCTTTAGTGATGGATATTGTAAAATTGGAAATATTGGAGAAGCTTTTAGAATTAAAGATGCGATGGAGGGGCAAACACTTTGTCCTTGTCCTCCCATTGAAATGTATAATTTTCTTAGTAGTGGACTTTTTAAGTCTAGCAAGTCAAATTCAGTTATTGATCTCCTTATATAAAAATTTATCATATAAGACCTTCTTATATAAACGCTTAAATAAGTTGTTTACTCATACAAGACCTAAGTCAAAGGCCTGAATTTCCCGATATTGGAGAGAATTAAACAAAAACATAAAGTAATTCAACTACATTAATGGACATCCTATCGTTATTTAAGCACAAGAAATATGGTATCATCATACCAAAAATGATGGAACCATATCCCTTTCCTCGCTCAATTAGAAACAATTAAAACAGTTACGATCGATACAAGCATTTTTTTCCAAGAATTCTCCACAGCAGCCATGGGTCACCCCAAAGAAAAGCCAGAAAAGTTATTTAGAGCAGCATCTCACTAAATCTAAGTGCTGATAAAGCTAGTCTCACAGACAGAACTAGGAGGCAATTGATGTAGAACACTGGTCGGTGAAGAGGCCGAGGTAGATGATCTCAGCGCTTCTGCAAGTGGTCCTCCCATGGAAGCCACTTGATTAGCCGAAGTCCAAGCTGCTCCCCAGTTCAATTGGGGTTGCTCCGTGTCAACATTTCCAGTTCTAGGACAAGGATTATCTCCATTGCCAGTCGACAATTTCAAAGACACGTCCGACGACGTATTTCCAGGCATTGAAATAGAGAGGCATGTAGCCGAGTTGATGGAGCTACTACTAGCATTGCTTTCAGCATTGTCAGATTCTTGAAGAGATCGTGGCCAATCGTCAAAAAAATGCCGCAAAATATGGCCATCAGATCTTCCATCCCCACCCACATTTCCTTGGCTTTCAAACAAACTCTTGTTTTCGTTCTTGGTCCCAGAGGAACTACAGAGGACCCAGCAACATGATACCAAGATATCAGGCAGGGAATTATTATATGAAGAGAGCAAAAAGAAAAAAATGGCTGTAGAACACAAGGACAGCACTATGTCCATATTGGTTTAGAAAGAAACGGTTGGGGTTTATTAATGCAGAATCTGACTTTCTTTTCCCAGCATGGGGTCCTACCAGTTGTGCATCACAGAGATGAAAGATACTCCCATCGATTATTCAATTAGGAATCAAATCAAATCAAATGCAAACTTACTTTATGAACATCAACCAAGTAATCTTTTAAAGAAAAACAGAAAATAAAAACAAGATGTCCCACCAAGTTACTTCCTTTCCTGAAGCAAAGCGAATCCACTGATTGCCCAATATTTGATATTTCATTACAGTGATCCTAAAATCATAATTCTAAGTTGCTAGTTTGCTAAATAGACATTAAGTACAGAGAGAGCATGGTTACCTTTGATTAAGGTGAAGAAGATCAAAAGGGGATTTTAATGATGCTGTTGCCAAAGGGGGTGCAGAAATTGAGGCTGTAGCACCGAGAGTCCCACTACCAGTGGCAGCACCAACAGGGGTGGTTGGTGTGGGTAGTTCCACAGGCTTTCTTGAACGGTTTCGACCGCGATGCATGTGGCGGTCGCAGTACTTCTGTCCGGCCACCACGTCCCTCGAACACCGCCATTTTTTGCCGTCCGTCCTCCGGCACCGGCCGGGCTCTGGATCCATGGCAGCTCTTCCCCAGTATCCTGATTGCAACACTGATGCAACAAACAAGTTCAATATCTAGCCATAGCTATTTACACTAACACATGGCCTATTGGGACAAGACAAACCAATTCACAAAAAATTCAAGAATGCCGACTGCGAAAAATCATTTCTTTTCGTCAAATTAAACTAACTTCGACGAGTAAAAAAACATTAAAAAGAATACTTCCCGAAGATCCTTTATAAAATTAAGGAAGGAAAGGAACCATTTTTAATGATCACAGAACCAAAAAGTGCATTTTTTTTTAATATATAGCATAAGACATAAGAAAAAGAAAGTGCTATTTTTGAGAGAAACTTACAAGCAGGTTGATAATGTGGATAATGTTGTAGAGGGTGATGTAGGAAATATGCAGGGGAATGGAGAAGGCTTTTCCTGATTGGCTGAAGGAGCTCAGGAGGAACAGTAGCACCGGCTAACATGTATCTGAATATCAAAGCCTGCAACTCAAGCTCCTGCCACTGAGCCACGCTGAAATAATTCCCCATCCCTAACAGGCACAATAATAATATAATTGAGAAACCATAAAGGGAAAAGAGAAAATGAATGACCCAAAACAAAGATTAATCCAAGAAAAGAAAGATGAGCTCGATGCAAGCTTGAAAAGGAAGCAAGTAATCCAGAAGGTAATTGAACTCTCCGGGTTTCTGTTACCCAAGAAATGGAATGCAAATCTTACTGGGAAATCTGGTAGTAGCTATTGTTGAATCAGAAAATGCTGACAAGGTGCTGACTTTGCTGTTGGGTTCAGGCACAAACAAAGGAAGAGCAGAGGCAGGTGATTGTGGCTGTTGATGGGGTTCAAGGAGAAGTTTTGGCATCTTTGCAGAATGTTGTTGCTCTGACTCATGCTGGTTTCTCCATTGCTTCAGATGGAAGTCCATGGAGAGAGAGAGAGAGAGAATGGATATTAATGTTGGTTGCTTTTGGTTAAGTCGGATTAATTAGCTTTGTTTGATGTGTTGGGTATGTGAAGAGCAAGTTTGTAAAAAGCTTTTGCAGAGCGTTCTGCGGTGTCCTTTATATCTTTGGCAGATGCCTGTTCTGCTAGACACAAAGAGAGAGAGGGAGAAGCGAGTGGGGAGAGAGAGAGAGAGGGGGGATTCTGACAGCAAAAGCCTGCAAAGTTTGTTTTGAAGCCAGTGGAGAAGCGTTAGAGCACTTGAGAAAAAGACAGGCAGACAAGACAGTGGAGAGAAAAAAGAAGAGACCCAGAAAATATTAATAAAATAATACAACAATTAGATAGCTAGAGAGATGAAAGAACCTGCAGTCTTTCTGTCTTTCTGCTTTGCATTGGAAATAGCACAAGAGGGATAGAATAGCATAGGAGCAGAGGCTTAAGACGGGGGAAAACAGAACCTTAATAAATAAGCTTTACATAGTGAAATTTACATAAATAATATATATTTATAAATTATTTATTTTTTATATAAAAAAAAACACGTCTTAAAAGTTAAAATATATTCAATTAAAATATTTTTATTCTGTAAAAGAGCAAAATAAGTTCATGTAATATAAAAAAGTAATAACGCATTAGTTTGTGTTCTAATTAAACATGTTTTATAAAGTTAAAGTGTGATACATTTTTTAAAAAAAAGTGGTCACATTTTAACCTTATAAAGTATGCTTAATTAAAACACGTTTTATAGGTTAAAATGTGAATGTCTTTTACTATAAAGCATATTTAATTTTATAAACATTTCAACAATTTTTTAAATAGAAAACATATAATTTTTAAACATGTCTTATAATATTTTTAGTAAATATATATATAACATATTCTCTCTTATAAATAATAAATAATTAAATAATTAAAATTATTTATTTTAAATAAATAATTTATAAACATATATTATTTAATTCAATTTACCATACACATATACATATAATAGAATAGAATAATAACACAATAATCAATTCGTTTGTCTTCTTACGTTTTTTTTTTTTTTTTTTTTTTTTTNTTTAATCTTGTGTGCTTTGTATTTGACTACACTACAGTCAGAAACAACGGAAATGCAGCAGAAGAACATTATATTGATTGATTATACAGAGAACACTGACAGATTGAGTTTTGATCCGACAGTGCAGTTCTATTGCAGCCCAGAACGACTTCGTCATGCGTTTTCCGGTTCCTAGGAAAGCTAAAAACCAAGGACCGCCCATCAAGGTCTAACCTTTTCATTTTTCAACGCTTGCAACATCTGCACTGCTCTTCCATCTCATATCAACATCTGCACTGCTCTTCTCTTGTTTTGATTCTAACGCTTGCAATTTGCGATGAGGAATATTGTTCTTAGGGAACAGAGGTGTTATTATAGTCTATGCTAATGTTTTATTTTTATTTTTTCAATTTTAATTTTTGAATAGACTCAAATTTATTAAATTTGGGATAAATTATTCTTGTTATAGGAATCTTATTATCAAAATACTTACACTGCTCAATATTATTATGTTCTTCACCTAAAAAAATCCACTTTCATCAGTTTTTTTTTTTCTTTCAATATCTCTTTTGGGTTATCCAATTTACTTTTAAGTTTTAACACTCAAATTCTTTCAGATAATAATTTAGAAATTCGTTCTCAAAATTTGTCTATAATATTTTCCATTGCTTTTTAACCCATGCAAATACCATTGGACTATACTAAAATGCCGGCGGAAGACTGTGCTCATTTCCTTCTCCTCGTACAATTATAAACTCTCTACCAAACAATTTATAATTAAATGGTCATTTTTTAAATTTATAAATTTTATATTTAAAAATCAGATTCATAGCTAAAAATATTTAAAAAATTTAATGAACTCTTCATATTTATAAATTATAGTTTGTAGCTATAAAAATATATGCAAACGTCTGCGTAGTGTATACCGTTATCTCAAGCTCCCACCAAAGAAAAGAAAGAAAGACTTCAATTAAAAAATATATAAAATTACGTTATTTAATAAATAAATAAATAAGACGGCTACATTTTGTTGCTTAAATAAAAACGAATATTTACCAAGCTGCAAATCTTAGTATAAATATTTATTGAACTGTATTATCTGTAATATTTCTAAACATAATACAGTTAAAAAATAAATAATCTTTCTAAGGAGAAATTTTTTTGACACAATACGTATCCCTTATATATCAAACATTTTGTTTTGGATGTATTTGGCATTGGCACGTTGGTTTTTAAAAAGAGAATCCAATGAAGGTGGGCTTCTGATTGGCAAACGTGATCCTTCAACCTAACCACTGCGCTGCGTTACTTATTTCTGCGGGGACCCCTGAATTTGAGGGGAAAGGGAAACCAAAAAAAAGGAATGCTGAAATAGTAATACCAGTAAATAAAATTCCTGACCCGGGATTCAAATATTGAACCGTGAGAATTGGTGCACAGCAATGGCAGTGCTCCCTTAAGTGGGATCCACATCCACTTCATATTTGACAATAGTCAAAGACTGTTCATAAGTGTACTATGAGTGGGCTCCACCCTTCTGTCCTCTGTAGTTTGCAATTGCATCCCCCATTGGCCACTAGGGACGGCTATGGCTAAGCTACCTTGCACTAATTGGGTAGCCTTACCCTTCCCTCGAGTGTTTGGATAGAATTTTATGAACATCTCAAAAAAGATAATTAATTAATTAATTAATATCAATCAAATGATGAAATACTTAATAAAATTTAATTTAAATATAATCAAAAGTATAAGAATATCTTAATATATATCTTTTTACAATTGTTCTGACAGTCTATGTTTTTAAAAATCTTTACAATAATACAAAATTTAAAAACAAATTCCACCAAAAAGAGTTAACTAGAAAAAAGGCTTACGCTAACATAACGTATACTTCCACGAATATATCCTCCTCCCCTCGCTCCCAGAACTTTTTTTCTTTGCTTATAAATTTAATAACTACCTTTCCTTCGCAACAATATATCTTCAATTATTAGATAAAAACAAATTTCCTAATTAAAAATATCAAAAAATATAAAGATTAATTGTATGTATCTTGTAATCTACCACCCCTTTGATAACGTGGGAGTAAGATTATTTATATAATTAATAAGATCCACTTAAAATTTCTATAACAGCAATGCTGATTACTCCAACATTGCAATANCAACACTGCAATAATATTTTAATAATTATTGTGGTTATATTTATGTCATTCCATTTTTTTTGGAAGAGATTTCAATTACCGATATATTCTCTACTCATAAGTCATAGCACAAAGTATTTTTCTCTCACTTTGTTGTTTGTGTCCCTTATAGTCTTTTAACATATAATATTAACAGCATCACATGAGCCAACATGTTACCATGGATTAATTAATTATCGTATAATATTTTCCAACACAAAACAAAACAAAAGTAAAATCACGTGATACTGTTATTGTTAATTTTGGGATTTAATTACAAATTAGTTTATTCACGTATTGAGTCGTGAATTCATAAGAGGATTAGGCCACTGATATTGAAATCAAAGTAAAAGCTCGTTGTTCAATTTTTGAATAAAGAAAATATGATGAACTTTATAATTACTCACATACAATATTCTTCAAGGCACCTATTACTGTGAATGTCCACAAGAGGTTGAAAATGGAGGTTGATAGAAGCAATGGAGGGCAAAAGATAGAGAATAGCATGAGTTTGATAGAAGCAATGGGGGGCAAAAGAAGGATAGCAAGGTCCCTGCCAAGCATCCTACGACAACCATGATGCTAGTCTCTAATAATTTCTGGTTGGTTTTGTGCCATTAAATTTATAACTAAACTGTAAAAAAACTTGAGAATTTATGCATAGTTTCTTCTTGTGCTATTAGTTATTTTTCTTATTGCCTTTTTTTTTTGTATAAGTAAATTATTATATAAATTTAAAAGGAAGTTTTTTTTTTTTTACAAATAAAATTATTTATAATTGTTGTATTTACTATTTCTTTTTTATTACTTTTTTTTGTTTTTTTTATGGGTCTGATTTTTTTATGTTAAAAGGGACAATGAATGAAAGAGAAGATGAAAGGGACGGGGAGAAAGAATATGAAAGAGAGCAAAAAAAAAAGAATACAATCAGACACGCAAGATCTTAAGCGACGTGTCTTCATTGGACACGCCATGTGAGATCTAATGTATTTAGTAGGATTCACGCTATCAAAAAAATTTTTTTTTTTTATTTTGTTTACAAATATAATATTTAAATAAATAATTTTAAAAGTATAATATATAAATAAATAAATTTATAAAATATAATATTATGATCAATGAGCCTAAAACAAAAGTAATTAGAGTTACCCTTTTTTTTTCTATCCCTTGCAATTGCAAACACCTATAATAACATATAATAATATTTAAATTTATTTACGTTTTTCATATAATTCACATCTCTAGGACTTCCTAGTGTGCAAACCTCATTTATCTCTCTCGTGCGAGAGATTTTGCTGTGCTATCCTCAAAAAAGTAAGCTTAACACTACACTAACTCTTAAAGCTTGAGTTATAAAAATTTATGAACTTAGTATAAGGCTCATGTAAATTCAATAAGTAATATGAATGAAATG
Organism: Cercis canadensis; assembly: GCA_003255065.1. Classification (NCBI taxonomy): domain Eukaryota; kingdom Viridiplantae; phylum Streptophyta; class Magnoliopsida; order Fabales; family Fabaceae; genus Cercis; species Cercis canadensis. The sequence continues at coordinate 155,214 of QAOA01004890.1, forward strand.
TTCAAATAGTTAACACAAATTGGGTGAAAAGGTTATAACTATCTCTTGAAAACTTTGTTTTTAAATATAATTTTTCTACGACCCAAATTATATATTTTAACTTATATTTCGTGTCACTCTATTTCACATGACTTTTGCACCAAGCCTAAAAAAGAGTTATTAATTTCTATCCATAAATAGGAAGTTTTGAGAGTCAATATATCTCTACTTGATCCTAATTTTAAAATAAGTAAGCTAGCATAATTCATATATATAAAATAATATTATTCTCACTATTGTAGAATGTAGATTTTATCACTCTTCATTATCATTAATTCGATTCACACATTTAATAATGAATTTAATTAAACTTTTTGTGTTGGATTCACATTTCATGTCACGTACATAAAGAGAAATTTCTAAAAAAGAAAAAAAAAACATGTCGGATCAATAGTAGTACGGATCTAGAGAGGGTCCACCAACAGTATTCCACGTCAAATAATTCGTCTGCATCGAGGCATACAGTAATTTTATTAATTAAATAATGGGTTCAAAATATTAATATTGGTATTATTATTAAAAGAAGTTAAGAACAATAAAAAGGAAGAAAAAAGTGGTCAGTCTTCACATGTCTGAGGACACAATACGTCACTGACACAAATGTCAGTAAAACTGGTCAGTAGTTTGCAGTAGGCTGCAGGCAGCAAGCAACTTGGGTCAGAACCAGACAGCTGCCCATGTGGGTCCCATTCCCCTATTTTTTAACATTTAGTGTAGGATAAAGCGGGGCACGCCGGCACGCGAGGCCTTTGCCCCCTTTAACATATCCTCACGTGCCTTCACGTGACTTATTTTCTCGAGACTCTGCCTCTCTTTTTTCTTTTTAATATATAATAATATAGTCGTATATTTTGTCTTTCTTGGTCAGCTGTGGAAAGGCAGGAGGATATTGGTGTACCATGGAGTGAGAATATGGAAACTATGCTGAGTTGCTTACTAGTTACTACTACTGCTACTTACTGCTTCAGGTTGCTCATAAAATGTTATTGCTGTTGCTGTACGGTCAAGCCCCTGTCCACCCAAACCATCCATGCTTTTCGCATTCGCATTCGCATTCGCATATCCTTTCCCTCTTCCTATCCTCCACCTCTCATATGCTATCTTTACCACAATCTTATCTTAATATTCTAATTCTGCCAAATCCAACCCATATCTACTTCATTCACTGTCATTTCTTATACCATGACTTCAATCGCAACGCATCGCTTTCATCACATATTTATAAATTAACTTGGGGTTTGGCTTTTTTTTATTATTTTAAGTCGGATTAATTAATTTGAAGCCTCACACGTTTTGTGAAACTTTTCTCTCAATTATTTGGGTTTGAGACTACAGAAATATGTGGCAAATTGATTCACAAAATACATTGAGGCAAATTTTTTATTAAAATGGAGTATAATACATTTTTAATTATTTTATTTATAGGATATAAATAATATAAGTCACACTACTTACAAAATAGCGTAATATTTTTTTTATGTGCTTATTTATAATTTAATTAAAACTGTCTTAAATTAATAAATAATTTTTAAATTACTTTATTTGCGTAAATATTTAATAAAATTATATTTTATTAGTCCGAAATATGTTAGTAAGACTGAGACATTCCATATGAGTTTTGCTTAGCCCATTTCTAAATATTAATCTTCCAAAAAAAAAAGTGAATGATGTGTCACCGTGAATCTACCTCAGATCAGGTGCCAATCTAGTTGTGGATTTGGGCTCCTAGAGGGATGAAGTCCCGCTTTTGGAAAGGGCCCATTCTTGGGCTCCAAATTAGACCCAATCAGATTATAGGGATTGGGCTGCGTGCACTCCTTTCTAATGGTGTAATGGGCCGCATCCTCAAATACAGCCGTACAAGAGAGATAGGCCCAAAAAGGTTGTTTATGGCCCATAGGAGTTGATGTCTTATTTCTCAATACTCAAAAAGTGTCCCCCTTGATTTGGACAATCTCTGCGCAAGGCACAAACTTGACTTGAGAACCCAAACTATGTGTTGTGCCTGTATTCATTGTTCATCAATCTCTCATGAGCCATAAGCCACAAGAAAACATCATATTTCACTTACTGGTACGGTAGGCCAACGCCAAATCCCATTCCACAAGTTTGAGCAAGGGCATACTTGTTGTTAAAACACTAATCAAACAACTCACAATTATATAATCCTCCATCACTCCTAATTCTCTAGTTTTTCTTCCTCCTCGGATATAATGCCTCAACTTTCTTCTCATCTTGCGCAATAATAACCATTTATATTAATAATAAGACTTAATTGTAATTTTGATCATTTTATTTTAACAAATTAATTTTTTTTTTTTGTCTCTCTTGTTTAAAAGGGAATAATTTAGTCTTTTTATATTGAAGAGTTACGTCTTACGAATTTCCTCATAAAATTTTACTTTGATCTAACAGTGAGACTTAGTCTAAAATACCAAAATTATAAATTTTCATTTAATAGCAAATTTAGATTCATTCACTGTTAAATCAAGTTGAAATTTTGTGAAAAAGTTCAAAAAACGCATCTCTTCAATATGAACGGTGAAATTATTAATCAAAAATTTTATACCTTAAAATAGACATAAGAAATTTTGGCTTCAAAATAAAATGACTAAAATTGTATATTTTATGAATATAGAGATATTAAATAATTTCCTTTTAAACAAGGGAGATAAAAAAAGTTTATGTTGTTAAAATAGGAGAACTAAAATTGTAATTAAACCTAATACTAAACATAAGATTAACTAGAAAAGCAAAAAACAAATGATAATAAGGTATATATCATAGGGTTGACTTTATGAATAGGTTGGTCAACTATTATACCTCGGAAATATTATCACTGTAGCTAGTACTGTAGATTGGCTAAGCCAATTTCCTCCGATTCAGAACAATCAGTAAGTGGCCCCACAGAATTTTATTCTATTTTTTATATTTTGCTGAGTGGGACAGAAATTATTTACTTCGCCTTTGTGCTTAATGCTGTTTATTAGTCTTCATTCTGCAACTGCATTAGTGTTTGCAATTTTTAAAATTTATCAAATATTTTTTATTACATAATATTACGGAAAATTAACCTTTTGATTTCATATAAATTATCAAAATTTCTTAGTCACTTACAGATGTTATTATAATGTAACGTAAGACTACTGAAAGGAATATATGGCTGACTACTCTCATAATCTATTGGCGACAGTTGGGATTATTAACTTTAGGGAAAAGAAAAGATTTAGTTAGTAATTAAGCTTCAATGCAGACTGCAGAGTGTTTGTTTATTTAATTTTATTTTATTTTTTGTTTTGTTTTGTTTTGTTTTGTCTGATGAGAATCTTTGAGATACAGAGACAGTTATGAAGGGCCATAACTATTAACGTAACGGCCACCTCCAACAACATAACGGCTCCCCCTAACATGACATTCTTGTGAGTTGTTATGGTACAAGGAAAGACACGGTTGCTGTTGAGATCTGATGTGGCGAATGGCCACACCCAAATAGAAAGAAAAGAAAAGCACTGTCCTACTGCCAACTCTCCAGAATTTTGAAAACTTTGAGGCGCAACCCCTCTCTCCCTTGGGCTGTGACCCTCACAAAACAAAATCAAATTGCTTACGTACGCTGGCATTAGGTCAAATTAGTCCCTTTTTCGCTGTTTAATGCTTCTTAGCTAATATTTCTTGCTTTAGTGGTTGATTAATTAATGCCCTTATTTATTTATTTTTTTGCCATTAATGCCCTTATTCATTTAGCTTAAAATTACGCATATCGCACGCGGGTGACGCTAAATGCTTGGTGCTGAGCTGCTTTGGACACCCATCTTTCCAATGAGAGTGGCCCGGGGCCCCACTTAAGTTAAGAGATTCCATGCTCTAGGGCCATTACTGATTCCATTTCCACGTCATGACTCATGACTCATGATCATCACCGTTGAATTCAAAAAACCTAATTCTTCCTTTTCCTTTGTTCTTATTTTTTGGCCCCCACTTAAGAATTTCATGTTTGAAAGAGTCCATGCTCTATGGTCCCCCACACGCCCGCACCGGTGAGGAGAACATAGAAAGAGAGATGAGAAATCCTTTAGTAACAGTGTTAATAATGTTTGTCATTTGATTTGGAACGTGTAAAGTACTTTCTACCAAAACAAACAATATCTAAAGTACACCTTATTGACTCAATCATGGCTTGTAAAGAATTGCTCAATTAGGAAGAAAACAAATAAAACCAAATAGCTTAATTTTTAAAAAAATTCAAAAATAAAAAACAAAAGGAGGAATTACAACAATAAACTATAATAATAATAAATAAATAAAAAGAGTAGTGAATAATCTTGCTTTCAAGTAGCATATGGGAAAGGAGGTGATATTTGTCAAAAGGTTAGATAAGCTGCCGCCACTACACCCTCCTACTTTGCCTTACACCTCACGCCTTCCCTTTTATTCATGTATCTGTATATGTATGGAGTATGGTGTGCTCTGCTCTGCTCTGCTGTGCCTCCGTGTCCAACTCACCCTTTCTGCCCACTCAACGCCAAAGCGTTAACCTCAAGCAGGGAATAGGGGTTAGGGGTTGGGTTGGGTTGGGTTGCCAATTCGTTTACCCGTGACTCCCCTCCGCTTCTGTTTTAGATAACCTTGCAAAACAAAAACACTTGCAACTCTTTACAACATTAACTTGCATGATTTAAATATTATTAACCATGATATAATATACTTTTACTTTACTGTATTTTAAAGGGAAGTCATGTGTTGTGCATATTAGAAAATCATTAATTTGACAATAGTGAGTAGTGACAACCATGATATTAACAGTGGCATTGAAAATAACTCTTATTAAATCGTGATATAACAATTATAATATGACACTTAACCCCATAGTATCCATAATCTTACGAACATGGTATCTATTTTTGTAAATGGCGATTTGCAATTACGAACTACCCACAGCAATGGTAACCAGATGAAGTTACAGAGGACAATTGCATGCGCAACCAGCCAAAAAGATTGCTTGGCAGTATGGCCAGGAGCCATATGTAAGGCATGTGCTTATACGACACAAACTTGTTATATACACTTAAATATAATGTATGTTACTTAAAAAATAATAATAATAAATATATATTTTTTGGTTTGTGATGTGTGCTAGTACACGCCATGTGAATGAGTTAAAAGGAGGAATTAGTTGAAATCTTCCGTCTACCAACTCAACGATAATAGAATCCCATGAAAGACAACTCCTTCACAAGTTCACATGCATGCTCACTCCATTTGGAGCAGAAATAGTAACCCCGCCGTCTGTAATCTGAAATTTACAGACAAGTAGTTATGGTAAAACAAAATTGCTAAGAGGACAAACACAACGGTTGCAACTTTTGCACCTCTATTTGTAGGGTATTTCTGTTCCACAACTGTAGGATGTGATATAAATCACATCTCAAAAGTAATTTGAGTTATACTATATATTAAATTAATATAGTTGTCATAATATTATTTTTTCATATAAATTATATGTAATTTTAATAAAATTTAAATTATATTAGTATGATATAATTATATAAAAAATTATTTAATGTGACATTATGTTATATCAAGGTGGTGTAATGTAAAAACACTCCTATTTATAATAATAACTTGGTTAAAATTTAAAAGTAGTTAAAGTAATACTCAAATTAATCTGTAGGCATAACCTGGTTTAGGTAACTTTTTCATTTCATGTACGAAAATCAAATAGCATCTGGATAAATATTAGACAATATACTACAAATTTTTTTGGTTATACAGCACTCAGCCGTCAACACTTCTGTTCTATGGTTCATGAATTTCATCTCCGTAGTTCATTTGAAGAAGGAATTTAAATTATTTGCAATGCCGTGGAATTAAATTGTGAAATTGGAAGGTTATTAGGGATTAATACATAATTAGAAGGGAGAAGATAACTTCAAAAAGTTTTGCGGCAACACTCTTTTGATTGAGTAAAGTAAAGGGAGTGATTCTTCTGAATAATGCATATTTGCAAACTAATTACACATATAAGGCACATTTGAAACTATTTCCATAACTACGGTAGTTTTTTTTTTTACTTTTTCTCTTCAGTGTCGCATTTTGAACTGTAATGAAGAGTCGAATTTTCGTTTGANGTTTTGCGGCAACACTCTTTTGATTGAGTAAAGTAAAGGGCAGAGTGTCTCTTTATCAGTGGGGGGTGGGGGGTTGGCGGTTGGGTCGTATCAGGTAATGCTTTTGTAAATATTTGTCTTGTTATTTTTATTTTCTGGTTAAAAAAAGGATAAGCCAAGCCCAGAAGAAAGAGGTGAGTTGGAACAGGTCACCCACATATTGTTTATTAATTATTTTATTTATTTTTCCTTTTTCAATATTGTTTCGGTTCATAAAAGCAAAGGTGTGGTGAGCCGCGTTGAGGAATGAAAGGGCTTTTAACAAAGGACAAGGCAGTGAGTGAATAAGCTAAGCGCACTCGCAATTGCAACAGGAGAAACAGAGAGAGCAGCTCATCATTTCAAAGGCAAAGGAGAAAAAGAGAAAGCAAAAAAGAAGGGCAGAGAAAGAAAGAAAGAAAGAGAGGAATTGAAGGAAGAAGAAAGGTTTCTGTGAAGGCTTAGAGATGATGCAGTCGGAGCAGGCGCAGCCACAGAACCAGTTGGTGGTGCAAAATTCAGGGAGCCTCAGCTTCAGCAGCCATTTGTCTAAGGAAGATGAGGAGATGTCAAGGTCTGCTCTCTCTTCTTTCAAAGCCAAAGAGGAAGAGATTGAAAGGAAGAAGATGGAGGTCAGAGAAAAGGTTCAGTTGCAGTTGGGTCGAGTCGAGGAAGAAACTAAGCGTCTCGCCTTGATTCGTGAGGTATCTCACCAACTTCAACTTCTCATAAATGTTTTCAGTTTTAAAGAAATTCAACATTAAACTATGCTTTCATGTTTGAAATTGGCTGAAAAATCCTCTTACAAGGCCTTGGTTTGTGTACCACAAAATTAACTTTGTTTTAGAAACAAATACCTTTCTCTTCCTAATTAAAATTTTAGAAACAAAAGGGAGGAGGAGGGAGTTCTTACCAAGATCAAAAAGAAAGTATTTGTGGTTTTCAATAGAGGAAAAAAAAAAGACAGCCTTAGTTAGAAAAGACAGTTTTTTGTTGTTTCTCTACTAAGAAAATTAGGCTACTTTTTATGTTAAAGGATTGATTTTTTGAGTTTTAGGAAAGCTATTATCACGGCCAGAAATTCCTGAAGCATGGAAGTTCAACTCTTCTGTTTATTTTTTCTATGAATCTCGTAATTTTACAACAAAGAGACCACATGAAGTTTCCATAACGTCTAAATCTCTGGGAGATGCCCGATCTGTGGTTTTGTACACTAGACAGAGTGAATTTGTAACCGAAAAATGTTACTTTTTCCCTTGTATTTTTTATGTAAAATTTCAAAACTCTAACTTGTTGATGGCGAAAGATAGTTAATAGCATGGAATTCAAGAGCCCCTAGTAGCGATATTGCTTCTGAAATTTTTATGATACCCTTGAGCTTTTCCTTTTTCTGATTGTGTGCAACTATAATTGATGTCTCTTGTAATTGAGGAACACCAGGAGCTTGAAGCTCTGGCAGATCCAATGAGGAAGGAAGTTGCAGTGGTCCGGAAAAAGATTGATTCAGTAAACAAAGAGTTAAAGCCACTAGGCCATACCTGCCAGAAGAAGGTGAAGCTCACTTCAGTTATATCAAAATCTGAAATTGACGGGAACTAGCCTTAATATGTATATATGATTGTTAATTATATTTTACTGTCTAATTACAAATTATTGAGGGCCACATTGAAATTGGATCTATGATTTGTTACAGGAGAGAGAATACAAAGAAGCCCTTGAAGCTTTCAATGAAAAGAACAGGGAAAAAGTACAGCTAATTACCAGGTTAATGGAGGTTAGTCGCAATTCGTTATAGTGGCTGTCACCTGTGAATGATTCAATGACATAAATTTCCTTATTCTGATCTGATATAAGATTGTTTTGTGTTTGTTTCATCACTATCAACAGCTGGTGAGTGAAAGTGAGAGAACGAGGATGAAGAAGCTGGAGGAGCTGAATAAGAACATAGATTCCATGCACTAGCCAACTGCTAATGACTCTCTGATTAGGTTTGTGTGGTATATTAAAGATGACATAGTATATTTATATGTATGGGTGTCTTGTGCTTGTGTATTTCTGTGGTGTTAATGTTTGTTTCACTAGCATTTCGTGGGACATTAGCTAATTTAGGCAGCAGGGAAATACCCTAAAAACAGGCTTGTAACTAAACACTGGCATTTTGCTGTCATTTTTTCCCCTTTCAATTCACTTTGTACTGCCTTTTTTTCTTCCCCACTTTATTTAATTTATTGATGTAATTTGAATTTTGTCTCCAAGAAGGTCTTGATGTTGTGTTAGTTTTCAATTCATCAGTGATTAAGATATACACTTGAGAGAGCAGTTCAGTGTTAGAGCAGGGTAGTGGAATTCTGCTTTTTCTTTCCCCTCACCCTTTTAGGCATTGGCCGCTGATAAGGGGTGAAGAGATTATGATTGGGGACATAAATTCCCATTCTTTGGGCATCTCATGGAAATTGAATGATTGCATTGCATTTTGAAACAATAAGGAGCAAATGGGATTGTGATTATCTTGAATAAAAAAATCACTAACTCTTTTAATTTACGTTACTCAGTTTGCTGAGGAGTTGAATTTACTTTGTACCCATATCCCTCAGCTTTTGGTTACCGTAAATCAGAAACATGATCAGAATATTCATGGGGCAGGGGGGAAAAAAGAAAAGAAACATGATTCGTAAACTAATCGGCTATGACGTTGGAAATGACGGTATCACTTAATGACTTTAATGTCCCATTATATATCTCTCTCTTACGCCTTAATCTTGTTATCTCTTCTAACCTATAAAGTCTACGCAACTGATTTTGAGACTTTTTTTAATTTTTTGGCCATCAACTGAAACAACCCCTCTTTGCACGCCGTTGCGGCTAATAAAATCGGGACTTGGAACTTGCAAGTGCTTTGCTTTACAATTTTTAGAAGCCAAAAGTTCTTAGTATTATTATTTTTTGCTATTTAATTTTAGATTGATCTGTAGAGCAGCCATCGTCCATGACCGTTCAAAATCCAACAAAAAACTGTCCGACAATATAACAGAATTAATTTCAATAAAGACAAATGGAGCGTTTCGGATTCGGTACATCTGAATTCCGAGTGCGTGAAACGATGAAGGGGAGACACAAAGGTACCACGCTGTCTTGTCTTTTACCCTTCATTTTAACGATCAATAATACCACACGCACCTTGGAAACAAAATGCATCGTTATACCCAATATTTACTGGTTTCAACTTTCAAGTCTTACCTTTTACGTCATATTTTCACCAATTTTATAAAGTAAATTATATTATGGTTTAAAAAATGTTCTTGAAAATTATGATATGTTATATTATATGTAAATAATTAATATATGAATGATATATATAATTAATTATTTTAAATTTATTTTAAAAAATAAAATAAAATATATTTATATTTAATAAAATATAAATTATGTCATAAAATTTCTTCTTCTTTTTTTTTTTTTTGCAGATTTTAAACTTTTGAAAAATAAAGAAAACATAAGATAAAGTTTTAAATATGCTTCAGATATTATACATATATCACATAAAAAATATTAGAACTATATAATTATCATAACATAATAATTTTATGTTAATAATTTTTTTTTTATTTGATGTCATGACATGACATGCGTCTAACCTATGTTGCACAGGTACGGGTACAGCATGAGTATGTCACGTCATATATATATATATATATCAAATAGCAAGAAAAATGTTAAAATTCTCCAAACATTAAAAATATCAACTATTAATCCTTAACAAATAAATAACAGCCAACAAGTATTAACTTAAAATATAAATAATCAATCAAAATTCAGCTCCTAACACTATTAATTTCATCATTTCCATCACCATCATCACCAATAATTTCATTTGTTTGCTGGAAGGAAAAATGGACATTCTAATTTCGGGGAAGGAAGAAATCAATTCTGATTTAAGGGCTTTAGCAAAACGGCGTCGTTTCCTTCAGAATCCATTTTCGCCTCTTTTGAAATGACGTCATTTCCATAGTTTTCATTTTCGCCTTTTGGTAAACGACGCCGTTTCGGGGAGTTTTAATTTCCGCCTTTGCCAAACATCAACGTTCCAATTGACCGGTATTATACAACTCACAAAATGTCACCATTTCCTCCCACCGTAGCTAGCTTCCCGTTTCGGACGCGTTTCTTTTGACGAAACGGAGCGTTTCGGCGTGTTTTGAAACGTAAAAATTTATAAAATAATAATAATAATAATTTGGAGTTTCGGGACAAGGTACGCGTTTTGCGTTTCAATGACGTACCCGAAACGGGTACTTCCCCAAAAACGCTGTACCGGTGCTTCTTAGCACTAACAATGCAATAATTATTATAACCTTTACGTAAAATTGCTAGCCAAAAAAAAAAAACTTGTTTATTTTAAAAAATATAGAAGATATGCAAAAGCATAACATCGTTAAATCCAAAAACACAGAACGTTTCATATATCTTAGTAATAACCTCGTTTTAGGGATTCAATTAGGAATTAGATTAGATCCCTAAAAACAAAGAGTAGTTTATAAATATATTTGCCACAAACTATTATTAGTATAAGATCATAGTAATATTTTTTTTTTCTTTATCTTTGGTTTTTCATCTTAGTGACTTTAGATAGTCTTTTTCATTGTGGTAAGAGGTTATGAGTTTGAACCCAAAATATAACCTAAGTACCAAAAAAAAAAGATAATCTTATTCATTGTGATGGGGACTTTGGCTCATTGACCTAGATATTACATTTCAGAAATAAAATTATAAATTTATAATAGTTTCTAATTTAATTATCTAAATATTATAATTTTTAAAAAATAAAAAAAATTAAAGAGATATGAGAACCGCCGAATGTGCTAGTTGCCAAACGACTTATCTCCACTGGACGGGCCATGTAGCTACTGGCGTGTTCAGCCTTCCCACTACCCACCCAATGAAAAAATAAACAAAACCAAGCACCACCTTTTAAGCTTTTATATGTTTCAAAAATAAACAACAAAAGCACCACTTTTTAGTTTTTATACGTTGCAGACAAAAACAAATATGCATTATGAAGATTGTACATGACAACTGCCTACTAGCGTGTTTAGTGGGGACACGTCGCGTGGCAGTTGACTCGTCTAGTAGTCTCCACCTATATGTCTTTGTTTTTTTTTAAAAAAATATATATAATATTTAGGTAATTAAATTAAAAAAATATTATAAATGTGTAATTTTGTTTGTGAAAATATATCTAGGTCAATGAAGCTGGGAACTTGTAGTCTTCCGTTATATTCCTCGCATAAAAATGCACAAAAAGCATTAATTTTGATAGTGATGAATAATAGCGCTACTTGCGGAACGACTCCAAGAACCAGATGAACATGTTTATTTCATTAATGATGGTGAATGGTGATGGCGACTGCTACCCTGCCTCATTCTCATTTTTTTTTTTGCTGTGAGACTCATCCTCAATCCCCATGTTAAAATCATAAATGTTGGGTTCCCACCAAATGCGGTTTTGGGCTCTGAATAATTGGGCTCTATGGCCTATCTAAGTAATTGGGCTCTAGTTGCTAGAGGCTTTAGTTCTCGGATCCTAGAGAAGTTTGGACGTGATCCTAGCCCAATTGGTCCAACATATCCTTACTTATTTTGGGCTTTGTCGTATTGAGACTTTTATTTTAGTAAAATGATGATAAGTAATTGGTTTGCTATATAAATATTCGCTGACAGCCAGTAGCGAGTACCAAGTCGATTTTGAGCAGAAAAGAAAGAGTAGGGAAATTTTAGAGTTTGAGAGAAAGCAGAATTAATAGCAGAATATTGAAGTCCAAATCGATGATCCGGTGCTAAGGATGTTGTCGAGTAATTAGGATTGACGACAAGTTGTTGCATGATTAATTGTCGAACCCAAACATCGGATTCTAGCAAAGAGGAATTTATATATTCATGTTTGTGCAGGAAAAGCACGAGGTAATGACCATGTGAAGCCAAGAACTGGTTATTAATTTATATGGCCCGTAAAGATGAATCAAACCGCGGTGTGCCATCCCATAGATACGAAGTATGGAGGAACATTCCGAAGCGACATTGGTCCCATCGCTCAATTTGGTCAAATCTCACTCACATACATACACACCCAAAACGGACCAAATACATTCTAATCTAATCAAATCCCCTATGAACTTCTTCACTTAATACAATAGAATCTATATACCCATTTCCATATCTGAAGTGAAGTTTAATTTGTGCCAAAAATATCCACTCCAATCAATGCCTACATCAAGAGAACCTACTGTTTGCGAATTGTGAGAGAAGAGAGAGATATACGTGTTGCCTGTCGTTTTCCCACAATTGGCCTCGGAGAGGGTTTTGCGTGTTATTTGAGGGAGGAGGGTTTTAAAAAGTGGACAAGATTTCAATGTCTCCTTTCTGAGGGACCTATGTTCAATATAAAATATACGTCTGCCGTATGCATTTTTTGTACTTTTCGGAGTCTCCAAAGTGTTGAGAAGAGTTTCATGGTCCAAAAAAGTGTAAAGAGTTTTGACAAAATTGTGCCGCAAACAAAACCCATATTTTTCCATTACCTGACACGTGGTGCATTTTGGAGCGTAGAAACATAGCCTAACACTAACACGGACATTTGTGCTTAAATTCACTGCTTTGACATTACCAGCTGTTGCAATGGTGACCCTTTCGTGTTTCTCTATTCAGCATTTCTGTTTTCTTCTCCTACAAATTAACTCAATTTAGATTTATATAGCTCTGTCATCAGTCATCACCAACAACTTTAACTATTTCAGATTTTAAATGCATTGTTACATCAACAAAATCTTGTTGGAATTTTGACTAAGGAATAATTAAGGATAACAGGAATTTTTTACTTTCACTACAACACCCTGGCTTGCCTCGTCGATATCAACAGAAAACTCGGACGTGCATGGTGAGGGAATCCTATGCAGCGTCGACGGAGTGCCACGTCACGGTCGCATGAGGGGCAGTGGGCAGATATGAAAACTTTTCCGACACGTGGACGTGGTCCTTCCACGAAGGCACACGTGGGAATTGAACTCGCCGAATTGGCTGCATTACACCGAATGACGGTGCATTAACTACGCTCTTGTCCTCTGTTTTGTCGTTTATGAAAGCCTTCTAATTCGGTGGGGCCTGTTTGGATTTTATAATTGCCAACGTAGCTAGAGTTCGCATGGTCATTTTCCATCGTGTTGGCTTGGTTAAGAGTTTGGACAATTTCTGAACGTCCGATCCCTCTATCTCTACCTTCCAAATGACAATTACGTCCTCCTTTGACTTCTATTTTATTTCTTTCTATTTTTCTACCTATATCACACTATCTAATATCTATCAATAACACAATGATTAAGAATTATCATTGGTCACACAAAAGTTTGCATATTTAATATTTTTTATATGAATAACGTCAGATTTAAGATAATTTTTCTAATAATAAAATCGGTGATAATTATTTTGGATGAATTCCACAAACAAAATTTTCTATGTTTAACATTTTATCATTTATAATTCAACAGATTTAATTAAACCGTCTTTTTATTTATTAAGTTGCTGGTTTTTCCCAGTGAGTTACCTTTATGTTTCGTTAAAGATTTTTGTTTTGATAGTAGTATGTTCCCTTTTACTATCTTCCCTTAACTTAAGTCATCATCCTTTTTTTGTTTTGTTTTGTTTGAAAACATGTCTTGTCATATGCCAGGCACATAAAAGGTACCAGCTAGTTTGGTAGTTCCATTATCCTTAACTTTGGCATTGAGGAATCTTAAACCTAATCCATCTAAGTTGAACCATAATAATAATTGAGAAATTGATAAGTGTTTTATTGTCTTTTAGCTAAAAGTGATGGGATAAGTGATTGCCATCATTAATTATTGTCTTTTATAATAAACAATGGGAGGAAAATTAAATATATGTTTGGTTGTGAAAAAGTGGGATGCAGTAGATCAAATCATGTTAAAAAATAATGAATGAGCATAGAAGAAATAGAAAAGCTCTTCGCCATAATTACCCAAACCAAATTACTGAACCGGAAGAGAAACAATAAGACATGTGGTTTTGTGGTAAAACTAAAAGCTGTTTCAAATACCTTAAAAATTATATTTTGAGAAGCTCCAAATTAATTATAAGTTGAGCATCAAAATTATTCTACCATGAAATCAAACAATAATTCATTGATTCCTCTTTCATCAAGATAATTAGAAAATTTCTATTTTTTTTTTCTCAAAAGGGATATAAAACTATATATAGATGCATCAGTCCAAACAGAAGACAATTATTCTGTACAAAATCCATGGGAAAGATATTCGGGTTTCACTTTAAATAGAAGACGTAATTAATTTCATTGGAATGAGAAGATTGATTTGCCCATTACACTCTCCATACTGGTAATGATATATATATAATATTAATATTTTCTCTATTTTAGCCGCCATGTTACCTAACACACCGTAATATATATGAAAGGGGAAAAATAAGTAGAATAAGACTGAGAATATCCACGAATACAACAAGCAGCAAGAGAGGAATAATTGACATTTATATATCCTATACTAAGCTTGTCTTGTCATCGCCTTAATGTGCCAATGTGAAAGTCATTTTCAGCCAGAAACTGAGAGCAATTAGCGTAGAGTGTTTTGGAGAGAATCACAGTCAATATGTATAAAATCACAGGCAATGGTCGCCTTGTCCCATAGCAATATGAACAAATTTAATTAGAATCTCAAGTTACCAACCTGCAAGAATAAGCAAACACGTATAATTAAGGTGTACATTTTATTCTGTTTTCATTTCGTGATTTCATCGCTGTAACAATAAATGTTTTTATATGGGCACCTTTTGCTAAGATAACATATTTTGCAATGCAAAGACACACATAAAAATTAAACTGTCATTTGCCTTCATTATAATCCGTAGCATGGGGAAATTGTATTTTATAAATGGTTCCACTACTCGAGCATTTAATTATTTATTTTATTCCTAACTGTTATTTATGATCAAACACAGCGAATGAGGTCGAATGCTTCAAATCATGAGTCATCATCACCATTAGATATTTAATCTTTAAAGCAATTATTCTCTTCGTCACTTTCCAGCACGAAAGCTTGGAATGAATAGTGAAGCAAAATGGATTCCTCGCCCCTTCTCCCAAACGAAGAAAAAAGGAACATAAGAAATAAAGTGTAGCACAAAAAGAGAGGAAAATAAAAAAGAAAAGAAATGAGTATATATTAAAGGGGAATATAGGATAATTAAATTCACTTTCATATGATTGACTTGATAAAGTCACAAACCACATGAGCATGCGTTTATTGGTGGAACCCTGGAAGGATTATATTACCCATTAACACTAATTAACAGATCATATTAAGATAAGAAAGTGAGAGATGTGGGCGAAGATTCTTGCTATATATGAGCCCCACCTAATTTATTTACCAATTAATTTAAAGTATATATTAGTTAAGGATAAGGAAAAGTGGAAAATAGAGAGACATATGCAGAATTATTAATTGATGTTGTAATTATGCATGCTGCGTGCTTTGATTAAATATTTAATTAGGGTTATGCCCGACATATGGAAGTGAGTGTGAATTAAAATAATTGAGCATAGAAAGACAAATGAGGGGTAGATTTGTAGAACAGTAATACAAAGGACGAACTCGAATCCTGTATTATACTATTTGTTTTGGTATACGAGCTTCTTCTGTCTTTTCACTATTTTGGATCCACAGGGGGGACAAATTGGGCGTGCATCATATTTGTTATTTCTTGCTCAACTTATGCTCTTGGATCTTTCCCTTAACCCACCCCTGTAAACAAGCTAGTTATTTTTTTTTTCTTTTTGGCCATGTGTAAACAAACTAGTTTACTCAAGTCCCCCATGGGCATGTGAGTGAAATTGAAAGACAGAAACAAACGATAACTATAGGTCATTGACTCATGATTGGCTACCAGCAGCTTAAGCAAATGTTAAAATTAATTGATTAAGCCAAGCGTTTTTAACCTTAATTTCTTAGTTGATCATTTTGTTTTATCTAAATGACAGTTGGATCTAGCTATAATAAACTCATGCATATAGCCTAGTAAAACTGTGATTCAATATTAATTTAACTTGTACTAGCTAGTGCGTCATATATAGTGATAATGTTAGCATCTTTTACCAAACCAAGTCCGCTCGTAATATTTTGAATGAATCACAGGGAAGTGCCAAGTGCCAACCATTTATTTTTTTCCCTCAAGAACAAGATAGAAAAGCTATGAAGAGACACTCACATAACAACATGCATATAGTGTTGGAGCTAAGTAAAGTGGCATATTAATTTTGACTTGTTTAGATTAGATAGAGTTAAAAAGCGTGCGGTGAGAGTTGTCAAACTCGAGCAACGCCAGCAGAAGCAAACATTCTTTGGCCAAAATATTAACTAGAGTTTGAAACACCAAAGAGGTGAGTAAACGCTGAAACTGTTAAATCAAGTGGGTCACGCGTCCCTCCTCCCAAGATAGCCTCTGTGTGTTACAGTGCAACATATAGACATGTAGTACACTAGACATTTTTCTGGGTTTAAGATTTTAGCACCATTTTTATATAAATATAAAGCTTATAAACTATGCTATATTTTGAAATTTAAATTAAAGGTGAAGTTAGTGGATATGGAAAAGGACCGCACAGCATAGCACAGATTAAAATGAAATAAAGTAGAAAGATAGTGCAGTAGAGGATCCACAGTACGCACTCAATATCTCAAAGTCATTGTGTGTTTTTGCTCACCATCTAGTGATTTTAACGTAGAAGCTAATAAAAAAGAATAGCCATAAGAAGTAAAAAATAAAAATGTCAAAGATAGAGTCAAGATCCGCTTCTTCGCTGTGTCGGACTCTGTATGTCACTCAGACGGCACCCTCGTTTTCGTCGTTTTCCCCTCCGTTTGGGCTCTAGTGCCCACGTCTTCCGATATATCGCGATATTTACAACTTATTTTGCCGTCAACGCCTTTTCATTACTCTTTTTTATTTATTTAATTGTTACCATAATTCCATTCCTACCTAATTTTACTGCGTATGATGAAACTGCAACTCGCCGGCGTTGGTGGTAATTTTAATTTATACGCGAAAAGGGCAATAGTAGAATTTTGACTAAGGAGTTATGATTTCCTGTGTTTGGTCAAATGAAGCGAGTAACAGTTCATTAAAGTAGTCTCAGCTTTATGACTCAATTTATTACTGTATCAAGTTCATAATGAGGGAATAATTTTTGGCAACAAAACTATCCACTACAGTGGGACGCTGCCATTGCCATTATGGATTGCGTAACTCATAATTAAACTAAATAAGTGAAGGAAAATAGTTATTGAACACTGATTAACCACTTGTGATTTTTAAAAAAATTAATTTAACTTGTGTTAATTGTACGAAAATGAGTTTATGTAAATCTAAAGTAATGGTAAATATCTATATAGCATTATCCGAATTTACCTAAATTAATAATAATGAGTAAAAAGAAAGAAAGGACTATTGTCAGAAGTGCAACTTTTGCGAGTCACAGCGTGATTTTATGAAATTTAAGGGTATCCAGCTGTAAAGTAAGGGACTGCATTTTTGTCTTGGAAAAAAGTAGGATCCTCATTAACTACTTAAGCCAATTAGGAGTCAGCAATGGCAACACTACTGCATGCATGAGCAATTGAGCATGACTCTCCTCCTTTGATTTGGTTTTTTACAATAATTTGAGTGTCCTTTAAATTATTACTAGTAATAATAGAATTTATAAACAAATATTAGTTCAACATCTGAATTGATAAAGTTGAGACAAGGTTAGCTGAGAGTCCAAGATTATAAGTAAGGTATAGGATTAAAATAACAAAATTGCGAAAAACGAGCAAATTGCAAGTATTCTCGAATTCCAAATGGGGTTCAATATCTCGAGGAAAGTACTAGTGAGCACTGAGAAATAGGTGGAAAACTGGGCATTGGTTCCAGACAAGCCTCTTCATGTTACTGTTTACCAGTAACCACCTTGTGATTTGTAATAAAACTAGAAATTGTATAGAACCCTGATTCTGATTCAGCGCTGTATGTGTATAGGATTAGGATATATATGCTAATGCTGCTGTGGAAGCAGAAGCACCCTCCACTGGCGGGGTAGACGTGTTAAGACGACAAATCGCCTCTCACTTACACTAGGACACACACCTACAATTTGCGGCCATATTTTAATTTTTTTTTTCACCGCAAAAAAACAAAAAGCCCACCTTGAACTTTATATGCTATTATAATATAATAATAATTTGTTTTTCACCACTTCACCCCCTCTGCCTCGATATCTTAACCCATCTTAGATTTGAATCCGGAAGTCTCCTCATTCCTTCCCCTCTCTCTTTCTTTAGTTCTATATCTATTTCTATTTCTCTCCGCAGGGCATGCTAATGGAGCAGCATTATATTTCTACCCAAAGTCTCTAACTTGAGTCTCCCCCTCTTGAACAAAATTGAAACTTCTTCAACCTGTGCACACTATTACTACTGCTACTACTACAAAGGCAAAGGCTCTGTGTTGGTTCCTCATAATACATTTCTTTTCTCGCAGCTACCTTCTAATGATGGCCCAGAAGCACTTACATGAGCTACTCAAAGAGGATCAAGAACCATTCTTTCTGAAGAAGTACATTTCCGATAGGCGTACCCAACTCAAAAACCCTCTCCCCAAGACTAATTTGCAAGTGAAGAAGCGGAAATCAATCTATCATACTTCAAACTTTCCTGGCAATCTATGTAAAAACGCTTGCTTTTACTCATTCCCGGACACGCCAGACCTCAGAAAGTCACCGCTTTTCGAATTGGCCTCCCCAGTTAAAAGCCCCTGCAAGTCTCCTAATGCCATTTTCCTCCACATCCCTGCTCGAACAGCATCTCTCCTTCTCGAAGCCGCTCTTAGGATTCAAAAACAGTCAACGTCTTCCAAAACGAAAACCCAGAATAAAAATAATGGCTTTGGGCTATTTGGGTCATTGTTCAAGAGACGAACACAGCGAAATCGGAACCGAAAGAGGGAAATAGAAGGTCATGGGGTTAAGGTCTCCGTGAAGGATATCTTGAGGTGGGATTCCCCTGTTGGGCGTAAAAAACTTTCCAATGGAAGTAAACAACAAGAGCAAGAAACAATGCAATCCCACAAGGAGAAAAACAGCTCCGACGTAAGTGCCTCTGAGATAGGGTTTTCCTGTTCTTCCAATGGTAGGCTTAGCAGCGCTGTTTGGTCTGAGAGCAATGAAGATAAGTCCTTCGACTTAGAAACTTCAACTAGTGGCCATTCTGATGATGAATCCGAAGAGATTGACTTTGTATCCAAACAGAAACATAACATTGATTGTGTTTGCTGTGATGATGGCTTCTGCGAAAGCCCTTTCCGTTTTGTTCTACAGAGGAGCCCCTCTTCTGGCCGCCGCACCCCTGAATTACCGTCGCCAGCATCCTCCCCGAGTCGCCGCAGAACAGAGGTTAGTGATCACCTTCTTAAAAATTCCCTAATTTAGGTTAATTAATCAATGAGTTTAGTTGATGAGGACTCAGTCTTCTTCACAATGTATAGACCGAGTTGACTCGTGAGTTAACTGGGTTTATCTCTCAGTCGTATATTGTCGGCAATAGGATGTAACAGGCGTCTGCAAAATTACCCGGAATGTCTCTGTAAAGTGACAAGTATACTCCATGAATATGTCCAAATTTTGATAAATTTCCGGCCGGGGAAAGGGTCACATACGTCAATTCAATGGTTATTTTCTGAATTTTCATAATTGTACTTTTCGATCATGTGTCTGCCGTGCAAATCTTTTCTCCCTATTTTCACTTCCAGTGGGTTCTCTAGAAAACTATTAATTACTTTTAAAAAAAGACAAATTACGTTTTTGTTTCTCACTTTCTTTTCTTCTCTTGGTTGTTATTGTCAGATCCCGACAAAGGATTTAGTGGAAAAATAGTTTTCTCATTTGTATTGTCCGAGAAAAGTCCTGTAACAAAAAACAAAAGCAATTAGAAAAAGTCAATAACCAAACCAATTATGAGTCCGGTGTTGAGTCTAAATTCATTGGCATTAGAAGAATGAATGAATGAATGGATTATGGAATACATTAACTACCCAATTAGGATAATATTCTAATGAAGGTGGTTATGAATTTTTATAGGACAAAGACAATAATGGAGCAGAGAGTCTCAAGAAATTCCAATCAGGGGAAGAAGAGGAAGAGAAGGAACAGTGCAGTCCAGTGTCTGTTTTAGACCCACCCTTCGAGGACGATGACGATGGGCATGAAAACGACGATGAGGACGATGGTTTTGATCTCGAGGGCAGCTATGCTATTGTACAGAGTATGTCATAATATTTTAACTCTGTACCATTCTTTGTTCGTTGTATGGTCGTTTTCAATCAACAAACTGTCGTACACGGTTCTTCAAACTTGCTTGTCTGTTACAAAATATGATGGAGGGGTCACTTAATGGTAGTACTAATTTGATTGTGCTTGACATTCAACCATGTTATCTCTGTGGGTTCCATTGAGAGATTACAGTAGCTCTCGTCCAAACGGCATCTCCCATTGATTTAATGTCGAGATGACCTACTCATGCTTCACAAGTAGACATGGCCAATGTTGTCATAAATTTGATCGTGACCCACTCTTTCATGTTAGGAGATCTGTCTTAATTGACATATGGTTCCCTTCAATATGTTGGATAGGAATTGAGCAATGTAACTTGTGTGAACAAGTTTCATCACTTTCGGTGGTACTTTTTGCTTCGGTTTCTGATCAATTTTACTACTTGAATGTGGTGGAGCCCATATGACTTATTGCTCTCTACTCATATGTTGCGTTTTGACAATGTCAAAACTCAAGAGTATAAGTATTTCAAGATCAATTTAGGCATCTTCAATTTCCCATTACTCCTATGGTTACTGAACCTTTGTCTTTGTACTTAAGTGTCTTTAGGACCTTGTGATACATGCCTTGAGTCACTTAGTAGGAGAGATAACTCACTAACTAATGTATTTATATATGTTGAAATCAGGGTTACCAAAACTTTAAGCCAATAAATAAAGAATTGGTGAAATCTGCTATTACGTGTGATGTTGAAATAACTATTACTGGAGTCATTAAGTAGTTTATCTTATTCTTTTCTGTGTTGATTTTACAGGAGCAAAACAGCAGCTATTATACAAGCTTCGTAGATTTGAGAAACTTGCAGAGTTAGATCCAATTGAACTTGAGAAAAAAATGCTAGATCAAGAAGAAGATGAAGATGATGAAACATTTATGGAAGAGGATGAATGTGAAGATGATGATACGGTAACATCAGATAAAGAAAAGGACTTTGAAGGGTTATTCATAGAATCAATCTGCCATGAGAGAGGGCAAATCCCAGAACACCTCAAGAGACTGGTGTCAGATCTCATTATGGAGGAAGAGAGAGAAGCTAACTTCTTAGAAGATAGAGAGACGGTGATGAAACGGGTGTGCAAGAGACTTGAAATGTGGAAAGGAGTGGAATCTAACACAATTGATATGATGATAGAAGAGGACTTCTGTAGAGAGGCTGGTGAGTGGAAGAAAAATGGAGAGAAGAGTAGTGAGCTTGTTGGGGAGCTTGAGCTTGCTATCCTTGGCTTTCTTGTTGAAGAATTTTCAGAGGAGCTAGTATGTTTAAGGGGGTAAAATTTTGATTTATGTTTCTATTAGAAGAGTATAGTCTGATTTGCACTATGATGGATTAGGCTAGTTAGAAAAATGACCCAACAAGTAAAATTAAGAAAAATCTGGGTTTGAGGGAAAACATGGGGGTTAAGTATAATGTACATGACTCGTGTATGTAGGTGGCAGGGGATGCTGTAAGTCAACTTTCTTAATGAAATATAATCTTTACAACTCTTTTGTCTCATATTCTATTTTTCAATACTAAGATAGTGATTTAATTTAAAATTTATCAAAATAGTTAATTAGTGTATATATGTTTCTCTTTCTTTTTTGGTTGCTTCATCGGATTCTAAGAGAGAGCTGTGGCAGTGGGGTAGAGCAGCACACACTCCAAATTCGTTTGAGGTTAAAAAGGATTTGTAGGCAGGGAATGATCTAGTCTCAAGACCTTCTCAAGAAAGGAACAACTTGAAAAAGACCAACTAGTGTGATTGTGAAGTGTAATCCCCCCCTCCCCTGCCTTTTCTCACTTGCTTTTCGTTTCCGAGCCTCGTATATATGTAATGGGTAAAACGACTTGTCAATCAAGTTCTGCATTTTTCCTTTTTTCCCATTTCA
Source organism: Cercis canadensis (assembly GCA_003255065.1). Lineage (NCBI taxonomy): Eukaryota > Viridiplantae > Streptophyta > Magnoliopsida > Fabales > Fabaceae > Cercis > Cercis canadensis. The sequence goes on from QAOA01004890.1 coordinate 177,714, forward strand.
AATTGTGTCGTTCACTTCACTCCATGGTGCCTACCTTTTTGCTTTATGTATAGTAAACATAGCTTTATGCTTTTCAACTATCAACGATGGATCGATCTTCTTTGCTCATTGTTGATTGTGTTATTCTTTTACGTTTTATCTTCTCGAGAACGTTCCTTTCTGCTCTCGGGCATTGTCAATCTACAACGTCATTTCCACATAGATTTCTGCAGAAACCATTAGCAACTTTATATCTCATCTTTTGGCCCAGCTTGCAGTGGCGGACCAAGATTTTTCTTTCGTTTACAGGGGACAACGTCCAAACTTATTTACTGAGCGTATAGCATATTCATTTAAGGGTAAATTAACTTAAATAATATATATTTGTAAATTATTTATAAGAAAGAGGTACTTTTCAATTTATAAACTAAAATTGGGTAGTTTTAATTATTTTATTATTATAACACTTACAATTGGAGTCCCAAAATCCAAGAGGAACACCCTACATTTCATGTAACGTGATTCATTCTTCTTCCTTTCTTTTTCTTCCTTCACACTGCATCAAAGTAGCAGGACCCTCTTGAACACTCTACATCACAAACTAGCATGATTAATTTTCTTTGGTTGCCTAACAATAAAATTCCACTTTAATATATAGTATGAAAAGTGTTTATTTTTTGTAAATAATTTATAAATATGTATTATTTAATTTAATTTGCCTTCATATAAAGCCGCTTATATTAAGGTGTGATCTACAAGTTTGGGTAGCTTGATGAATAGCATATTCATATGAAGGTTTGGTTGGGGAGGATTTGGACTTGGCATGCAAAACCAAACATGTAAATTTTTATCTAAAGATACCGTAAATCCACTTTCTAATTTTCTTTTCCAAATTAGAAAGTAGAACCTACCGTATCTATTCCTTTATTTTTTTTTTTTTTATTTGGGCATTTTACAATTCTTATAGAGAAGAGGAAGGAAGCCCAAAGCAAAAGTAATCACCTATATCCAGTTTATTCCATACAAAAAAAAAGGTTATGGGACCAAACTCCAGATCCAAATTGCCACATAAATGTGGTCCTGGGATCTGAGTGTCCAAATAAAAGCAAGTGTATAATCAAATTGGACAGGGAGCCCAGCCCAAACAAGGCTCAAAAAATAATTGAGACTCCATTTTGTCATCAAGTTCCCATGCAACCCAATCCTTAAATAATGAATGTCATTCGCAATTTTCAGCCCAAAACGCCATTCACAATCACGAAAGTAAATGAAGGTCATTTTATTAATATTTTATCTTTTACATAGTTTATATATGTAACTTTAATAATAAGACAAAGGATTTTATTTTATCTCTATTTTTTTTATGGAATTCAACTGTAGTAATTTTAGAAAAAGGATTACTCATGAATTATCTGTGTTTTTCATGGCCACGAGTTACCCTCCCAGTCCCAGGATGTGGGCACAAACCTGAGTTCTCACTTCTGTTCCTTCAAACTTGGAAGTTGACCATTATAAACGAGGTCATGAGCATAATCATTATTTTCTTTTTGGTTTAATTTGAAACCTGAAACATGAATTCATATGACTTGAAGTGACCAAAACCATCAACAATTCCAAGTTTGTTCTCTTCTCCTTTAAAGTGGGAACAAGAGTTGACACTTTAAAGCGGTTTGTAATATGAAATAATATAATATAATACTCTTGTAACCATAATTCCATCATTGTCGGGATTGATAGCAGAATATCTTTGTGACTCTAATTCCTTTATTATTAGGATTGATAATAATATAGGAGATAACCAATCATAGGAGATATGTTAGCCTTTTTGTAAGGTGATAGGTATCGTGGACTCCAAGCTGGAGTTGTATATATATGTGTACTCATATCAGATTAATGACAGAGAATTGAGTTGTTCACTTGAGTTTGTTATGGTATCAGAGCCCTTCGTGCTTAACTAAAGACTGTGTGTCAAAATTCTTTCCAATGGTGGAAACATGAGAACAAGGATAAACTGTTGCTGTGAAGAAGACTCCTTCACCATATGATTTGAATTCAAATCACAATCTAGGAAACGTGATTACTCAAGTGTAACTATGGGGCGAAAATTACGACGAATGGGCTAGGGCCATGTGAACTTCTCTACGTGCACGGAGAAAGTGGGGATTTGTCGATGGAACCGTAAAACAACCAGATGAAGGAACCTCTGAGATGGAGGACTGGTGGACCGTTCAGTCCATGCTGGTGTCATGGATCCTGAATACTGTTGAACCAAGTTTGTAATCTACAATTTCTTATATAGAGAACGCACATGAGTTATGGGAAGACATCTAAGATCAAATTTCCATTGTGAATGGACCGAGAATACAACAGCTGAAGTATGATCTCGTTGACTGTAAACAGGGAGGTATGCCCATGGTAGCATACTATGGAAAGTTGAAAACTTTGTGGGACGAATTAGCAAACTACCAACAGATACCACTTTGCACTTGTGGAGGGTGTAAATGTGATATTATTTCACACTTGGAGAAGCAACGGGAGGAAGAAAGAGTCCACCAATTCTTAATGGGCTTGGACGACTTGATGTATGGGACGGTCCGCTCCAATTTGCTTACCACTGATCCCTTACCTTCACTGAACAGGGTGTACTTTACACTAATCCAGGAAGAAAGAGTAAAAGCAATTACCCGGGCAAAGGAAGAATGAGGGGAGGTTATGGGTCTAACTGTGCACACTGGTGCAAGGTCAAGAGGATGTGGAGACATGAAGGACAGAAGTGCAGTATGTTCCATTTGCAACAGGACAGGACATGTTGCCACTAGTTGTTTTCAACTGATAGGCTATCCAGATTGGTGGGGAGATCGTCCATGCAATGAAGGAAAAACCAATGGCGGGGAAGAGGACAATAGCGCAGTGGAACCACTCTAGGACGAGGCAGAGGCAGCACTGTACGTGCCAATGTTGCACAGGCTCCCATTGGCGGTATGACAACATTAGTCATGGATGCAGAAAAGAGCGGGTTGCCAAATTTGAGCAATGAACAGTGGCAAACACTGGTTGAAATGTTGAGCAATCACAAAGGAAGTACAAATGAACGAATGACAGGTAATGCGCATGCATGGATTATTGATACAGGAGCTTCTAACCACATGACTGGAAATTTAGCAACCTTACATGGACTGAGAGATGTGAAAGGATGTCCAGTGGGGCTCCCAGATGGAAAACAAGCCACGACAACTAAAGAAGGGACTGTCGTTCTTGATGGAGGACTGAAACTTGAACATGTCCTTTATGTGCCTAGATTGAACTATAGTTTGATATCTGTATCACAATTGATCGATGAGACAAAATGCACTGTACAATTCACTAATTCCTTGTGTGTTATGCAGGACCGCACTTCGAAGATGCTGATTGGTGCGGGTGAACGAAGAGATGAGCTCTACTTTTTTAGAGGGGTTCGAGGTGAGCAAGTTTACAAAGTTAATGGAGTGTCTCAACTTGATCTTTGGCACAAACGCATGGGACATCAATCTTTGAAGATTACCCAATTAATTCCTGATGCCAGTAGTAAGGAGAGTGTGTCTGACACTAAAGCTTGTGATGTCTATCACCGAGCCAAACAAACTAGGGATAGTTTTTCCTTAAGTAATCATAAAGTTGTAGCTATTTTTGAATTAATTCATTGTGACTTATAGGGACCCTATCAAACTCCATCTTCTTGTGAGGCTTCATATTTCTTAACTATAGTGGATGATTTTTCACGGGCTCTATGGATCTATTTGTTAATTGACAAGAAAGAAGTTTCACGTGTTTTGTTAAATTTTTTTGCCTTAGTAGAACACCAGTACAATAAACAAGTCAAGATTATTCGAAGTGATAATGACACTGATTTACTTCCTTATCCACCTATTTTTTTGAACATGGAATTGTATTTCAAACATCATGCACCGGCACACCTCAACAGAATAAACAGGTTGAGAGGAAACACAGGCACATTCTGAATGTCGCTCAAGCCCTACGATTTCAAGGCAATCTTCCTATTTCCTTTTGGGGGAGTGTATATTAACAACTGGGTATTTAATCAACCGTACACCCAACTCTGTCTTACATGGAAAAACCCCGTATGAAGTTTTACATGGTTGCCCACATTTCCACGACAATTTAAAGGTGTTTTGTTCACTGTGTTACGCGCATAATCAGGGCACGAAAGGTGATAAATTTGCTAGCAAAAGTCGCAAATGTGTTTTTGTCGGATATCTTCATAGGAAGAAAGGCTGGAAGCTATTTGACTTGGACACTCAAAAATATTTTGTGTCACGAGATGTTGATTTCTCTGAAACAGAGTTTCCATTTGCTCACTCTACCTCTGAGTCTGATACTTTGCCTGTCTCGCACCAACATTCCGTGAAGTTTGATGCTGAACCTGTCATGAGTGAATCAATATCTCAACCTTCAGATGTTACTCTAGCTCAAGAAACTGAGGCGCCTACTGCAGTAAGGGGGGGCACAGACCTGGGCACCACACCTGAACTTAGAACCCTAGGCACAGTGCCAACTGATCATAATGCAGAATCACCAATTGAGGGCATCCATCTTGGACGAGGTCATCGCACAAAACTTCCTTCCGTGAAGCTCCGGGATTACGTGACCAATACACTTCATACTTTGAGCCCATCCTTTTGTTCACCTCCTCCACAGCATGATTCAGGTGCTCCCTATCCCATAGCCCACTATGTAAGTTGTGATAAATTCTCTTCGAAACATTGTAGGTTTCTTGCAACTATCACGACCGAGAGAGAACCTACTGTATTTTTCAAAGCTGTGAAGGATTCTCGATGGCAACTTGCCATGGAAAATAAGATACAGGCCCTTGAAAATAATAGGACATGGACTCTGTGTTCTCTGCCACCCAAGAAGAAAGCTCTTGGTTGTAAATGGGTGTACAAGATCAATTATCACTCTGACGGTACCGTAGAACGGTATAAGGCTAGGTTGATCATTCTTAGGAATCATCAAGTTGAAAGGATTGATTATACAGAAACCTTCGTTCCCGTGGCTAAGATGGTGACAGCCCGTATTGTTCTCGCCGTTGCTGCTGCCAAGAATTGGGAATTACACCAAATGGACGTCCATAATGTGTTCCTTCATGGTGATTTGCAGGAGGAAATCTTCATGAAATTGCCACCCGGACTTCGTGCTTCCAAACTAGACCTGATATGTCACCTTCGTAAATCTCTTTACGGCCTCAAGTAAGCACCTCGTTGTTGGTTTGCTAAGTTGTCTTCTGCACTGAAGAGTTACGGGTTTCATCAATCCTACTCTGATTATTCCTCCTTTGTTTTGACTACTAAGGCTGTACAACTTGTTGTGTTGGTATATGTGGACGATTTGATTATCTGTGGCAATCACCCTGCAGCCATTTGCAAATTTAAAGCTTACTTAAGCATGTGCTTTCATATGAAGAACTTAGGCCCGTTAAAGTACTTCTTTGGGGTGGAAGTTGCAAGATCACCTACTGGCATATTTCTCTGCCAAAGGAAGTATAATTTAGACATCATTAGTGAGGCTGGTCTCCTTGGTGCCAAACTCATCTCCACTCCTTTAGAGCAGAATCATCATCTTGCATTGGCCGAAGGCCCAACTCTTCCTCATCCTGACCGTTATAGACGACTTGTTGGGCGTCTTATCTATCTTTGCTTCACAAGACCTGAGCTCTCTTACTGTGTTCATACTCTTTCTCAGTTCATGCAGCAACCAAAAGTAGAACACTGGACTGCTGCTTTACGGGTAGTCAAATACTTGAAGGGGAACCTCGACCAAGGAATCTTTTTACGTTATGCATGTACCATGTAACTCAATGGGTGGTGTGACTCCGACTGGGCAAGCTGTTCTCTGACTCGTCGTTCTCTTACTGGGTGGTTTGTACTTCTTGGGAATTCTCCTATCTCTTGGAAAACCAAGAAGCAACACCATGTCTCTCGCTTTTCCGTCGAAACCGAGTATCGCTTTCTGGCTACCATATCATGCGAACTCAAGTGGCTGAAAGGCATTCTTACTAGTCTCGGTATTGCACACTTCCAGCCCATATGCCTTTATTGTGATAGCCAAGCTGCCTTACATATTGCCAAGAATCCTGTCTTCCACGAACGCACTAAGCATATTGAAGTGGATTGTCATTTTGTTCAAAATGAGCTTCTTCGTGGCAACATTCAAACCTCATATTTCCCTACTCATATGCAACTTGCACACCTTCTCACCAAAGCCTTAGATCACAAACAGTTTCATTCCTTACTTGGCAAGATGGGCATTCGGAATCTTCATGCACCACCTTGAGGGGGGGTAATATGAAATAATATAATATAATACTCTTGTAACCATAATCCCATCATTATCGGGATTGATAGCAGAATATCTTTGTGACTCTAATTCCTTTATTATCGGGATTGATAATAATATAGGAGATAACCAATCATAGAAGATATGTTAGCCTTTCCGTAAGGTGATAGGTATCGTGGACTCCAAGCTGGAGTTGTATATATATGTGTACTCATATCAGATCAATGACAGAGAATTGAGTTGTTCACTTGAGTTTGTTAGTTTGAACGGAAAATCACATAACCCATACTTTATGCTGGGAATTGAGAAATGAAATGAGAATGGAATTGAAGCCGCATTCTCGCTTCCTTCATCGAAAGCCAAATATGAAATAGGATTCCGATCCAGACTCAATGTGACAAGTATAAGAATTTCGAGAAATGAAAAAAAAAACGTTTAAATATCTCATAAAATAATTAAAAATATTTTTAATATTATGTAAATATTTAATTTATATTTAAACATAATAATTAGATATTTTATACTTAATAATCCCATAATCTCAAAGAATAATTTTTTTATTTTATAATATATTTAAATTTTACTATTTTTTTTTCAAATTCTAAAATTTGGGATTTTTCTAAATTTTTAAAGAAATTTTTTTATTTATAATTTTTTTAAGGGATACAAAACCCTTTTTTTATAAAAGGAAAAAAGAACAAAAGCTTAAAATTGGGGGAAAATAACTGAAATAATGCTATTTAATTAGTTAATTACGTATTTAAGTTAGTTTTTAAAATATTTACCAAAATGGGTTAGTTTTTATACCTAATAAATGCCAATTCATTTTTATAACAAAACACCAAATCAAATTCGCGTTTTATGTAATAAATACCACAATTAAAACGGAGTTTCTTGTAAAAAAAATGCCAAAATGATATAAAACGCCGAAATGAAAGCCAAAAGCAGCCGAATTGATTTCCTAGAAAACTCCAAAACGTTTTGGCGTTTTTCTCTAGAAAATTCTGAAACGTTTTAGAGTTTTCTAAAAAAAAACGCCAATTCAAGTTGGCATTTTTTGGGGTCAAAACAGAACTCTTAACCCTAAACTCAAAACTCTAAACCACCAACTTAAATTCTAAACCCTAAACCAAACCCTAAACCCCTAATGCAAATCCCCAACCACAAGCCCCAAATATTAAACTCAAAAATATTATTCCAACCTCTAAATTGTATACCCCAAACCTCAATTTCCACATCCCAAGAATAAAACTCTAACTTCCAAACCTCAAATCACAAAGTTAAAAATAAAACTTTGACAACTAAACTTTAAATCTAAACCCCAAACCTGAATCCAAAATTCAAAAATTCAACTCCAAACCCTAAATTCAACAATTAAACTATAACTCCACAGCATAAACCCAAACTTTAACCCCTTAACCCTAAACCTTAAATCCTATACCATATCCCAAACCCCAAATTCCTAAACCCTAAACACCTAATCCCAAACCTAAACCTAAATTCAAACATACAACTCCAACCCCTAAATTCAATAATTAAACTATAACCCCAAACCCCAACCCTAAACATTTAACCTTAAAACCTAAATCACATCCTAAACCCTAAATTTCTAAACCCTAAACACCTAATACCAAACTTAAAAAAAATCTAGCCTTAAACCTAAACCCCAAGTTTCAACGTTAGGGTTTAAGGTTTGTGTTTAGGGTTTAAGGTTGGATTTTTTTGAGTTTGGTATTAAGTGTTTGGGGTTTAGAAATTTAAGATTTGGGATATGGTTTAGGTTTTAGGATTAATGGTTTAGAGTTAGGAGTCAGGGTTTATGATTTAGGGTTTATGGTTGTAGTTTAATTGTTGAATTTAAGGGTTAGAGTTGAATGTTTGAATTTAGGTTTAGGTTTGGGATTAGGTGTTTAGGGTTTAGGAATTTAGGGTTTGTGATTTGGTATAGGGTTTAGGGTTAAGGGGTTGGGATTTGGGTTTATAGTTTAGAGTTATAGTTTAATTGTTGAGTTTAGGGTTTAGAGTTGTATTTTTGAATTTTGGGTTTAGGTTTAAGGTTTAGATTTGAAATTTGGAGTTTAGTTGTCGGAGTTTTATTCTTAGGATGTGGAAATTAGGGTTTGGGGTATACAGTTTAGAGGTTGGAGCAATATTTTTGAGTTTAAAATTTGGGGCTTGTGGTTGGGGATTTAGATTAGGGGTTTGTGGTTTGGTTTAGGGTTTTAGGGTTTAGAATTTAAGTTAGTGGTTAGGGTTTTGAGTTCAGGGTTAAGAGTTTTGTTTTGGCCCCAAAACACGCCAACTTGAATTGGTGTTTTTCTTTAGAAAACTCCAAAACGTTTCGGAGTTTTCTAGAGAAAAACGCTAAAACATTTTAGAGTTTTCTAGAGAAAAATGCCAAAACGTTTTAGAGTTTTCTAGGAAATCAATTCAGTAGCTTTTAGCTTTCATTTCGACATTTTATATCATTTTGGCATTTTTTTACAAGAAACTCCATTATAATTTTGGCGTTTATTACATAAAACGCAGATTTAATTTGGCGTTTTGTTATAAAAATGAATTGGCATTTATTAGATATAAAAACTAACCCATTTTGATAAATATTTAAAAATTAACCTAAATACGTAATTAACTAATTAAATAGTATTATCTCAGTTAATTTTCCTAAAATTGGGACAAACCCACAGAAATGCTGAACACCTGTCCAGTCCATTGATTGTTCTTGTAAGGTTCCATTCCCTGTTCAGCAACAGCGCCTTAGGACCATAACCGACCTACTAGTGGGCCTCTACGTGTCGGATTCCTACGTCCATGTTTATCAACACATAGTCATGTAATTAATCCTTTTTCTAATATAATAATAAGCCTATATTATAATAATTAATAATTACTGAGCAAGGGAGCATCAATGCAATCTACCAATAATTACATCATAATTAAATCTGTTAGTAATAAAAAAAACTGAAGTTGATCATAAATAAATTTATCAACACAATACGAGAGAATATCATCATTTTGATTTTCAGCAAGTTAAACCCTTTTCTTTATTTCCTTTTCCGCCACGTGACTTTTTGGACCAAGTTTCGCGTTTACACGTGGAAAATAAAAAATTAGCTTCAGACATTAACGCACGTTGAAAACACGATATTGGTGGGACTATACATCACTCTGGTGGAGTCACCTCCTGCACTACTAGACCTATCTACTCCCTCCTACGAAGTCATAAAATCCTTTCGTACCCACTGCTATTCAGAATTCATTGTCTACAAAATCAAGTGCCTCCATTAATTCTCATGCACATTAATTTGTTTGAATGTTAAGTAAAGGATCATTTGCATTGAATATGAAACCAAAGAGAGAAGCAAATAGAATGGAGAAGCGAAGGGCTGGTAGAAAGAAGTTCCATGAGACTCGGCACCCTATCTATAAAGGCGTAAGGGAAAGGAATGGAAAGTGGGTTTGTGAGCTACGGCAGCCTAACAAGAAAACTCGTGTTTGGCTTGGCACTTTCGCTCACCCGGACATGGCAGCTATAGCTTATGATGTTGCTGCTTTGGCTTTTAGGGGTGATTCTGCTTCATTGAACTTCCCAAATGCAGCAACCTCCTTGCCACGCCTTGATTCACACACCTCTTCCATCAGAGCCATTCAGTTTGCTGCTATGGAAGCAGCTGAGAAGTACTTCTCTGCTTGTGTTGCTGTTTCATCATCTAATTTGGAGTATGATACTGTTGCCTACATGGAGATGGAGAGCAGAGACTCAGAGATAGTTTTAGAAGCAGGAGATTCAAGGAGTGGTTTCTTTTGGGATGAAGAGGAGGTGTTTAACATGCCGGTACTCATCAACAGCATGGCAGAAGGCTTGATTATTACACCACCTGCTTTGCAGAGAGGGTTCAATTGGGTTGAAATGGAAACTGCTGTCGACTTGACTCTCTGGCGATCAGAATGATTCTCTTTCATTTTGCAGCTTCCTGGGTAAACCCTAAATTTTAGTGAACATGTGATTTAGTAACAAAATATAGATGCACCTCATATCATGCCTCACCTTCAAAATTAAAGTAATTGTAAATTTCACAAGTTTGACTCATTATATACTGAAGTTGCCACGCTAATTTGCTGGATACCTCTGCTCTTGTTACATCAAATTTAATATGCATACCATATCAATGGAAGATTAGTAATTTAAGAAGGTTATCAAGTTCTTTCAGCTTGAGATATGAGCTTATCAAGTTTTCTCTCGTTGTGAATAAATTTCTTTCTCTTTATCTCTTTGGTACCCATTTTCTTTAGTGAATCAACAATTCAAATTAACAACAAAAAACTATTGTGCCCAATTTTCTAATAATTTTAAGATTTAAAACAAGAAGAGTGAACGACCGTTTTGAGTGGTGTTCAAAGACGGGGCTCCCCTGACACCCCTTGGTCAGAGATAGAGAGAAAGAAAGGTAGGGCAAGAGAGTAGTTTTTGGAGCTGGGCTGTAGTGACACCTCTCCGATAATCAAGTCAATAATTAGTTAAAGAGAGTGAATATTTTGTATATAGAATTGTCTTTTGATATAGAAGAAGGCACATAATAAATTTATACCTGTAAAAATACATATTGATCATTATTTGGGACAGAAAAACTTGAAATATTAGAGGTAGTGATAAACTTAAAAAACGTAGTTGATATTCAAATTTTTTTTTTTTTTATTCGTGTTTGTTCTTCCTTACCTTTACCGTCATTTGCTTAGCGAGGATTCGGAGGCCATGAAAGTTTTGTAGAGGGTAAATAGCATTGTGGAAAATGATCCAACCCTACGTCAAGGTCCCACGCAGTGTTTTAAAAATCAGATCAGATCGAGTGATTCAACCCGTTCAACCAGTGCCCGATTTGGATTCTGATTCAGTGGGTTAAATCGGTAAAAACTGAAGTGAACCGGTCCGGTTTTACATAACCCGACGGTTCACTATAATTTTTTTTTTTTTCTAAAATTGCATCATTTTGAAGAAAATCTAAGAACATTCCATAAAGGATTTGAACCCCATTCTTAAAGAGATAAGAGACTTGAACCATCAAACCAATGTTTCTTTTCTAAAATTGCATCATTTTGAAGAAAATCTAAGAACATTCCATAAAGGATTTGAACCCCATTCCTAAAGAGATAAGAGACTCGAACCATCAAACCAATGTTTCTTTTGTGAATAAATTTGTATTATAATTTACTTATTCACATTTAGATTGTATAATGAATAAATATTGGTCATAAGAAGATTCGAGCCCTCATTCTAAGGAAGAGAAAAATATTTGTCACTAGGTCAACTTTAATTTTATTAACAAATTTACATAAAAATATATTTATTATAACTTAGAATATACAATAGGCACATTAAATATTATATTTATATAAAAATTATATTTATGACGTCATCGGTTTGACCGTTTAATCCAATCGGTGTTCATCCTCTAAAATGATTCATTTTCGGTTTAATTTTTAAAACATTGGTTCACTTTACTCAGTTAAAGGGTTTAACTTTTAAAGAAGTGAAAAAATTTCATTACTAAATGTTTACAATGATAACATTGCTAGAAGCATACAAATTTTCCAATCCAAAAAGTAAGGCAGTTGGGCTTATGTAAGTTTTGAGAACACATCGTTGCCTTCATTACTTTTGGGTCCCATTCAAATGAATATACCCAGAAGCCCAAAGGTGTTCCCTTCCCTTTCACGACTCGTTACCTTGACCTTGACTACATCAATGTCGTTTCTTTATCAAAGCTCATCGGCTTCTATTTTCTTTTCGTAGCTGTGGTGGCCCTAAAGAATGGGCCCATATACAGTAGAGCCCAAACAAAATTATAACCCGAAAGGCCCAAACGACAAAGCAGGTCACTAGTTTTGCCCGACCCGCCAGCTCATGCTTTCCATCTACTATAAATAGTCCCTGACCCAACACAAGAGAAGGGACGAAAAATCTCATTTGCTGACAATCATAATCCTGCTTCTCAGACAAAACCGATCTGACTTAATCTTCGGAGCCCAGTAAACCTAACCCGGCCCGGTAGTTTTTACCCGCAGGTTATTCGTTAGTCCGCCCGACATATAGACAACCGACCTCGGTGATTTTGCCCGACCTCAAGCTCAGGCATCGTCAGTAGCCTTATTTCTACTCAACTTCTCCTCTCTGGAGTTGATACTTGATACAAAAACGTATAAAAAAAAAAGTACTAATTAAGCTCTTTTTTACTCTATTTATTATTAAATTCTTTCTACTTAAGTAATTTTACAGCAGCTGTTAACAAATGATAAGATATCATGAACAGTGAAAATTCAGAGTTTGAAACGGTGGTCCCCATCCCATGAAAATGATCCCCACGTGTTCTAGTATCTAACGGTCAAAAGCTAGACATAAGTAAGGCCGGTAGCCACAGACATGGGTGGTTATTAGTTGTTATCTATCGGTCACTAAACTAAGGATTAATAGAGAGAAATTGAGAGGGGAAGGAGTGGGAAGAAGGAATTCTCAGAATTGGGAGAAAAAAGANCATGAACTAGGCCCCATAACTCGGCTTTTGTAATAGATCCTTGGCCCAGATTACATTTAAAACCTGCAATAAAAGAACCCGAAGCATCACACGCTGCATGTTGAGTATTCGGAATCAAGGAGCCATCAATATTGACTTTGACCCAGCCATTTTCAGGAAGAGTCCAATGGACAGGGGAATGAAACTTGGCCGACCCTATGTTGTCACTATCCAGAAAGCCACTAAGCTCTTTAAACCTGCCCATAACTTGAAAAAACAAGTCTTGATCCTCCTGACCACCACCATCAAATAGGACTGCATTTCGAGAATGCCAAACCGCATGCAACGCCACTCCAAAAAGCTTATCCCATCCACGAGCAAGACTCCCCCATTCATTAGAAAGGTTACCCGCAAGCCAACCCTTGCTATCAAGAGAGAAGAAAGTGTTCCACGCCCTTCTTTTAACCAGCCGCATCCAAAGAGTAATGACCTTATCACAGTCCCTGAGTGCATGCATAACGGTCTCCGCTGCCTTGCCACACCTGGAGCACATAGAGTCATTCGTCAAGTGCCGTTGAAATCTGGTGCTATTCGTAAGGAGGCTATCATGAAAGACCAACCACAAGAGCGTCTTGGTCCTTTGGGGTCCCTCCCATTTCCAAATCTTTTTAAGGATAGAGGAAGGACTGCCCAAAACTTCACCAGTTAAGCATTTATAAGCAGATTTGATGGAAAAGTCCCCATCATGGGACTGATCCCACACAACTAAGTCTTCACCATCTTGGTCACGGGGAGGTTTTAAGGTTGCAATGCGCTCACAAGCCTCGCGGGGCAGCAACACCTGGATCTTCTGCCAATCCCAAGACCCTTCAGGAGTGGAAAACTGGTTCACTGTGTCGTTTATTTCACTATTATCAATCTGAGAACAGGACAAACTGTGAAGGGGGGGAAAGCCATGGATCCACTTGTCATACCAAAATTTAGTCTTTTGACCATTGCCCACACGCCACAGGAGGTGATCCTCCAACTTAGGCCAAGCCTTACAAACCCCTTTCCAAAGGTTTGAACTGGGGTTCTTTGCGTGGACAGTGGGGATTAAATCAGCACCACACTTATACTTGCTTCGTAGGACACAAACCCACAGCTCATCCTGCTTGTTGATCAAACCCCATCCTACCTTCATCATAAAGGCTGTGTTGACGTGTTTGGAGTGCCTCAAACCCAGTCCTCCATATTCTTTCATACTACAAACAGTATCCCACTTAACCAGGTGAATCTTTTTATGGTCTTGTGAGGAACCCCAAAGAAAACCTCTGTTAAGTTTATCAATTTCCTCACAAGTGCTGGACGGCAAGCTAGAAGTCTGCATTGCATAGACAGGGATAGCTGATATAACTGACTGGGACAGAGTAAGCCTCCCTGCAAAGGATAGGGACTTGGCTTTCCAACTACTTAATCTGTTCATGATCTTCTCCGTGATATAGCTAAAAGATCCCTTGTTGCTTCTCTTATGAATTAAGGGAACTCCTAAATATTTACCCAAGTCACTAGTAATCCCAAAGCCCAAACAAGTAGCAATCTCTTGCCCCCTTAAATGATTGACATTCTTGGAGAAGCAGACTTTAGTTTTCTCAAGACTGACTTTTTGCCCAGAACTAGCACAGAACAGCTCAAGGCATCTATTAATAACCTCAGCTTGCTCCAAGGACGCTTCCCCAAAAAGGAATAAATCATCAGCGAACATGAGATGTGTCAGAGGAGGGCCATTCCGATTAAGAGCAAACGGTTTCCAGTGTCCCTCATTAACTATAGAGTTAATCAAATGAGATAGGCGCTCAATACACAGCACGAAGAGGTAGGGGGAAAGGGGATCACCTTGACGAATACCCCGAGTGGGAGAAAACTCCTCCGTAGTAGCACCTGCCCAAACTACATTCATGGAAGTTGTGGAGATACAATACCAAATAAGATTTATGATGTCAGCACCGAGGTTCAAATCCTGCAAAGTCTCTCTGATAAACTCCCACTTTATCCTGTCATAAGCTTTCTCAAGGTCAATTTTGATGGCCATGAATCCTTTTTTTCCCTTCCAAAACCTCAAACTATGAACCACCTCTTGAGCAATAATAACATTATCTGAGCCCTGCCTCCCCGGAATGAAGCTACACTGATTAGGAGAGATGATATAGCGCATGACTTTTCGAAGTCTAGTAGCAACTATCTTAGTAATCACTTTATATGCCACATTACATAAGCTTATAGGACGGAATTGCTTTATGTGTTCCGGGCTATCCACCTTAGGTATGAGAGTGATCAACGTACTATTTATAGCCTTGACTTTCTGAGGATCCTTAAAAACCTGTTGAACTAGAGAACATAAAGAAGGCCCAACTACATCCCATTGACTTTGAAAGAAAAGGGCATGTAAGCCATCGGGGCCTGGAGCTTTCAAACCACCCATGCTGAAAAGGGACTCCCTGACTTCATCCATGGTCACCATAGCTTGCATATTTGTTAAATCACTTTCTATAATTTGAGGAAAACAACCTGAAATTAAGAAAGGAGTGAACAAACCATCATCTTGATACAGGTTCCTGAAGAAAGAGATAGCCAGGACCCGGAGCGCTTCTTCATCATGAATCCAAACTCCCTCATCATTAAGTAATGCCGCAATCTTGTTCCTGCGACGTCTGAAAATAGTCGTGCCATGGAAAAACTTAGTGTTTTTATCACCAAATTTAATCCAATTACACCTAGACTTCTGAGCCTAAAGCATCTCTTCTTCTCTAAGAACAGCTTCGTACTCCTTCCACAGCTCCACTTGCAGCCTCTCAAGGTAAGAGTTAGGACCACTGTTGAGCTTGCTGTAAATTCCTTGCAAATGACTATGCAAACGCTGCTTCTTCCGAGCTATATTCCCAAAGACTTCAAAGTTCCACTTCTTGACATTAGCGATGAAATTCTCAATGTTTGAGCTCCAACTGTTATCACGACCCCAAGCATTTCTAACCAAACCCCCAAAGCTTTCATGTAGCAACCAGGACGCCAAAAATTTGAAAGGTCTATTACTTCTAAAATTCTCCCTATTGCTATCAAACTGAATCCACAGGGGATTATGATCTGACTTGAAGTGGGGTAAATGAACAACCACCGCTTCTTCAAAAGTAAGCCGCCACTCCAAGTTGTAAAGAACTCTATCGAGCCTTTCCTTAGTCCCACCTCTTTGCCTAGTGAACTTAGACCCTTGGAAATCCCCATCGACTAGATTACATTCCTGAATACAATTCCTTAGGGCTCGACAGCTGCCAAGTCGCACCTCCGCTCCCCCTTGTTTCTCTGAAGGGTGAAGGAGAGAATTAAAGTCTCCTGCGACACACCAAGGCCCAGAGACCGACTCTTTGATGGTTTTAAGCTCATGCCACAGCTCCTCCCTCAAACTCGGAATCGGGCTACCATAAACTATCGTTAACACCCAAGGATTCTCAGCCTTGTAGCCAACCCTCATGTGCACCAATTGATTATGAGAATGAAGCACTGAGACCTGCCAAACTGTTGAATCCCAGAGGCACCAAATACCCCCTGAAAATCCATTAGTTTCAACCCGAAACATAGAATCCAACCCAGAGTTCCTACAGAAAGTATCAGCCCTCTTCCCACTGATATGAGTTTCTAACAGTGCAACAAAAGAAAGACGATATATGCGAACCAAGTCTTTGAAGAAAGCCAGAAACCCAGCACTACCAGCACCTCTACAATTCCAAACAAGCATATTGGGTTTTAAATCTATAAGGAAAAATATAGGAAGAAAACAAAGGCCCGAAGCAGTTACACCCAGTAACATCAAGCTCTGATATCACCCGAAGATGAAGCGGAAAAAAATTCCTGCGTGCGTGTTCAATGGTTAACAGAGTTCTTAACCCACCCAGGGCCTACCTGTCTAGAACCAAAGCTTAGATTTGAGAGCAACTTAGGATCCGGAGGTTTAGGATGAATGACTTCCCGAGCTCTTCCTTCCTCCATATCAGGGCACTTGGCAGAAGAGAGAGAAACAGGGAGCTCCTCTGCGACAAGCCGGTCATAGACTTGCATTAAGTCCTCCTTCGTAGAGGGGTTCAAGGTTCTTAGGATTGCTCTATACTCGGGATCATTGACTTCCAATCTCTTCTCAGTCTGAGAGATTTTCTCTATTTGATTACCATTAGTGTTCAGGATGTTCTCTTTATCTATGCCCATCATTCTGGAAGCACCAGCCGCTTTAGATTTAACAATCCCAGCTGGGTTTTTCTTAGTACGGTGCACGGCTAAATTTAGTTTGCTTTGATTCTTTGGCCTAGGTGACTTACTTGGCCCAGTATGAGAATTAAATGGCAGATGGGACGTGAGAGTAGATCTCTCTGCATGCTCAGACGGAAAAACCAAAGCTGCCCCATTACTCGGCCCCACCTGGACAGGGGCAGGTGTTGTTGTATGTAAATTGGCTTGTTGAGGCTCTGGGTTGTCCATTAGAATATCAAAGCGGGACCCACCCAGACCTTTTACTATATCAGAACCTGTGACCATATGGGCTCCTTGCTGTAGCTCCTTCTCTGCCACCTTTTCACTGGCTTTCGAAACCCCGAATTTGCGGCGCTGAGGTCGCTGAACCAACATCCACTTCCCAAAGTGGTTGGGTCTTCCTTCATCCTTACCTTGGGAGTTGGAATGTGATCTATCAGTAGGATTCTCCGGTAGAATAGGGATCATGGGTTCAACCCCTCCATTTCCCAGCTCCGTCGCCGGACCTCTCACTGCTACTCCTCCCGGAACCTCCAACGGAAAACAGACCATGCAAGAGTCGCTGCGGTGACCATACTTACCACACTTGAAGCAAACTAGGTGGAGACCTTCATACTCTATGGATATTTCCCTGCCATACAACAGAAACTTTGGAACTAAACTTCTTCTTAAATCAATCTCAACACAAATCCTAGCAAACTTCCCCCGAGTGATTTGAGAAGTCAGGTTGTCAACACGCAAAGTAGTACCAAGTATAGAACCAATGCGCCATAGAAACTTGTCATTATGGAACTCTATGGGTAGTCCAGGAATTCGGATCCACACCGCAACTCTTTTGACTTGCATATCAGAAGGGTCGAACAGAGGACGCCATCTATGAACTATCAGATAATGGTCTGCTATCAACCAGGGGCCTTCAGTAAGGGCAAACCGCAGATCATTCTGGTTAGAGAAGGTCACAAGAAAATGATCCTCATTGAGGTCAACCACCCTTAACGTACCCTCTCTTTCCCACATCTTCTGAAGCCTGTTCGCCATCATTCGGATTCCTACTCTTTTCCCCAACAGCCTGACAATCAACGACTGTCTCCAAGGCTTGCAATACTCCTCATGCTCTTCTGGCGACACCTCTATCGCAGGGCACGGATTGAAAGGAGAGTCCTTCCCTAGTGGGACGTTCTCATCCTCGCTACCATACATGAGAATATCCTCTCTGTCCTTAGTGTTCCAAGGTGACTTCACTCCTCTCTGACTGCTGTGAGAGTCCAACAACATATCCTTGTATGAGTTGGATTCACCC
Source organism: Cercis canadensis (assembly GCA_003255065.1). Classification (NCBI taxonomy): domain Eukaryota; kingdom Viridiplantae; phylum Streptophyta; class Magnoliopsida; order Fabales; family Fabaceae; genus Cercis; species Cercis canadensis. The sequence continues at coordinate 196,110 of QAOA01004890.1, forward strand.
TTCAGGCCTTTCTCTGAGATTTTCCCCTCCTTTTCTAGCTCCATTGAAGAGGCTGAAACAACCACGGAGTCGCTAACAGCTTGCTGCACCAGATGGGGTTCAATCACAGCATCCATAGAGTGAAGCTCTTCCTCAGGAACTTCACTATCCTCCATACGAGCTTCCTGGCATGAGGATGAGGATTGTCTGACTTTTTTACATGATCGCGCTCTCAAATCCTCCTCTTCCAGCGACGTCGGAGGCGGAAGGTTCCCCTGCATGTTTTGGTCACTGTTCATGTTTTCGTCACTGTTCATGGTTAATCACTGTTCACCGAGAGCTTCTTTCTACTTAAGTAATTTTACAGCAGCTGTTAACAAATGATAAGATATCATGAACAGTGAAAATTCAGAGTTTGAAACGGTGGTCCCCATCCCATGAAAATGATCCCCACGTGTTCTAGTATCTAACGGTCAAAAGCTAGACATAAGTAAGGCCGGTAGCCACAGACATGGGTGGTTATTAGTTGTTATCTATCGGTCACTAAACTAAGGATTAATAGAGAGAAATTGAGAGGGGAAGGAGTGGGAAGAAGGAATTCTCAGAATTGGGAGAAAAAAGAAATTAAAAAGGAGGTAGGAACTAGGAAGAGTATGGGAAGCAATTCCATCGATGGCGAAACCAATGAGCATGTAATAGACATATGGGATGTGAACAAAGATAGATTGGCGGTGATGCAGCTCAAGATTTCTGAGAACCCAAAATTGCTAAGCAAAGTTGCTGGTAGAAAGTCGTGTTGCATTTTCAGGGTCCCACAGAGCCTAATTGATGTAAACGGGAAAGCATACCAACCCCGCATCGTGTCCATAGGGCCCTATTACCATGGCCAACCTCGCCTTGCCATGATTGAGGAGCATAAATGGCGATATCTTGGTTCTCTTCTCTCCAGAACAAAGACCAAAGGATTGGATTTGGAGGATTACTTGAAAGCGATAGCACCATTAGAATCAGAAGCCAGAGAGTGTTACTCTGAATCCATCCAGCTTAGCTCTGACGAATTCATTGAAATTTTAGTTGTTGATGGGTGTTTCTTGATTGAATTGTTCCGCAAAGTTGGTAACTTGGTACCCGTGGAACGCGATGACCCAATTTTCACCATGGCCTGGATATTACCATATTTTTACAGAGATTTTCTCAAGCTTGAAAATCAGATTCCCTTCTTCATTCTGGAACGCTTATTTGAATTGTCAAAATTGCCTGAAGAAAAATCCACTGCAACCTTGTCAACTCTGGCCCTGGAATTTATCAACAGTTCAACGCAAAAGCCAGACCAAGTCATCGCCCAACAGAGTAATCTCCAAGGTAAACATTTGCTAGATTTGATTCGCTCAAGCTATATTCCCACTGATCTGAAAACAGTTGAGAAATCAGATCAGAAAACACCAACCCATTTGATTCATTGTGTCTCTAAGCTTCGGCGTGCAGGGATTGAAATCCATCCCTGCAAAGTTGACAGCTTCTTGTACGTAACACACAGGAATGGAGTAATAAAAATGCCCACCATCACAATCGATGATTTCATGAGCTCTTTCTTGCTAAATTGCGTGGCCTTTGAGCTGTGCTATAGTGATTACTCTAAGTACTTTACCACCTATGTCACTCTCATGGATTGTCTCATAAACACCTATAGGGATGTTGAATACCTATTTGACCGAAACATCATTGAGAACCATTTAGGGACAGATGGAGAAGTTGCCAGTTTCTTCAACAATGCAGGAAAAGAGGTGGCATTTGATATAGAAATGTGTTACTTGTCACCCTTGTTCAACGACGTTCACAACTACTATAGGAATAGTTGGCATGTGCAATGGGCCAGCTTTAAGCACACCTATTTTGAAACCCCATGGTCCTTCATATCAGCGCTTGCTGCCTTAATATTGTTGATTCTCACGTTGGGTCAGACCTACTTTGCCGGTTATCAGTATTTTGCACCTGCTGATTCTCAATCTTAAAAAGATTTTGTACCATACATGCTGTTTGTATAGAGATCAAATTCCAACAAGAGTGAGAGATGAGTAGCGCAAGTTATTTTCTTTTTCTCATTCAAGTATTTCTCGCTTTTGTGGTCACTACTCTTTACTTGAAATGAATTTTGCAATATAGAATTGATTTTTTTAAGTTATGAGGTTACTAGTTAGTTTTCAATGTTATCTTCGAGAATCTTGATAGCCACCTAGCAGGACATGTTAATCATGATGCAGAGTATCTCCTTAGCCGTCTACAATATTTTAGCTAGCTAGTCAAGGATAATATAGATTTGTAATGGAGGATGCTCTTACACCCAGATATTCAAGGATAATATATTTTTAGAGATTGAAATGTATTCCTCGATTTAATCTACTATTTTAATGTACACCTGTGTGTCTCGTGATCTAACTAAGCATTTATATATGTTGTTGAATGTTCTATCACATCTAAAGTTTACGAAAAGAAATAAGACTACTTGAGTTTCACCTTCCTTTGTTTGTTTGTTTTTTTGTTTGCGCTAATTTGCACAACGAAATCTGTAAGATAGCGGCCCAACTACTAAAGGCCCAAGTATAAGATGAGTTTGCACCCTACGTCCCATTTATTACTGCGTATTTGCAAGCAGCCCAGAATAAAGGCCCAAGTATAAGATGGGCCAAATTATAATTATTTCAAACTGACAAAAACCGCCCCAGCCCAACAACTTATCTGGGTGATTGGATCAGAGGGTCAAAGTCATTTCTTTGACCAATAAAAATCACCTGTTTATTTCTCTCTCTTTGGGACTATTGAAGCAGGTCAAGATTGAGTTTTGTGATACTAAAAAAAAAAATGTATTAACAATGAAAAAGAATTAGGTAATCTCATGAAACAAGATAGTGCGTGAGTGAGGCAGTGAGTATTTGCTCTTACCCATTATTTGAAATGTGCAAAACAGAGAATGAGTTGCGATATAATGACAAATTGTTGTTGGAAATAATAATTTAGGATAAGGTAATAAGTGGAACCTTTTAATGTGGAACTGTGGTGGTTCTGAAGAGGTGTTTTGAGTTGAGAGACGAAGTATATGGCACTAGTTATTGGTAGTAGGTGCGTAAGCCAGCAAATATTTGTTGAAATGTCTCAGAGAGATTTTATTGTTTCGGCCAGTGACAATCATAATCATGTGGATGTTGACAACATATATCATCTGTAACCACGGAGATTAACCATCAAATTTATCGATAATACTTATTTAAGATGAATTACTATTTTGATTCTTAATTAAATTTTCTTCCTTTTATCAATTTCATCTTTAAACTTTAAAAAATTGATTAATTTGTTCTTTAAAGTTCCGCATTATATTCAATCTTCAAAGTCCCTAATTGAAGAAAAAATATATCTTTTAGCAAATAAAAAAGAAAAAAAAAGAACATAGCTTACGTTGTATTGATTATTGAGAATAAATGGGTAAATTTAATAAGCATGTTAATCAATTTTGTTATTTTCTCTATTGACCAAAAATGAAAATATTAGAGATTAAAATGATTAATTTCAAAATTTGAAAATAGCAAGAGCATCAAAAGTTAAGGATTTGCTAATTATATAATATTATACTTGAGCACTATTGTGCTACTAATTAATAGAACATTGAGTTTTAATAGCGTACTTATTTTTAGATTCAGAATGAGCGTTGTTCTTAAGTTCAACTTTGCTTATTGTGAGGAAAATTGTATAGTACGTCGATAATCACAAAATGTATCTGTTCACTAGTTTTTTTGTTTGCCCACAACTTAATTCTTAATAGAAATATACTGATGCGCCATTACACTCGTTTGTGGATGGAAAATTAGCAATGTCACTCTAATTTATAATTACTATGTCATTGATATATATGATGTGACAATCTAAACTTAATACAATAATTCATTTTTAAAAAAAAACGAATTTAAACATATGAATGATGTGATGATGAAACATAGTTAAGAATGTAAAATTATTCCTCCTTAATTGACTCGTAGAAATTAATATATATGTAGATGACCAAGGAATTGCGATTAGAACTTAGAACACTATTAATATAATTTTAATTAATTTAGATGTCACTATATATACTTGTCTACTTCAATACACTGAAAGGTTTGACGATTCATATAGAAGCAGTAAAATACCTATATACATATAGGAAAAAAAAAAAAAAAAAAAAAANAAGAAAAAAAAAAAAAAAAAACAAAGCAGCGAGAATTGGTCTTCCTCTTGCTGTTGCACTTGCACAGGAACATCTTGTCCCTAAGTTGAATCCTCTACGTAACTGTTGCAGCAAAAGGTAAAACTATTGGCAGTTCACGAGAAGACAAGAGTTTATAGAGTTTGAAAATTTCAAAGTCCAACAGGAATGGTAAAGGGTAAGAAGACCAATTCCTTTACGGTACGGGGTTTCAATAACTATCAGTCAAGTATTTGATCAATTCTCTTAAGTTCTAATATTGGTCAAGTCAACCATCTGCCATTCCAAAGGCAAAGGCACCCCTTTTCTCTCTCTATATATATTGGCACCACAGGGCAAGGTAAGCAAAAACACATATTATCCTCCAAAACCTATCTCATTGAAGAACGCACGGTATTGTTTTCATTTCAGGACTCGAGCAGCAACCACCAACTTCAACTCCATTCCATTTATAACCAAATTAAGCCATTAACTTTGAGATTCAATCAATGGCACAGAGGTATATCTGTGACAAAGTCTCTTGTGAATCATGCATGGCAATCCCAGTGGGTGAACCCTATGAAGCTGATCAAGAACCCACAACTTCAACAACTTATTGTAATTACAACAGCAGTATTCCCTACCTGGCGGATCGATCACAAGTGAGGGAGGGTCATGACAATGACCAGTTTCTTCATTACGTTTACGTACGATATGCAAGCACAAAGAAAAGGGGGTTTACACTTAAAAAGCTTTATTCCACCAGGGCTCGTGGTCGTTCTAGTCCTTTGCAGTCGCTGGCTCGCAAGATTTGGCGATTCAAAGTCCGAACTATACTCGTAGGTGACACTACTGCAACAAACCAATCCCAACAAACTAAATGATATTCATTCATTCCTATCTTTGTTTTAACCCATTCTTTTTTATTTTTTTGAGATGCAAAACCGCATTCTTTAATTTGTAAACTATTCCCTTTATTTCTTTTTTCTTTTTCTCCAATGTTGTAAAGAAAGAAATTAAAATGCAATGAACTTGTTTCTGTTATATATTCCCTTTACCTCTAATTGACCTTGCAGATTGCAGTAGCAAAAGGGTGTGATTTTATATCTATTGTTTAGTTCCGCCATGGCAATATAATCTAGAAGACAGACAATAGAATGCAAAACAGCACGACGAACAGCTTCACATTTGAACGCCATTACCACATAGATTAAAATTATTCATATTTTTATAGAACTGCGCACACTTTACTTCCAGATTTTTATGTTCAATTTCATTTAAAGAGGTAAGAACCACGAGAGATGGATTTAGATTATCCCTCACTGTGCACGAAATTTACCGAACTTCAAATTTATTTTTTTTGAAAAAGAAGAAGTTATTTTATATTTTTTTAATTTGGAGGTTTCTTAGATACTTTTAGTATTTATGTTGTATGTCATACTACATATGAATAGTCAATGTGTGAATGACATGTATACAAGTTAATTATTTTTAAGTTTGTTTAAGAAAATAAGATAAATTAATTTTATATCCAATAAAATATAAAAATGATGTATGCTTACCATGTAAGTGTAATATGACATAGGGGTGTTCGCAGGTCGATTTGGGCAGATTGAAGATCCAGAAACCGAACCGCACTTCATTTAGCGGGTTGGTTATGTTCGGTTTTGCATAAAAGAAGAACTAAAACCGAACCAAACTGCATACATCCGATTCAGTTTGGTTCGGTTTGGGCGGGTTCGCGGATTGAACTGTATGTTCCATTCCACTCAAACAAATATCCAACATTCAAACAGATACAAAATGGTATTTTAAGTCTTTAACATTCAAACATATATCCAACATTCATCATAATTTAATCAATATCCAATATTCAAACATAATGAAATTGACAAACTTAATACTTTAAGACTTTAACCATCATCAAACATAACGAAATCATCAAATAAAAACTACCAACAAAGTACAAATTACACATGTAGTATCATAGAATCCCCTTTTGTTATTCATTAAAGCCTTGTCATCTGAACCAAACGTGAAAAATAAAATACTCAATAAGACGTAGCTTATATAACTCATGCATGAACATTAAAACTCACTTAAAATTTTATATCAAATTGTGATTTCAAATTTTCAAGCCTAAGATTCAATGCTCAATACTAATTTATAGCAAAAACAAAATAATAATAATTTGTAGCATAGTTTTCCATATCCAGATTAAATTATGTATCGATCAAACAAAAAAATAAAAACAGTCTCCAGTTAATCACCATTTTATGACGATACAATTTATATTATCTCAATGAATTGAGATGGACTATATAAATGAGAAAAATACTTATTATACATATGGTAATCCTTAAATTATTTCGCACTAGTAAAATATCAAAATTTGGATCATATAAAATAAAGTTTAAATGGGCTTAAGTAAATTTAGATTGTGCTAAATACACTTGTAAAAATAAATGCAAATAGTAATACTTGGAGAGAATAATTATTCCGACAATGAACCTTAGGAATTGTGATGTACATGATTGAAATAATACCTAATTGGGATGTTAATAAATCAAATTGATTAGACGTTTTGAATATATAGTGACATAATTATAGGGTACTTTTTTAATGTGAGGAAGATAAGTGTAATTTAATCAAACTTGAAGAGGAAGATACATATGTTTAATTTACTATCTATCTTTTTAATTTGATACCACTAGCTAATTAATTAGTCCTAATCCACCCTTACCTTTTGCACTACGATCGACCAAGCAGTAGCAGGCCAAACTAGTACTGTTGGTGCAATTCATTGTGCCGATTATAGGTTACCACTAATTATTATGTTATATTATGAGACAGTTGTAATATGGTTGTACAAATCTTTTTTTATCTTTAAAACGGCGGAGGCTAATTAAGCTGTCATGGGCACTAAGATAAGGGGCATGTCATGTGTAGTCACGACTCACGAATAGGAGGTACCAAGCATTGACAATCATAACAGCAGTCAATAATGGTGATAATTAAGCTTTTCGTGGTGCTTAAACCATTCTTACCCAATAATCACATCTCTTGACCGCACCCATTAATGTTAATGTCCTTTTCTTCTGCACATTTATAGTACCAAAAAGTTACTCTCAGTGGTTTACACATTTACCTCTTCCACGAAGCTAAATGGGTAAAAGAAGGTGAAAGTGTAAGGAAAATAAGGAGGAAGAAAATATATATTCATCACTATTTTCATCTCTTTTTATAATTTACCACTTATAAATCATATAAAAAAATATTAATGCCCAAAATAAAAAATACTACTCTGTTATTACTGAACCTCTCAAAATCAAGATAACGCCGGTATATTTATATGATAGTATTTCAAATTAATTCAACCTACATTAATTAATTCATTTAAAAAATTTCATACAGTTAAGATTTTTTAGGTATCTTACACTGGTGTATAAACATGCAACCATAGAGTCAAAAGGTATAGGTAGAAAACTTGATATACGTATAATGGAATTTGAATGCATGGCATGAGGGACCCAATAGCTAGGATAGGAAGGTGAGGTGTCAACGTCCATATAGACTCCTGAATGGATCTGTTTTCCACTGTTGGAGTGCCACGTGTTAAAAGCTGAACTTGTTGAGAATGACACGTCAACAAAATGGTCAGGTGGACCACATGCATTCATTATAGCCCGAGGCCTATAATCAGAAGAAGTTTGTTGATGCTTCGTAATATCGACACAACAGTGGGTTAGAATAGAAGTTACAACATTGAATTGGGATTGCTGCACCCGTTAATTCAACACAATAATAATTCATTCTGATTGACTAAACCTACCCACTTGCACTCTTTTCTTTACCAAATTACATATGGTGAAGTTTTCAGCTTATGTTATGCTTTGGAAATTAGAACTAAACACCCGCGGACAATGAACTTGAAAACGAAGGAGTAGACAGAAACATCTAGAGCGACATTTTTCCACACTCTGTTCTTGAGATGGTAGAACTTCCTCCTTAGAATATAAATGGGTATAAACAAGCTCTAAATAAATGGGTATAAACAAGCTCTAAGGAATCAAAACCCTAGTTGAAGGTGGCAAACAGAGTCTGAAACCTTCAATTAGGGTGTTATAGACAAGCCTGAAATGACATTCACTAATAATTAGGGTGGAGTACTGGCTTAGTTCAAGATAGCCCAGATACTTATCACTGAGTTGTCATAGAATATTTGATTCCAAGATTTCGGGGTTATGAAGAATCAACCTTTATATATAGTAAGATGAACTCTGCCTGCAATCTCCGAAAATAATACCAAAAAAGAAGCTCCTTTCATTTAGCAATATTACATGAAGATACAAGTATCACACAATTAAGGTGCAGCACCATAAAAACTTAATATAGAAAGTACTGTACATAGTTTACCAACGAAAACAAAAAAAGCAAAAAAAAACACACCACTCATACATTACATTTCGTCAGGTCCAAGTAAACGCTTCGATGTGAGAGTTCTCCCATAATTTATTACAGGTTACCTTTCTTGATTTAAGCTTTTGAATTTTCGCTCAAGCATCTAATTAAGTCATGCAGTACTGACTATAGATAACGAGGTTTAACCCATGGGAGATTATTAGGGAAATTTCCAAAGGTTTGGATCCTCAAAAATGTCTTCTGGGGCAGGAGCGTCCCCAACAATGTCCAAATGAGGAGGGCTCAAAAGCATTCCCTCTGCCATATTCATTAGAACATTTGGCATATCAAAAATCAAATCCTCATCGACAAACTCCTCAACTCCTGGTTTCTCTTGTGGCTCTGAGTCGTTAACGTTCCCCGCTTCATTTCCCTCAAGCCCAGATAAAGCATCTTTGGCTGCACCAGCAGCAGCAGCAGCACTGGTTGCTGCTACCTGAATATCACGGGCAGAAGAAGAAGCAGGGACAGGGAGAGAAGAAGCAGAGTTAGGAAAGTTGAGGTCAGCATCCTTACCTTTAAGAGCAAGAGCAGCCACATCATAGGCAACAGCAGCCATTTCTGGTGTAGGGAATGTGCCTAACCAAATCCTGTTAGGCTTCTTGGGCTCTCTGATTTCAGACACCCATTTCCCACTACTCCTACGCCTTACCCCACGGTACACTGGGTGCCGCCCTGTTCCTGCAGCAGAGCTTTTGCTGCTACCTGCAGAGGAAGTAGAATGAGAATTGGAACGCATGGTTTAGTTTGCTGATCACTTAGATTCGATGGAAGTTGGCCGTTGGAGGAAGCCATTTATGGGGGTCTGGGTTTGAAGGGGAAATCGAAGTCTGATTGCGGGGGAAGGAGTTCTGAGTAGGAAGTGCAAACCAGTTGTTGCTGAACTGCGTTGTGTGAAAGGTTGGGGTGTAAGCCAGCTCTTGGTGTGGATATCTGGGTTGGAGACCGTGTTTTGAAGCCAAAAGAATAAATAAATACCTCTTCCCTTTCTTAAACAGCGTCAAAAACATCCACAGGGATATTGTATTTTGTCAATATACATCACTAGTGACTAACACCATTTTATTTTGTTTTCTAAACATAGATTTGATATATTGGAGAGGACATAGATTTCATCCTAGTAGTGCATGAACTGTACGAAAGGATACTGACGTGGGATTTTTCTCTATGGCTACATATAAATTTGTTGTGGTGGTTTTTTCTTCTTCTTCTTTTCTTTTTCTTTTTTCTACAACCACATAGATAGGGTTTGTGCTGCTGCAGCCACATCATCAGAACATGAAGCCATAACTGATGAGACATCAGAATATATAGTAGTTTAGCTTCGTCAGCTACTGAGAGCAATATGAAAATAATACAAATTTGCATGTTGGCATCTAAGAACGGAAGGCACATCAATGGTTAACTATATGCCTTATGTTACGATCTAAAGATTGGAATGATAGAAGAAGTTCTCCGGAGTCAACTGTGACAGTGTATCTTTTGATTTCATATTTTTATTATTGTTGTTGTTATTTTCTATTCCCTTGTTTGTTTTTCGTTGATATGACAAGGAAATAGTATTGTTTACGCTATCTTTATATGATAATTAAAAAGTAACATAGATGTGGGGGAGGCAGGCAAAAATAGCTTTAACTTCCCAATAAAACAGGGGCACAAACAGAGTCTCCTAACATACAAGTCCTGAATGAGAAATACAAACAGTGTTTTTATTGGGTGAAGGAGGAATTAAAAAATATGTAATGTATATTTAATTAGTACTAGATGAGAATGATCACAACCTTTGCCTACCATCTAAGAGGAGTCATATTTTTCAAACACGTCCACATTGGAGCATGGCAATGAGGTTTAAGTGCATGCACCTTAAAAAAATTGTATCGATATTATCGCTTCCTTGACCGATTATGGGGTGCTAATGTAAACGTACCAACTTGTGACCAATCAACTAATTGTATATTTAATTAATACTCATAAATCTTTTGTTTCTGCTTTCTATTTTCGGAAGGAGACGATAATTGGAGTTGTCAATGAATAACCCAAATGATTTTCCTAACTAGAACCATTACGGCAATTGGATCCCTCCTGTTAAAATATTCCAGTGCGTATAGCATGTACGGAGAATTCAGGGTTTAGTTAGGTTGAATTTAGGTTATTTAAAAATAAAATATATTAAGTGATTTTAATTAAAGTTGTAAGTTATAAATTAAATTAAAATCCATAATTTATATAACGTTAATGTAAAAGTTGACAAAGCAACAGTAATACCCCAAAAAAATTATTTAATTTGGACTAACATCTTGAGATAATTAATTTTGAAACAACAAATATTCGAATATATTATCCGAAAATAATGATTTTGTAAGAAACATAAGAATTAATTTTACCAAAACTTTATGCCAGGGCTACTTTCCTAACTGAGTTTTGAGGCTAACGAATTGAATGGATATTTTTTTTTTCTTAAAATTAAAAAATTGATTATTAACTATAAATTAAAAGAAGTCTATAATTCTTATATGGAAAAAAAAGTATTGAACTAGTACCAAGTTGCATTGAACACACTGTTGCAAGTTTATTTTCCAATATCCCATGACTTCAAGTGGAGAGGAATAAAAACGGACCAATCCCGGGACTCTATATTTATGTCTGGTTGTTAATAAGTTTAACTTTAGAATGAGATTATTTATATATGTGGAGGGATATATATTATAAGGAGGTTTGTTATATACTTTTAGTATTTATGTAGTATGTCATACTACATAAGAATAACCAATAAATGAATGACATGTGTATAAATTAACTATTTTTAAATTTGTTTAAAAAATTAAATAAATTATATTTTATATATAATAAAATATGAAAATTATGTATGTTTGCCACGTCAGTATAGTATAATATATTTACGTAGTATCATAGAATCCCCGATATTATAATAATTGAGTAAATAGTATTTTATTATGAAAGGTTTTGTGTAATAATTGAATGTATAAGATTTTGTGAAAGAATAAATTATATATCTTTGTCATATAAACTCCAATAAAAAAAAAATGAATCGATTCTACTCAATCTTCGACTTGAAGATCATGAATTAAATTTCCAAATAGAAATTCCTGAAGGATATATATATATATATATATAGGCTGAGTTTCTTAAACATTAATTAGTTGAGGAGGAGAGCAGAGAGCATAGAGCATAGAGCATAGAGCAGAGAGCAATTTGGGGATTGTGCACCCCACCAAAGGGACAAACTGTGCTGAAACACTTGCTCTTGACGGAGACATGGTGCACCGTGAAAAAGATTGCATAATCTTAATACTGGGTTCTAGTAGGACTTCATCTGTCTTACATATATACCTCAACCTATTTCTTCTTCTTCTTCTTTCTTTCCTTTTTTTTTTTTTTGATTACTTACATCTATTTGGTTATTAATTAAGACTATATATTTTATGTTAGGGAATAATTAAGCTTCTTAATTTGTTAAAGGTTTTGCCGCGAGCGCGTATACAAGATATTTGATATTTTGATACTGTTCATTTCTCAACTCCACACTGTAAAATGAATAGAACTGCCGAGATTTACCCCTTCTTTTCAATTCATTCATGATCATGGTGCTTGAAATGAAATACATATATATATATATATATTACAAAACACTTCGCCGTCACGTAAAACCCGCAGTCGCAGCCATTTTGCATAAAAGTAAAGCCTAACTATTTGAATCTAGTAAATGATATCATGATTAACATGGGAATACCGATAGAATGCCAACTGTATTAATTAATTATTAAATATAGTACTCATCTCAAGATTAAATATATATATTTACGCGTCTGCGCAAAGTGGTTTCCTATGTATGTTGACGTTCCAATTCGAGGCGCAATTGTTACATGGCAACTTTCCTAATACAAATCGTTTTGATGATTAGGACGTGGTTTCATTAATATGCAGGGAATGTAGATCATACTACGTGTTTCACTTTCCCCTGCCCAGACACCACTTTCAATCGTTCATAATAAACATCATGATGATGTGGCAATGGTATCTTAAAAATTGAAAATGAGCATGACTACGTTATTCTATTACGTAATTGCAAATTCAACCTCTGCCTTCCTTCTTAGTGAGTAAAGCTGCGGAGTTGGGCCGTCTTAAAATGGGCTTATGCCCACTTCTGTTCATGTGACTGTTATATCTGCAAGCAGATCAGTTGGGTTAGTTAGGCCCATATTAACAAAGAGGTTTACCTAGCAACAGAAAAAAAAAAAATTAAAAAAATACTAAGAACCAAATGATTACAGGCTTGAAATGATGATTGTGTTGTAGGCTTTGATTCTGTGGAAACACAAATTATTATTCTTCTCTTAATTAGAATGCAGAAACATAGCTAGTTTGGAATGCAATGAAGTTATATTCCATTGTTGATGGAACCAAACAATGTTTTCATTCTAATCCGTTCTCTGTTGGCAAAATGATCTTGATTTGGATGGAATACGATGATTCAAAACAAATAAGAAAGATACTTTTGTTTGCTGCTGGAAAGCTATATGGAATCCTTTAATTAGTACATAAAATCAATGACCTCTAACTTTCTTGCTTCTCATCATTAAGCTTTTGTAGCCTGACAACTCACTAACATAAACAAAAAACAACGATAAGACAACTTAAATTACACTTTTAAAACTAAACTAATCACTTCAAATGCCACTTCCCGCCTTCTTGCTGTATATTTTCGGGCCCGTAATCAAAACCCTCTTTGACTCTTAACACTCTCCACTATCAGATCACCCTCTATTTATGTCGCACAAACTTAGGTTACCTTACATGTATAAATAATGCTTCTTTCTTGCTTTAGTTCAGGGATGGATCCATGCTTATGGGGCCCCCACTCACTAAAAAAATTCCTAATTATTTTTTGCTCCAATAAAAAATTTATAATTGCCCCCATAATTATTGTTAATGACTAAAAAAATAAAAAGACAGTCTATTGTCTTTTTAATTTAATCATGAAAATACTAAAAAAATACATATGTGAATAACTATTTTTTCAAAGGATATAATCAAAATAATTTTAAATTTGATAATGATTAATAAATATCTTAAAAAATTATCATAAAAATAATTTTTTTTTCTTAAAACATTAATTAAATGTAAAAATACATGATTGAATTCATCGTAAAATATCATATTAATATTAAAATAATAATGAAATATCATATCAATGTTAAGAAAAATCATCATAAAATATCATATCAATATTAAAAAAAATCATCGTGAAATATCATATCACCTTGTCTTATATATATATATTGCTCCACTAACAAATTTTTTTGAATCCGTCACTGCTTTAGTTAATTATAGAACCATCCCCAAGAGGCTACTAAGGGGACTTCATTTTCATGCAATTGGGTCCCCAAGCGATCATGGGATAAAGGGCCCCACATGGGATCACTATCTCTTATTGTGACACAACTATCCATAAGTAGCAATTTTGAATTTTGATAACTGCTCTTTATTGGACAATCAAAGCTTTTTCGTTGATATAGCATCAATTAATGCTGACCCCATTTAATGATGGGCAACCAATCAAACCATGACACGCTCCATTCCTTGCCTTAAAGTTGCCTATGTCAATCGTACAATATATGTTGCTGTCTCAACTTGGCTATACATTAATGTGATAATGTAATTAAATGCTGCTATCAATTATATATGGGTAATACATTAGCCATTTGGAAACTAATGATACAATCATATCTCAATATTACAAAGAAAAACTTATAATAAGACCTTTGTTATTATTAGTGGGTCATCTTAAAATTCTGTCATTTAAAAGTTAAGCAGTTTAATATTAAAAGCCAGTAGTTACCTTTGGAGCATTTGACATTCTTAGTGTAGTTCAAGTTCATATTCCCTATAATTTAAGTTGTGAATTGGAGTTTAAATTATTATTTTTTTATTCTTTTTCTCAAAGATAGTTTACCTGCTTGGATTATCCCAAATTCTAACCAAATCAATCAGAAATGGCTATAAAAGTTTAAAGCGAAAAAAAAAAAAAAGGAAATTGACTTTGATCAAATGTTAAGTGATCCCCTCCTTTTTGAGATTACGCTTTGCAAATTGTGTGATCCGATGCTTCAAAGAATCGAGAAAAGTAAGCGATGCATTTTCCCAATCTGTGTGACTGTGAGTGAGAAATGTCAACTTCTGAACCATCAATCCAATCCTGTCCGTCCATCAAATAACTATTAGAAAGGACGAGCGTAATGGCCAGCTATATAAAAAGTCGGGCCCCACCTTCCCCCGACAGCAGCCTCGGGCTTCGGGTGTCGGGGCCCTGCCTTACGAAACCCACCCACCAACGCTATAATCAGACAACCAATCATTCACCATTTGATGTGACACGTCAGCAGTTCATTGATGGGGGGTATAGCAGCCTGCAGCACCTGATCAGCGAGGTTCATGGGCATGCATGCCCACTCGTGCACAAGTCTTTTTTGTTGTTGTTTATTTTTCAAAATAAATAAATGGAAGTATTTTTTCACTTATTTAATTTTTTTTATTTAAAAAAAAAATAAAAGAAAGGTTTCCTACTTTCCTTGTTGTTATGCGTATGCATGGATGGAACGTTCTGATACTTGGAAAGCAAGCTATCAGTTCTGTGGGTCTGATCCTCTATCAGTGCTTTCTCAGACAGTCCTTTCACAAAGCGAGAGGACTGAGATTCTTGGCACGACTACGTGCCCCTCTCTTGCACTTGCACTTCCATCTATAGATCCATTTTTTTTTTTGGCCACGTCCTTCTATCCCTTTTATTTTATTTTATTTTCTTCCTTAAAAGAAATGGTTTTTGGTCATTTAATTATTTCCTTGTTATTACTTGTTACAACAAATTTGAAGCCCTGCATTTGTATTTTTGTAATATTTACCCTAGTGAAACATGCAGAATGGAATTGACAAAATCCGCAGTAGAAGGAAAAAAATTATTTTGTTGAACTCTTTTACAATGCCTCTTAACTTCATTTTCATTCTAAATTTAATAAGGAAACTTTTATTTGTTAAGGTAGAATAGAAAACAGTGGTTTCAGCTTCTAATTTTTAACTGATTCATGTCTAAATTAGTAATAGTATTGATAACGGTTTTGAAATAATTGAAATTATTACGGCCAATATGTCACAGAGATGGTGACAAACTATATTGACAGAATCACAGACACGAAATTGTCCACATGCATACAAATTAACCAATCAAAATAATTCCTTTCATTCGATCTTTTCTTTTACCCTCCCATGCTCGTTTCGTTTTGTCTAAGATTGTCGTTAACCAAAAACTTTCAAGTTGAAACTTCGCATACCTCGCATTATTCTACATCCACATCTCTCCATCTGAGAGAGAGAGAGATAGTGTAAAGCTTACGAAGGATAACTAACTAAATGGTTAAATGCAAGTCTAACGCTTTTCTCTTCTAATGTTTGATTATATTAAATGGCAATTGATACTTAATAACTCATTTAATTAAATGTCACAAAGTCAATTTTTTTTAGGGAGAATTACAAAAAATGAAATTTAAAAAGAATCTCTTTCAAAAAAACAAAAAGATACCCATTGATCTGATTTCTGTTTTTGAAATTATTAATTTCTTTTTGGTAATTCTACTCATAGAAATATCTTCTTTTTTTTTAAAGAAAAAATATTGAAAAGAATCCCAAAAAAANAAAAAAAAAAAAAAACAGTGAAGTGTGCAGTGATATTTAATGCAAAAGGAGGCATGTAGTACATATTTGGGCAGTGATGATGTTGTGCGTGTATATACATCGCCATCAGCTGCTTAGGGGTCACATGGGCTTTGTATTTATGATCAAATAGTATAAGCTAACAGACGAAGCCCTCAAGGGGCCCACGATCCATCGCAGAGAGGTGTGGGGTCCTAACCAACACAACTGACATAAATCATCAGTTATCAATGTTAATATCCAACTTAATTTGGATTCATTCCGGAACGTGGCATTTGGCAATTCATACACATACACCTGCAACCTCCATTTCCTTCAACGACTCACTTAGCAAATACAAGATCTTCCAACCACTCTCTCTAGTACCTGTTCTCTCAAACTGTGACCTAAAGAAAAAAAGGACATACAGCTCTCACTCTTATAATTTAAAAACACCACAAATATATATATATATATATAGTTAGATGTGAGTAGCTGCTTGCGGGACAAATGAACAAGCAGTGTTCACTGTTAATATATATTTCATAGTTAAAATAAACTCATCTATGAGTTGCTCTATAAATATTATTGTGTGGTGACGAATATCCAAGCTTCAGCCACGGTATAGTTAGGGTTGCTAAACAATAATTCAAAACAAGAACAAGTAATTAGAAGTATCACAATTAGTACTTTAAAAAAATGAAATTACGTTTATTGGGAAAAAATAAGGTTTGGAGAAAGATATATTAATGTTTTAAAGAAAATGAGCGTAGCAAGTTTTAGGATATGCGTACCTCGATCTATAATGTTGGTGAGGCTTAGCTTGACATTTTTGTTGCTCTCATATCACTAATTAAAAGTGAATGTCAATCATACAGAGGGATGCAATTTAATTGTGTGTTCTATATTCACTTTAATAAGTTTTAGTAATATTAATATTTTCATTAATAATTAGGAAGGTTACTTAATTATATATGTAGATTTCAGTTTTTTTGTTGGCTAATAGGATGGGTGTCTAATTTTCTAGATCCTAGTTTTTCTTTGTTCTTATTCATTGTACAAAAAAAAATATATCCATGTTATTTTATTTTTCGGTCTCAATATCTCAAATATATATATATAAGAGTAGTTTCATTGATATGCGGCAAAGAAGAGAAATTATTCTCACTTGAGATATTGTAAAATTTGAATTGTATTTCAAGAATATTTAAGATCATTTTAAAAACAATTTAAAATTCTAAATAGATCCAATTAATTAAATTTTAGTATTGCTATATACATAAAATATTAAATATTAAATCATTAAATATAATCTAATAATGAAGAGTCTTTAGTTAATGTCGTTCAGTGAAAATTAAGGATTCAAATATTAAAAATAGCAAAGGTGTCACATGAGCTAAGTACTAATTAAGTCGATCTGAGCTTGCACACTCAACCTCATCAATATCAAATGGATCTCGCACAATAAATAAAAGTTTAAATACAACCCCCCAATTCATTTTTTTTTAGAAAAAACCGAAAAAATCCTTCATTTACTGAACTCCCAGTTCCACTCGCACTAAAATATTATACAATGAAAGTGGCGCCTTTTCTACTGTTTTTCACAGTATATATAGTCTTTTGATACAATGGAAGTGTCGCGATTTTAAGCAACCAAAAATTATTGGAAGATTCTCTCCAAATTAAAAAATAGAAAATTACTTGAAGTTTAAACTAATTAAAGTAATGTAATGGTCCCGAATCCCGATACCCTCGCTTACATGGAAGTTGATATGGTAAAACTCTGCGATCAAAGACAAGCAGATAGATTATTACAGAAGAAGAAGAATGATTAATTCATGACACTTTATCTTCAAATTGCTAAATTGCAATAATTTTTAATTTCTTTCGACCTATCCATCCTCTAGACTTTAGTGTTTTTTTTTTTTTTTCATTGGAGGCTATACATGATGATAGACGTTAGTTAATTATATAAAATATAAAAATGTTGTATAATAGTATTTCCCTATTTAGAATCCCCAAAAATTATAAAATTGAGTTCAATTAATAATCGTGAAAAAATGTTATCACATTAAATGACAGAATTGAATTCATGATTTTGTAAATTATACCTTTAATTCTTATGAAATTTACAATAATACTTTTGATTTAAAACATATTCTAAACACATTCTATATATGCCACAAGAATATAGTGGAATTCCACTTTGAATTATATATTGCACAATCAATGATCAACTTAGGGCCGGAAGGAAGGCGGAGGAACAGAAACATTCGCAGCGTAAAAAACTGAAAACGAAGAGGAACTTCATGAAGAGACAGTAGTCAGCACATTGGTTGTAATTAGTATGACAAAATTAACTAAACCAACCAATCACTATTTAGAGCATAATCTTACTTAATATCATTATAACCATAGTTGTTACATAACCGTAATGGAAGAAACTCTTGAGTTCGTTGGCTCTGCATCTCTCTAACCCAATATGCAATAATTCACATTTTCTAAATTCTAACATCGATATCTTCCTATTGTTCTTAATGGGGCACTCTAATAATTGATCACTTGGCATTTTATCATAAAAATTTAGCATTCAAATTCTATTAGAATTAAGTGGATCGAGTAGTAAGATTATAAAAAGGGATAGACTATTTTTATTACGTAACTTCTAATAAATAAAAGAACTCCTTACAATTTAAATTAATTCTAAAATATAATTAACGTAAACATTTACAAAATTTTATAATGATAACTTTCATCCATATATATATATATATGTCTTAGAATTATACAACATAATTTTAATAAATTGGACAATAGGATAGTTAATTGCTGTTGATTATTTCTGAAGAATTAAAACTCTGATGCATCTATATATCAGCAAAAAGATATTCAAAATCCAAGCATACTTTTCACATTTTCTATAAAAATGCACACGATGAACGCGTGAAGCATGATGGAGGTCTAGAGAAATAGTGTTTAGAGAGTTAGATTAAAAATTCTAAGAGGAAATTTGTTAAATTCATTTGAAATTAAAATTGTAGGAGGTTTATTTGCAAAGACTTGGCGATTTGGCTTCCTCGATATGCAACTAAATTCATGATTAGTAATTAAAAAATAATAAAATGCTATTATCATAATGTTGATCTAAATGAGAGCAGGGAGATGTTGTTGTAGTGAATAACTACCAAAAACGTCAAAAAGGTGGCATCCAAGGTACTATACACGCGTCAGCGAGACAAAACTCGGCTGTCTTCCATTGGTTTTCCATGTGTCGAGCAATGATTGGTAGTATTAACATATATTATTATGATTTTGTTTTCATTAGTTTTCTTCCACCTTAGGGCTTAGGGCCCTTGTACAGCTTAGTCTTGCTTCCAAACACTCCAAGCTAGCCCAGTGTCCTGAACAAAGAAAGACAGAGAAGGAAGCAGCATCAGCCATAAGCATAGATAGGCTTGTTGAAAAAGCGAAAGAGAGAGAGAGAGAAATAAACACAAAAACAAAACACAAATACTAAGACAGAAGAAGGGAGAGGGAGAGAGGAGAAGAGGGAGGGCAAAGCTAAAGAAGCCTAATACGGCATACGCACACACTTGGACACAGACATGGGACCATTGTCCTGCTCTTAAACATTTGAGCTTTTTGGTGGACGACACGATCCGAGTCTGCCGCTTCACTCTTTCTTAATTTCTTCTCACTCTCTGCTCTCTTCTCTTTGTGTTTATATTAATTTCTCTTACTCTTCCTTCTCAAAAATCTCATGGAAATGGAGGATCATCACCATCTTCATCATCATCATCATAATCATAATCATCATCCCCACCAACAACAAGAGCAGTATAATATACCCGATCTCAGACAACTCATGAACGGAGCAAGGTCATCGTCTTCCACCCATTTCCCTTGTATACCAGCTCAAACGCAACCCACAGCGGAGCTCTTCCCCGGTCACCGGAATCTGACAGCGACGCCGACACCAACCCACCACCAACACTACGAGATGATGATGTTCGGTCGTCCAGTAGCTGACATAATGCCTCGTGGCCTTCACGACTTTGCAGCCTCTGATTCTGCTACTCCTGTTGCTGCTCCCACTAATACTAGCATTACTGTAGCCACTCCAACCACAACCAGCACCTCAACTCCTCCTCTTAGTGGCTTAGAGGCTGAAACCACAGCCTGGCTCGGTGGAGATGCCTCCACCGGACGATGGCCCAGACAAGAGACTCTTACTCTTCTTGAGATCAGATCTCGTCTTGACCCTAAATTCAAAGAGGCTAATCAAAAGGGACCCTTATGGGATGAAGTTTCAAGGTACAATTTTCTCTCTCTATGCTACCTCTTCCCTTTTCCTCTTCAATACGATTTTCTCGCTTCTGATCTCAATTTTCTTCAAAATTTACAACATTTCGCGCGGAATAATAAAATAAAAATTATTTTATTTCTAGTTTTTTTTGCTTCAAAAATTAAGGAGAGCGAATCAGAATCAACACCCATGTAGCTACACCAACACTGCTACACATGACGATTACGACTGCACTTGGTGTTAATTTTCTTGCTGAGATTTTCTGGGAAATTTGATACCCGTATAGGACACTTTGTTAACCTTCTTTTACCTAGAAAATGACTGCACTAAACTCAGTTGGGAAACCCAATGTTTTGTTTCTCTACTCAATTGACGATTAGTGTACGTGGAGCATTTAAGATGATATACCACAACTAGTACAGTTCCACTACTGACTCGACTTCATTTTGAAAATTTGTACCCCTCTTTTAAGTGCAAGTTTTACCTTTCTTAGTTTTTCCTGATTTAAAATTCATTGACCTTTTCCCATGCCTTTGCACCCATCTTCTAAATTTATCTTATGAAATCACATCAACCACAGTCTCTTCCTTCAATAGCTCATTTTTCTATAGCAATTGCTTAGTTGTATTAGCTATAAATTGGTAGGTAGCAAGAACATGAAAAAACGTCAGTGCATGGCATTGCATATCACATTATTAATTAATTACCAAAACATCATCGTCACATGGACTTGTTTGCTCAATCTTTCACTACTCTAACTAGGGTTATTAATTTCTCCTACAATTAGGTCAGTTCTTAGGCTATTGTTGTTTACTTCAATACCCATCAATTCGTTTTGCTTGTGTTTGCTCAGGATCATGTCAGAAGAACATGGATATCAAAGGAGTGGTAAAAAATGCAGGGAAAAGTTTGAAAACTTGTACAAATATTACAAGAAGACCAAGGAAGGTAAGGCAGGAAGACAAGATGGGAAGCATTACAGATTCTTTCGTCAACTTGAAGCCTTATATGGAGAAAACAGTAACACAACCTCAATCCCAGAAACCAATTTTGGTGGTAGCAGTCTTCGTTTTCAGACAAGCAGCCATGGCCCCTCCCAAACAAATCAAGAAATGCTTCAATCTCACAAGAACTGTGATAGCCTCAGCCTCACTAACTCCACTGATTTTGACACATCATCATCTGATGATAATGATATCAGCACTGTGGGGTTGATGGACAATGATTCCATGGAGAAAAGGAGAAAAAGGAAGAGTGGAAGGAGCTGGAAGGTAAAGATAAAGGACTTCATTGACTCACAGATGAGGAAGCTGATGGAGAAGCAAGAGACGTGGTTGGAGAGACTCATGAAAACAATGGAACAGAAGGAAAAGGAGAGGGCGTTAAGAGAGGAAGAATGGAGGAGACAAGAGGCAGCCAGGTTAGAAAGGGAGCACAGATTTTGGGCTAAAGAGAGGGCATGGATTGAAGCCAGGGATGCTGCTTTAATTGATGCCTTGCAAAACTTAACTGGAAGGCAGATAAAGGCTCATTCTCCTGAAGGTCTAATGGCTGCTGAAATTCAAAATCATAGTGAAAACCAGAATGAAGATGGTAGCGAAATACTAAATAGCACTGCTAGAGGTGCTGAAAGCTGGCCAGAATCTGAGATTTCAAGGCTTTTACAGTTGAGAGCTGAGATGGAGTCGAGGTTTCAGCAAAGTGGAGGTTCAGAAGAGGTTCTGTGGGATGAAGTTGCAACCAAAATGGCTTGTTTTGGCTACGAAAGGACCGCTTCAATGTACAAAGATAAATGGGAAAGCATCACTAACTATCCAAGGAATGCCAAGGAAGCAAACAAGAAGCGCAAGGAAAATTCAAGAAGCTGTTTTTACTTTGAGAACAATGATCAATCTTCCTTATATAATCATGGAAGTGCCTATTGTGAAATCAACCAACAACACCAGGATGGTGGGAGACTACAAGCAAATGATGGTTCTTCACCTTCAAATTCCAATGTTGCAAATGCAGTTCCAGCTGAAAGCTGTTTTCCCTTCTTGATGAGTGAGGGAGAAAATTTGTGGGAGAACTATGGATTAAAGCTCAATAAAGGAAACCAAAACCAGTGAGTAAGAGATTTTGGTTGACTCGTTAGAAGCACAGAGATTTGACAGCCTTTTTCTGAAATGGTCTCACATTATGTAAGCAAGAAGCTAACTGAGGGTTATGTATAGAGATTGATGATGATTTAGGTGGTCAATCTTAATATTTTATGGAGATTTAGGACAAAAATAATGGGTTCAACTTTGAAGTCGTTTAAGTTTATGAGGGAGACCAAGTGGCCAAGTTCACTTAGAGTACTCTTGACATATGGCAGGTGAGTTTCTTTAGTGCCAGATTTTCTTTTATGCATGCAAATGGAGTCACGATTGTATCACTCCTACTTCATATGTTTCATCTTCAACGATGTTCATATCGTTGGCAATTTCTTTCTCTTTTTACTCCCCTTCTCTTTTGTTTTTTTCCTTGTGTAATTTTGGGATATTTAACGGTGCATATCTATGGTGTAGTAGTGTTTATTACTCAAGGCAAGTAATTGAAGGCAACATTTTTTCCCCGTTATCTATATGCAAAGGAAGAGAGAATGAAGTGTTAATGTGTATTGTTTGAGCATCAAATTTTTAGTTAGTTTTTTGTATATTAAAGGGCCAGTGAATTACCACTACTTGGGCTTACCTAGGTGGTTTTCGATGGATGTGAGTTTCATGTTTGGATAGAGGTCTTACGTTTAAGCCCCACGTGTATAAAGAATAAAGAGGCGTGTGAATTAAAAGAAAAGCTTTTCTTGGAGATTATTTTGTGGTAACTACTGCAGGTTCAAATTAGGGGAGTAATCACTCTTCTTATGTGACTCTTTCTCTTTTTTGGTTAAAGATTTCAAATCTCTGCAATTCAATGAAGATGGAAGAGCAATGGAGCCATGTTATGTAGAATTGGGAGTTATTCAGCTAGATAGGTGTGGTGTATGACAGCCTTGTAAGTACAACTAAAGCTGATATTAAACTATATATGTAGTTCCAGACTTAAAAGAATAAATTATGGGATGAATGCCATATATATATATATCTACCTTGCTTGTCCTTGAGGACATTATATGCTCAAAACCTCAAACTATACCAATAGGTGGTCTAGCTGAACTGAACATTTATATACCTTTAACAGCTTTATGCAGCAAGCAACATTAAATATTTCACATCAAACTAAGTAACATTACAGCACAAGATAATAAAGATCCTAGCTGGCCATGATATAAACCATGACCACCACGTCGCAAAAGCAATAATGTATACATAGTGCACTCGTGAGCTTGATTACCTTTCTAGTTATATGTTTAGGGTTGCTATCGATGAAGAGAACAAGATGTATAAATATAGAGCAAAAGAAAAAGATTGGTGATATTTTTTCTGTGCAGGCGAATTCTAATCGCAAGAAAGCTTCCCCTTCAGTGTGTATTTTCAGTAACTTGTTTATTATTTTTCCTGAAAAGCATTTTTTTGAAACTTTCCTTGAATAAGTGATAACTAATAACCTGTAATCTAGGTTGAGAGATGCGTGGGTTTGTTTTTGACCTGTACATAGATAAAATTCAAACCCTAGCATTAAGTCCTCGTGTATGCGATAAAAGGAGAAAGCCAGATTTTAGATTTTAGAATCATAGAGAGACGAATAGGCATAGCAGAAGAGAGGGTCTTTTTGTGCAGTGCAGTCTAATCTATTGTTGCATTATAAGGGTGGTAGTAGTGGTAGTGGTACACACAAATGAGTATGAGTCTATGACATACACATGCATAAATACACATATCTCAGTCTTACGCTGCTGGACAGGCAGTAGCAGTTTCCGTACTTGGGAAAGAGTAAAGAAGTTTCCTGCTAAAAGCAACCAAGCAATGGGGTTTTGGGAGACATGCCAGTCAATATCATCAGTATCACTTCACTCATCAGATCACACCCTTGCTTTTCCCTCTCTTCTCTTCAACCTACCTGCTTCGCTTGCTTGTCCCAATGCCTAGAGACAGTTAAGTAATTAGCAGTCAAAGGAAACGAAATTTCATTTACCCTTTCCAATAATGACATTGGCATGGGAAAGCATAGATGAGATGAGCTGATATTAATTAACAACGTGCTTTTCCCTGATGCAGCTCGCTGACATTACTATTTACTGAGCCACACCCCTCATAAAAAAACTGTACCCACAATCTTTTTCGCTTCCCCCTGACCCAGATGAGATTTCTGGCTTTTTTTGCAACCTGCTTTGAGTTCTTTTAGCCTGTAAAAGGCAACCATCAGTGCTAATCAGCCACCCAAAAATAATTTCTGCAATCTGGTTCTGAGTGGCAGAGGGAAAAGAGCTACAGCTTAGAGTAGGGAGACTTACTTTATATTATTTCTAGGTAAATGAGACTGAGACGGCCCAAAATTAAAAAGATTGAGCCGGCCCAAAAAGACCTACCGATTTTTGGGTGACAAAAGATGGTGGGCCTATTTGGGTCATGGATTCGGATCATGAAACATGGAAAGGCCCAAACAATAAGGGACATTAGCTTGAAAGTTCAAGATTTCCAACCAACTACGGATAAGCATGTTCAATTCCTTTTCGGGCCAAAAAAATTTTAAAAAGAAAAAAATGTTAGAATTCTTTGGGCAAAAAAAGAAACTATCTTCAGTTCAGGAACGTCACGAAGCATCAAATTCTGGTACATTGTTCCAACCAACCACTATTGCTTCAAATTAAATTATGAGTGGGTCTGAAATAAACTTCGATTAACACGGCTATTAAAAATGACTAATTAAATAATCATCCACTATATTTATTACTTATTAACTAATTCGAATCAATATTTTTGATACATGAAAATTTGATCTTATTTAAAGCCTAAAGGTATTCATAATCCAATGTGCAAGTTGATGGAAGAAAAAAGTGGGATCAGTGAAAGAGCATGACGAGTTGGCAGCCCCCAAAAAAAAAGACGTAGAAGATAAGAAATGAGATCTAGTTATAAACGATTGTAGCAGAGCAGACATTTGGAATTCCTCCACCACCATGAACAAAAATAGAGCAACACCATAGCAGAAGACACCAAGCAAGAAGTGCCAGACAAGGCATTTTCAGTTAAAATTAGCAGAGGGTAAAAGCAAGCAAGCAAAGACTACTAAAACATGGAAAAATCAGAATCGTACTACCAATTCTCGTAGTTAACAATTAAACATCAGATAAGTAAAGCATACCATTAGGCATTAGCACTGAAATGAACAAGAAACCATGAGAAACACAAAATCCAAGCAGTTTTATTATGCCACAGCCCAACCTTAACTCCAATTAAGTAGAAAATCCATACATCTATGTCTCAGAAACATGACAAACTCATACCCATATGGTGCCGATTTCTAGAAACTGATAAAAGAGTAAAATTGATCAGTACTTGTAGTCCTTAACATGGAGGCTCTCCGAGGCACCCTCACCAAGTTGAGCATCACCCTTATAAGTTCCTAGAGTTGCCTCTGAGTTGGCCTTGGCCCTTGTCAGGAATGTATCTTGAGCCTTCTTCACATTTTGCACCTTGCCAGCCCATGCCTTGAGAGTACTCGACTGAAGTGCCCTACCAAAAGAGAAGGAGAGAGACCATGGCTTCTTTCCCTTGAGTTTGTTCATGGCATTGAGGTTTAGAGTAGCCTCCTCCTCACTCTGACCACCAGACAGGAAAACAATAGCAGGAACTGCAGCAGGAACAGTTCGCTGCAAAGCTCTAAGAGTGTGCTCAGCAATCACCTCTGGGGCGACCTTTGCAGAGTCTGATCCAGGGGTAACCATGTTGGGCTTTAATAGAGTGCCCTCGAGAAGGACATGGTGATCATTAAGAGCCTTGTAGCATGCAGCAAGAACACGCTCAGTCACCGCAGCACACTTGTTGATGTCATGAGGCCCATCCACCAGGATCTCAGGCTCAACAATAGGAACCAGTCCATTCTCCTGGCATATGACAGCATATCGAGCCAAACCATAGGCATTTTCATGGATAGCCAACTCAGATGGTTCATTCGGGCCAATGTTAAGCACAGCACGCCACTTGGCAAACCGTGCACCAGCTTCATAGTACTTAGCACAACGCTGACCAAGGCCATCCAAACCCTGTGTGGTGGTTTCACCATTGGTTCCAGCAAGCTCAACAGTGCCCTTGTCAACCTTAATACCAGGAAGGACTCCACCTTCCTTCAGTACCTCCACAAAGGGCTTGCCTACAGAGAACCAATTCATGATGTCAGTGTAAGAACAATGCAAGGATGGTCATCAATCTTCATTCAGTGAGGACAGCACACACTTATGCAAGGGAGGGGCATCGCAATAGAAGGAAACCCGATTGCAGAATTGTAATGCATCTACAGAGCTATTTGTTCTATTTTCATCATGGAATAAAGTAAGACATAACCCACAAAGATTATTGACAGTACCTGCAGCTGTCTTCTGGTACAGGGTTTCCTCAAAGAGGATAACTCCACTAAGATACTGGAGAGCTCCAGGAGTGGTGAAGAGGAGCTCACGAAGAGCACGCCTGTTCTCTTCAACATTCTCGACATTGATGCTGGATAGACGCTTACCAATTGTTCCAGTTGATTCATCAGCAGCAAGAATACCCCTTCCCGGGGTGCCAATGTAGGCAGCATTGGCAATGAGCTCATCTGCAAGTTATATTTTAGCAAGTTTGACAAATAGCAGATAAAAAAACACCTTAACATTTTGTAATAATTACTAACTAGCTTATACCAAATGTTTAAGAACAAACAATAGAAAAACGGAATGGATCAAACAAAAAACATATTTTCATTAATCGCATGAAGCATTTGCATCAACGGAGGTCGTAAAACAGAGATAGAGAAATAAATTGGTGCAATTTATCACTAAGAAATACAAAGACTATCTCGTACTTCGGTAAACAGGATGTTAGGTATTCGACTCAAATACAGATTCTTTCATTACTTAAGCCTTAAAGGAGGTGAACAGACTGTTAACGGCGAAACTAACTATCAAAAACCTTAAAGTTCAATGAGAAGTCAATAAAGTATATACCAGAGACAGGGGAAAAATAAAAAACAGAAATTTAGTGATGTCAGCTTCATAAACAAGCATATAACCCCTCAAACGTCGAAGCATCCAATACATATATATCATTGAAAAACTAACAAACTTTTAACAAGGTAAAGGGTAACATTTCTGCCTGGTGCGGCAGGCATGTTGGTGAAACAAAGATTCAGAGGTGTCAAAAAAATGACCTATTAACTTTAACCTTGATAAGATTAATCAGAATGGCTTCCGAAAATTGAAAACCACACCACTGAAACTAAATTGAAACTTTAGAAAGGGATAACAAAATCTCAACTTCCAGCCATATTGAAAACCTTTTTTTTCCTGTTTGAAAAGAAATCAATCGGGATTTTTTTTCTTTTTTGTTGGTTGGGGGGGACGGTTTGTGAAAATAACCTGAATTGTCTAGTTGTTTCTACGAAGAATTTTGGAAAACTAGATAAGTAAATAAATAAATAAAAAACAGCCTTCATAATCGTGAACTTTCAGGAGATGTCCAGATAGAAACTATAACTCTGTGAGTATCCGCTTCCCGATCTGAACATTCACACTGAAGGGAGCCCCATAAATACCATTTTTGATACATGAAGGTAGGCAGATCAAATGTAAAAGCAACAAAATCAGGAAAATTGTTATAATCCAAACCCACTGAAAGATTTACATAGAAATCCACCATGACAAACAAATAAATTAATAATCGATAATCGGGATGAATTCAAGTAGGATTAGAACAATGAGCAAAGAGACGAATATCAACCAAAACTTTTTCTAAAAAAAAATGAGAAGAGGAAAATCGAGCACAAAAAGTAGAGGAAGAGCATGGTTACCATGGTACTTGCTCTTGAAGTGAGACATAATCGGACTTTCAGAGAGACAGAGAGAGGAGTTGGGGGAAGATAAGATATAGCAGTATTGATAGACAGTGAGTAGAGGAAAGTGGGATTAAGATTCTTATAAAGGGCACCAAAGCAACGATCTTTTCGCGAAAGCATATCTGTGGACTGCCGTTGGAAACACGACGTGATACCACAATGGCGGTTTTGTTTCCTCTTCAATTCATCTCTTTAATACAGCCAACCCATTTATTTTGGGGTGAGCAGTATGCTAACACCCTCTTATCTTGCTACAATTTTTTTAATTAGGTGATATCCAATAGAGTGATTTTAGTGTTATTATAAAAAAATTTAAAAATTAAGTTATTTAGTATGTGTGTCAAAATATATAATTACTTATAAAATATAAGAGTGGCATGATATAAGAAAATATATTAAAAAGTAAACTTGAAAAAATTTTATAAAAAACTCTGTATCTTGGCACATACCAAGTGACCTAATTTTTCGGCACATACTGAGTAATCTATTTTTTTAATATATTCGCAATGGCACTAAAATTATNGCACATACTGAGTAATCTATTTTTTTAATATATTCGCAATGACACTAAAATTATACTGTAACTCTCATTAAATTTTATATATAAATAAAATGTAATAACATAAGATAGTAGCTTAGCCCTTAGGACTCACAAATTTTGATCTTTAAGCCCAATTATTCTCATCGCTAATTCAAGCCCAACGTTAAAAATTTTGATGCTAAACTGCGACCAGTGCTCTACGCTATGCTCTTTCCAGCGAAAAATAAAATAAAATAAAAGGTCCTGTCTACTGTCTACAAAGTTGCCTCTTCTAGCTGATTCTAATTCTGTTCCCTTTATAAGGTTATAGTTTCTTTTTTCTTTTTTTTTTTCTTTGTATACCAAAAAAAGTATCCAACAAATTTATCGCTTTTAGTTATAATGTTTTGACTTTTAATGCGAAATAGTAAGTGTGGACCAATTCCCACTGCTAAATTTATTGAAATAAGTGTTATTGCAAGCTCGATATAAGAATCATGCATTCCTTTTCCTTGAAATTCACAAGATCTTGTATGCTAGATTAAGAAAAAATAATCATATATGATATTTAATAAAAATAAATTTAAAAAAAGCCTTCCAAACTTCTCGCCACTTAGATTTTTTTATTCTATAAACCCAAAGGGTCGCTATTTAATCCCTTAGCCAGATGCTGTTTAACCAAGTTCTCATGGAGTCATAACGCAAATATATCAAAAACGTGCAAGTGACACGCACACAAAGACACAGGCAGTAGGGGCCAATCCTTATAGTTATACTGGTACCAAAATGTTCTCACATTCAAATTCAAGTTATACAAGAAATGACAGAACCCTTATCCATTACAAGGGAAAACTAACTTTGGGAAAGCAAAAGCAAAATGAAGTAAACAAAAACCGTCCAAAACCGATACCACCAATGCAGCCGAAACTACTATTCTTATTTTCCGATACCCCTCCTATGACCCAGAACGGGAAGCAAAACGGTTGAATCTACAACCTACTAAGAGCACCCCAAGTTTTGATGCCGTCAGTACTCCAAACAAGTATGATTAGAAGCTCACGCCTCTCAGTATTTGTAGTCCTTGACGTGGAGACTCTCAGCGGCACCCTCACCAAGCTTAGCATCACCTTTGTAAGTCCCCAGAGTTGCTTCTGAGTTTGCCTTGCACCTGACAAGCAATGCATCCTGGGCCTTCTTAATATTTTCGTCCTTCCCGGACCATGCCTTAAGAGTACTCGACTGAAGTGCCCTACCAAAAGAGAAAGAAAGAGACCATGGCTTCTTCCCCTTGAGTTTGTTCATGGCATTGAGGTTGAGGGTAGCCTCCTCCTCACTCTGACCACCAGACAGGAAAACAATAGCAGGAACTGCTGGAGGAACAGTTCGCTGCAAAGCTCTAAGAGTGTGCTCAGCAATCACCTCTGGGGCGACCTTTGCAGAGTCTGATCCAGGGGTAACCATGTTGGGCTTCAATAGAGTGCCCTCGAGAAGGACATGGTGATCATTAAGAGCCTTGTAGCATGCAGCAAGAACACGCTCAGTCACCGCAGCACACTTGTTGATGTCATGAGGCCCATCCACCAAGATCTCAGGTTCAACAATTGGAACCAGTCCATTCTCCTGGCATATGACAGCATATCGAGCCAAACCATAGGCATTTTCATGGATAGCCAACTCAGATGGTTCATTCGGGCCAATGTTAAGCACAGCACGCCACTTGGCAAACCGTGCACCAGCTTCATAGTACTTAGCACAACGCTGACCAAGGCCATCCAAACCCTGTGTGGTGGTTTCACCATTGGTTCCAGCAAGCTCAACTGTGCCCTTGTCGACCTTAATGCCAGGAAGCACTCCACCTTCCTTCAACACCTCCACGAAGGGTTTTCCTACAGAAAATAAATTAAGAATGTTAAGACCTAAATCATTTCAATAACTTCCTGGTAAAAATAATTCATATTTCATAATAAGGTGGACACCTCATGTTTATTTCTTCCTCATATGAACCAACTCAACAAGTAATGCAATGAAATTTTCAAATACCAAAAAATACCCAGCAAGATACCTGCAGCAGTCTTTTGGTAAAGGGTTTCCTCGAACAAGATAACTCCACTGAGGTACTGTAGAGCACCAGGGGCGGTGAAAAGGAGCTCACGAAGAGCACGCCTGTTTGTTTCAACATTCTCAACATTGATGCTGGATAGACGCTTGCCAATTGTACCAGTTGACTCATCGGCAGCAAGAATACCCTTTCCAGGTGTGCCAATGTAAGCGGCATTGGCAATAAGCTCATCTGTAATTCATGCCAAAATGATCAGAACATTAACCAGTTAGAGGTGCGGAGAAAAAATAAAACAGGCAAAAGCCAACCCTAAGCATGTGACATATTACCATTTCTAGTTAACTCAAAACAAGGCAACAAGAAGGGAGGAAAAGCAATAGCTGCTGCTCTAACATAATTACAAAAAGAGAGGTTGACAGATTGTTTCAACTAGTGTCACATAGACATTTACGCAAAAGGCAACAGAATTATTAAGTTCTTTTCTATACAGTTCTCAAGACAACCCAGATTTCAGTTCGGGTTAACTTTCAGATGCCACCAAACACAAACCAGATCTAAATCTTGCATAAATAAACAAAGTAGTTCTTTTTTATTCATTTTTGAATAGACAATCCCAAAATTCAAAGGGCGTAGTGTCAAATTAATGTCGGGAAACAAACAGAAACCATAGATCTTCATGGAAAAGAACCGAAAATTTCCTAATCGGTTAGATTTCCATTGGTAAAAAAAAAATTGAAAATTCTTCTCCAGTGAAAGAGACACATACATGAGCAGAGTTTTACTTTCCAATTTAAAGAAGTTCTCAAACACAGATCTAGAGTTATTGTGTGGATCTAGGTATCCAGAGTATTTTTCCCATCTTCAATCACCAAAATATCCATCAGATTTCAACGGCTGAGACAACAACCACCCAGAGTACCAAAGAACAATCTTTTGATCCTCCTCTTCCTTGACTGAGCTAGCGCATAATTGTTCAACCCCCAACTACAGTTAGTATTCACACTATAAAACAAACATACAGAGAACCAAAAATGTCTGCTAGAAACAACTGGATCAGAGCGATCGCGTAATTGCTAATCACATTAACCACAATTCCATGATAAAACAGGAGATCAGTCAAGAAATCATGTTCAGATGAGAGTAAAAGAAAGCGTGAACCATAACTCATCTGATCCAAAGCATCAAACAAACAACCCAAATAGAAATAAATGAAAATGAAGGGTATGATTACCATGATATTTGCTCTTGAAGTTAGACATGGTTGGTTGTCAGATCAAAGATGAGAAAAGAACAGGCTAAACTTTTCGTTCAAGAGCGAGAGGAAAATGGAATGGGAGTTGAGAAGAAAGGGGTTGAGGATTTTATTTTGAGAGCGAGGCGGCGTAAAGGGCGAGTCGATTTGCACTGTTGTTTTACCTTTTAAACCCTCGAGTTAAATGGGCCGCCCCCGGTTCGGAACTTCGGATTTATTTTTATTTTTCTTAATTCAAAAATCAAGATCAATTTTTATATTTGGATGAAATTAGACTTACTAAATTTAGGGTGAATTATTCTTATTTTAGGAGTCTTATTGTAAAAATATTCACAACTATAATTTTATATAATAAAACACTTTAAAACTCTCATTTTATTAATAAAAAAATTCAATCACACAAAGTTTCGTGAGTCATTAATCTACGGCCGTGGAACTTCGGATGGTTCTATCATTGGACAAAACAGAAAAATGTGGAGGCTTGTCAAAACAAAACAAGGGGCGAAGGGTCAAAAGAGTACTTGAATTGAAAAGAAGAAAGAAAATATTTTAAAAATGGAAAAAGAAAAAGTGAAAATAGCGGTTTGGAGAAGCTGTGGGGGCTTTGGTTTGAACGTTGTAAAATGAATCGGAGAGTGACAGGTATGCTATTGCTATTCCATCGGGTTAGGTTGAGGTTTTAATTTGATTCAACTAATAAAGTTAACAATGAAAGCAATGCAAACGGACCTTCAGCTCTGCCAGCAATTCACGCCCTTCTTGTGGTTGCTTTCCGCTTCGCCAACCTTCATCCCACCAACTTTCTTACTTTTTCCAAACTCTTTTTATTTTTCTTTTACTGCTCTCCTCCTCTTTTTTGGTTTCCTTAGTTTCCCCTACCTTTTCGTAAAAAGTTCCTCAACACCTTTTTTTGTGAAGTTCAGAGCATTCTAATTCATCATTTTAACATTTGATTTTTAAATTACAGAATCGATACTCAATTGCTTAAAAATTTAAGATAAGTACCTTAAAAAAATTATTGTAAAGTTTTAAAATTTAGAATAATATTTTATTAAAAAATTTAAATTTAAGTAAGTACTTATTACATTGTAAAAAACTATTATATTATTTTTAATATCATGTAATTATCACATTTAAATATAAAATAAATTAATTATATATATCAACTTAATAAATTAACTGAGTCGTTTTTTTATTGAATTTTTCCGTAAGAAATTATTTGTTTAGTTTACTTTTGTCTGAATGGATATTACGTTTGTGGACTTTGATAAAATTGAAAATATATACATAAGATGGCCTAAAGGTCAGCACCTTAAAAAAAAAAGAATAATAATAAAATCGGCATGCCTCATGACGACTCTAGGTGAGGTATTTCATAGACAAGTATATTTGGTCGGCTTGTTCTTCAGTTGAAAACTCCTCTTTTTTTTTTTTATGAATTGAATTAAGAATCGGTTATGCAAAGTGCAAACATACTTTATGTATAAAAATCTAAAAAATTGCATCACATAAATGTTTTTATCTCAGATTAACATTGGAATTATTTGGATCATTCCATTTTCTTGAATGATGATGATTGGGTAAGTCACACCCATTTGTCTGAAATTGTATATTAATTAATACGCTTATATGATTAGCTTTAGTTTATCAATCTCTTGTGATTTACGAGTGTCTCATTGAATTCAACCAAACTTGTTCGGTCTTAAAATAGAGTTAGTTCTCCTCTCTCTTTCTTTTGTTACCACCTCAGGTTTCGCAATGCCATTTTTTTAGGGAAATTCCTGTTATGGTTCTTACTTTACCACAATTTTATTGACATGTGTAATATTTAATAAATTTCAGTAATGAAACTTTGGTTCGAGATTAGATGTTAAACTCAAATTACGTGGATCTTGCAGACAAAAATGTATAGATCTAACAAAAGGCTTCTATTCCAATCTCACCCGTGTGCCACGCCCACCATCACGCCACAAGTGACCAATTGGTCCTTGGATTGATGTTTGACCTGGGTATACTATTTTTTAATTACTCAATTTGAAATGAACTTAATCAAATAATAAATATTTTTTATATACTTTTAATATTTATATTTTATGTTATATTATATAAAAATAATTAATATATAAATAATATGTGTATAAATTAATTATTTTTAAATTTATTTTAAAAAATAAGATAAATTATATTTTATATCAAATAAAATATAAAATTATATATATTTGTCACATTAATATAATATGACATATTCATATAATAGCATAAATTTTTTTGTAAAATAATTATTAATTTTTTTCTTTTTGATTTTTTGCTGAGTTTGTCTTGATTAAGAAAAAGGGAGAGTAGACTGTATGGGGTGTTTGATGCTTAATTATAACCGGATGAAACGACAGATTGGTCAGGACATTATTGGAATTTGGAATTTTAAGAACAGAAAAGGCCGTATGAATTATGAACCTTTATATATTTATATGTGAAATGTTTGATTTATATATTTTAATTAACTAAGGGAGGTTTCTTAGATACTTTTAGTATTTATGTAGTATGTCATACTACACAAGAATAACCAATAAATGAATGACATGTGTATAAATTAACTATTTTTAAATTTATTTAAAAAATTAAATAAATTATATTTTATATATAATAAAATATAAAAATTATGTATGTTTACCACGTCAGTATAGTATGACATACTTACGTAGTATCATAGAATCCCCGTTAACTAAGCTATCATTAATGGAGTTTAATATAGAAACGATGTTCAGGTCCAAGCATGGTCCATGACCAACTGGATCTGATTGGGTTTGATTGTTTCAACAAGCCCAACAAAATTGCCATAGTGGAAACCTAATTACATCAGGCCCAGAAAAAGGTCAAAGCCCAATGAGAACAGACCATCTTATTGTACATGGAGCGGATTAGAGTCATGGAGCATTTGACCCAAACCAAAAGAATTCCCCTAACCCGAAGATTGTC
Source organism: Cercis canadensis (assembly GCA_003255065.1). Classification (NCBI taxonomy): domain Eukaryota; kingdom Viridiplantae; phylum Streptophyta; class Magnoliopsida; order Fabales; family Fabaceae; genus Cercis; species Cercis canadensis. The sequence continues at coordinate 231,569 of QAOA01004890.1, forward strand.
CACGTTGAATGGAGTCATGGAGAAGTTTCAACAAGACAAAAACATTATATGAATGGACAAGACAAACAAAAATCTTATCATTAACATAAACAAGAAACAAAAAAAATATTCATGTTCATGTCCGACTTTTATTTTATTTTATTTTTAAATTAAACAGATGAAAGAAAAGAAAAATTCGAAAAGGAAATAAGAAGTGCAAAGAGAAAAACCAAGATTGAATCAGTCAGGTTTCTTACAAGCACAGATCAACAAAGAGAATCCAAATTTGTCATTCTTCTTGTGTGCCTCCAAATTCTTCTCCTCCAACCATAGCCTGCTATCGAGGCCACTTCTTGTCCTGAACATAAAAACAGCAGAACCAGAATTGGAATTGAAAATCCAATCATGAACATCCCACATCATATCCACCAGCAACCCGTCCACGAAAATTGCTTGGTTCCCACGAAAATTCCATCTCAATCTCTTCACTTGGAAAATTGTCTTGTTATCAATGCACACTGACAATACATCACCCTTAGACCTTTCCTCTTCAGCACCACACTTAATCAAAATATCATGTGCTATCCCTGCTTCACAGAATTGTGCCTTCGTTGAATAAACACGAGTATTTCCAGAGAATCGCTCACTGCGAGAAACCACTGAGAAATTCGGCACCGCCATTCCTGCTTTCAAGTCATTCGCATCCAGCGCTTCTTCATCCTGGTCTCCAAGACGTAGACCAAGCTCTGAGTCCACCAAAACGATGACGTAAAACCCACTTACAGGTTCTGGCCCAGAATCATACTTAGCAGCAGAGAGATCCCAAAAGACTTGGACTTGAAAGTTACAAGACTGGAAAAATTCACTGCCTCTATTCTTTCGCAATTGCTGAGAATTTGAATTGAATTTGGAGGGAGAAGAGACAGAGTTGCTGGTGATGTTTATAGTGAAGCCTTGACCAGTGAGTTTCTTTGTCCAAGTTAGTGTAATTAGGAGGTGTTTTTGTGTTGAGAGATTGAGTTTGTATATGCAGGAAACAGAATCTCTGGAGGAAGGGGAGAGTTTTGGAAAGCGATAGGGTTGGTTTGAAGGGCCTGAACAATATGAATCAGATACTCTTATGGCATGTTCATTGTAACAAGATGTTATGCTTCTCATTATAAAGATCTCAGAGAATTGAACCGACATGAAAAGATGTTCTAGGCTCTGTTGTGATACGTCAAAGGCAGAGAGAAAAAGGTGGATGGGAATGGGAATGGCAATAGGAATAGGATAGATGAGTTGCTCGCTCTCGCTTGCCTATGCTAGAAGAAAGCATTAACTATTAGCTATCAGCTATCATCTAGAGAGAGATTGAAGGTGACAAAAGACATGGCACTCCTCTTTTCTGAGATTTTACATGTGTGAATGTCCTTTCTTGTTCTCCGGTATACCTGTTGACAGAAACATCAGCAAAGACAAAATACAGCAAGATAACGAATCCATGTTCCTCTATTTTACAGTCAATTACAAATACTACTTTAAGTTCTAACCTTCAAATTTAATCACTTACTAATTAAAAATCCAAAGAGATGAATCATCAAGACTCAAACTCCCTAAGCTTCTTATGCCAGTTCACACAAATTAATTAAATTTCCGTTAGTCTGAATTGACCTGATCTGTATTCATATTTATAAAATGTTAATTGCATTAGTCAATTACGTGTCTGAGTAAATTATAAAAAAAAAATTAATAAATTAGACAACCGAAGGAAGGGGATTTGATAGCCACACTGATGGGATGTGGGTTAAGATGACATTGATAGCTATATTGTATTTAGATAACATTAGGCTCATGGAAAAAAAGGGATGAGAGATTGAGAGTGATAGTTGGACCCACGAATTAAAACCAGTCTTAAGATTCACCTACCACTACGGCACTACCCAAGACAACCATGATTGAAGTTTCGTTTTACAACTCTATTTAGTATTCTTAATTCGAGTTATTACAAGCTTTTAAGTTACAAAAGCTTATCTTTTCCGTTTGGGAAACAAAAGGGGGATAATTCAATTGCACCTTTTCATATCCTTAAATATTTATAGATTCTCATAAAAAGCCATGATTCAGTTACGGAGGAAACCCCGATTGAGGTTGCTAATTTAAGCTTTACTTTAACAATTTGTTCCTCTCGTCAGCAACTAGGATATTTGTTTTGTTAGTTGGGCAGTGAGAGGTTTGGAGTTGAAAATAATTCATGTGTTATTATGTATATAGGGACCAAAGAAAATAAATTTCGTGTCTCGGGATGCATCTGATCGCAACCACCAATTTGAAGATGAGGGGTGACTCACTTGACAACCTAGAAAAGGAAAAGTGACCAGTAAACCAATTCAATTTTGTGATGTACAAAAGCCCAATTTTTGGATAACCTAATAAACACAAATGTAAGACTGTTAACTAATTAATTGGTTGCTCAAATGACACAAATAAATAAGATTTTGTCACTGCTTAATAAAACAGTACAAGTACAAAAATTGAATTAATATATGATTTGATCCAAATTCCAAAGTGAGTTGCCTTCTTTTTTTTTTTTTTTTTAATAGTTGCCTTCTTATTAAATAGCTAGCAAAGACTAAAGACTAGTACTGGATTTGTAAGTAAATGAGTTGCTCCAGCAGGCAGGGAAGAATGTACGGGCAGAGTGTTATGGGCAACCACGCACATAGAGTTCACAGACAATTAATAAGACTATACTTGTAATTAAGAGAAGCATATTCGGTAAAAATATTTTACCCAAAGAATTTCAAGTGAGCACAATAGTGTTGTCACTGTCAGTTTATAGAGCGAGAACAATTATTTAGACAGCCAATTGAAACATAGTGCAATAATATATACTCTCTCTCTACTACCAACATCATATATAGTTGCTTCTTAAGGGAGGCAACCAACCACACCAAAGTGGCAAATTTTACTGGAGACAATCTCTTTCTTTTCTAAAAATACAGTGAGTTTTTCCATGGACCAGCGGAAATGATAGACCAGACAAGCACTTTACATATTCTACACTGAGGCTCCTTAGGGAGTAGCCTCCCCTAGATACTTTAAATATATAACAGCCTAGCCACAAGTCATGCAGTGAACGACAAATTGAGTAGAGCTAGGTCCAAAGCCTAGGATCATTTTTTGAGTAAATTTTAAGTGGCCCTTTATCTACTATAATATCCATGCCTACATAAAAGGCAAGGTTAGATGATTTTAATTGGCTGCATGCACTGTGGACTCCCCATATATACAACTCTATCGTTAGGTTAATTGGTTCATTGTTTGCAAACTTGTCGCAACAATAGGATTGCTGAAGGGAAAGGGGGCAGAGGATTGAGGACCTCCCAAGCTTTTATCCACCATACAATAGAGTTTACATTTCACAACCCTCACACAAATTAATTAGCTCGTGGGGACCAATGCAACAAATAAACATGGGAAAGTACTCTACTAGATGAAATTTGTTTCAAACGGGTAAAAATTCAAAAATACTCGAGCACTGTTAATGCAACAAACTCTAATTTTGAGTTAGAGTATTTTAATCAAGTACCTTATTTTAAGAAGCGCCAGCTTATGTACTACCTATATCTCTTTTGCCTTCTGTTCCTGTAAAAGTTGTATATATGAAGAGAGATTATTAAGTATGCATCGATCATGGACATATAAATTATAAACGCAATGCAAAGAATAGAAATCAAAGAATATATTCGTTTCTTTATTACAACAATGGCTAGCGTCCTCTAAATGGAAGCAGCGGGTAGAGCATTTATTCTTTACATAACGTATAGGTTTTTATTGCTTCAAAAGATGGTATTCTTGGATGTAGGGTACCAAGATTCCAGCAGCCAGCATAAAGGTGTAAACACTAATGTTTTAAGTGTGCTTTTTTTTTTTTTTTTTTTTTTTNTTTTTTTTTTTTTTTCTCTAGAGAGCAATATTTTTAAGCATGATAGTCACAACACATGGCGCTTTCAGAAAGTTACATGCATGATCAAGCACATATTAAAAGTTTAAAACGGTATAGTACCTAACGTTTTCGCTTCAAGACAGCGGCTCACCTCTCACCTGATAGTCTAATACGATACCTTGAAGGTGTTTTTTTTTTTTTTTCAATCTTTTTCCTGCAAACAAAATAGACGATACCATGTAGTTTATATAGGACCGAAGGCACGTGGCAACTACATGGGCCTCTGCTGGTTCGAACCCAGGCCAGATTGGCAGCCCATCACGAAAGGTATTGAAAATATAATATAAGATTATAACTTTGGGTCCAACCCGATCCAACATATTAGAATTTTTTTAAAGAAAAAAACTTTTTGGTTCATTTTTTAAATTTACCAGAAATTTTCAAATTATTTTTTAATTTTTTTAGGTTGCATTAATTTTGAATTTGAAAACGTATATGAAGGTTAATAGCTTTGTCGATTTTTTTAAGTGGAACAATAATTCCTCATCTTATGACTAAACAACATTTGAAGTTGTTCTAAAGAATCTTCCATGGAATTTTATTCTTGCATACTGGCTGAGATGTTATATAAAAGATTATGCATGGAAACAACTGTAGCTGGGGTAGTTGATTCAGGCACTTTGACCGAATTAATACAATGGAGAAACAAATTTACTAAAGTAGTATAGTTTCAAACTATTTTACAGAAATAATATAGTTTTTTAATATTCAATAATAATAATAATAAAAAAGGAAATCTGGCAGGTGCAGGCCCCACCATACATGCCAAATGGCCAGCGGTGCGTCTCCAAGCGACATGCCACTTGCCCAACGGCACGTCTAGTTGGGACGTGCCACTGCTCAGTTGGCGCGTCCCTCTTTGTCTTTCCTCGGTCTTTTCTATTCATGTGAGTCCCACATCTCTGCCAAGTGGCACGTCTTGTAGGGACGCGTCGGTTGCCATTTGTCGGGGGAAATTGCGTGACTCCGTTGGCTGGCGGCTTGTCCGAACCCTATAAATACCTCCACAGAAAGCAGCTTCACACAACAAACAACAGAAATCTTACACTACAAAGGAGAAAGTTTTCAGAGGAGGAAGGTTGCTCACTTTCTGGAGAAGGATTGATAGCCAAGGTTCTATCTAGTTTTTTTTAAAAAAAAAACTTTCGTGGAGCGATAATTTATAACGTACGCTTAAATTTTAATTATTGCTTAATATTAATAATTGTTCTTATTTATTTTAAGTTTGATGAGTTTTAATAATTGTTCTTATTAATTTAATAATATTAGTTACAATAAAATATGATGATATTTATATAGTAATTGTATATAATAATATTTAATTTATATTTTATCGGTAGCTTGAGAATATTTAGTAGTTTTTTTTTTTTTATTGGTTAATGTTAATAATTGTTCTTATTTATTTTAAGTTTGATGAATTTTAATAATTGTTCTTATTAATTTAATAATATTAGTTACAATAAAATATGATGATATTTATATAGTAATTGTATATAATAATATTTAATATATATTTTATGGTAGCTTGATAATATTTAGTATTTTTTTTTTTTTTATTGGTTAATGTTAATAATTGTTCTTATTTATTTTAAGTTTGATGAATTTTAATAATTGTTCTTATTAATTTAATAATATTAGTTACAATAAAATATGATGATATTTATATAGTAATTGTATATAATAATATTTAATATATATTTTATGGTAGCTTGATAATATTTAGTAGTTTATTTTTTTTTATTGCTTAATGTTAATAATTGTTCTTATTTATTTTAAGTTTGATGAGTTTTAATAATTGTTCTTATTAATTTAATAATATTAGTTACAATAAAATATGATGATATTTATATAGTAATTGTATATAATAATATTTAATATATATTTTATGGTAGCTTGATAATATTTAGTAGTTTATTTTTTTTTATTGGTTAATGTTAATAATTGTTCTTATTTATTTTAAGTTTGATGAATTTTAATAATTGTTCTTATTAATTTAATAATATTAGTTACTATAAAATATGATGATATTTATATAGTAATTGTATATGATAATATTTATGATGTATCTACTGATAAAGAAAATGAACATAGTTTAGATCTGAATGTACAACTATTGGGCGATGAATATGGTTGTCTCAGGCCAGAAATGGTGCAGCCATTACAATATAGTGAACCTTTCCCAGTTTATTCAACAGTTAACTAGGATGCCATGTGAATTAGCAATAACACTGGGACATTAGATGAACATGGAGCATGGGAGAGAGGTGGAGAGTTATCAATTCGCTACATTACATATCGATCTATAGCATACCTTTAAATAATGACACTGTGTAGCTTGAAATGAAAATTGTAATAATAATATACATGACCAATAATGATCATATCAAACGTACATTAACAATAATAATCATATTATATGTACATTAACAACCTAATACTAATGCCTATAAGGGTATAAATGACCGCCGGTCCCACATCTAGGATGCCTTATCTCACGCGGTGGTAGTTCTGCTTCATCAGTTTGGGTTGCTGGGGGTGTCATATACTCATCTATGTTCCCTAATCCAAATAATCTAGTCCCAGTCATGGCCGGATCATAAGACAAACGTGTTGTCGGAGGGATCATCGTGAGATCTGTTCATTCTCCAGGAAAGAATGTATGTGAAGAGGGGTCCGCATATGCATTGATCGCTAACTAGGGAGCACGAGAATCGACGCCAAATAAGCTATAGACAGAAGATTGGCTATCAATCCTTCTCTAGAAAGTGAGCAACCTTCCTCCTCTGAAAACTCTCTCCTTTGTAGTGTAAGATTTATACTGTTTGCGGTGTGAAGCTGCTATCTGTGGAGGTATTTATAGGGTTCGGACACGCCGCCAGCCAACAAAGTCACGCAATTTCCCTCGACAAATGGCAAATGGCAACTGGCGCGTCCCTACAAGACGTGACACTTGGCAGAGATGTGAGACCCACATGAATGGAAAAAAACTGAGGAAAGACAAAGAGGGACGCTCCAACTAAGCAGTGGCACATCCCAACTAGACGTGCCGTTGGGCAAGTGACATGTCCCTTAGAGACGTGCCGCTGGCCATTTGGCACGTCCGCTGGGGCCTGTACCTGCCATATTACTTTTTTTTTAAATATTAAAAAACTACATTATTTATGTAAAATAGTTTGAAACTACACTACTTTGATAAATTTGTTTTTCCACTGCATTAATTCGGTCAAAGTGCCAGTTGATTCGATCGAGTGGAGGCCACTAGTGAAACAATTGTTTTTTAAATATTCTCAAGTCTCAAACATTGAAAATTAAAATGATGTGCAACGAAGAGAATTAGTCAAATCATTTTTTTTTTCCAATTTGGGTATTTTTGTATAAAAATAATGTTGGAGCAATTGTGACATCCTTACTTAGAATTTATCTCGAGCAAATCTCCTAGCTTATATTTTCTCCTCCAATTAAGAATGTTACACTGGAGAGAAAGGAGAAAGGAGAAAGGTGGCGCTATTAGATAAAACCCTCGCCGGTTTTTTTTCTTCCCGTTATTCCTTGCCAACTAGAATAATTTTTCGACCCTACATCATGCATGACGCCATCGTCAGATATTGTATCCAACATAACCCTTAATCAGAGACATGTCAGCGACAGAAATCACAAATCTTCCAATTATTATTATTGCAACTGCTCCACCTTGAATTCCTTTTGTCTTTTCTCTTTTTATACTAATTATTATTGCTATGTCTTCTCTCGTGTTGTGCATGATAATCAATGCAAATCCTTGTGCTACCACTTACGAGCAATGCAGTGGTGGCGCTTCCTTATTACTACGAAGACACAAGATGGGACGTGAACAACGTGGGAACATCCACTCCACTAGGAATCTTACCTGACTAAGTAACTAATGCTTTCAACAAAAATAAAATAAAATTAAAGACATGTCGAACACAGTTAAACAAGGAGGCAATTTGAGCTTGGTCTCTATTGCTTATTAATTTGTTGTATTCAAATAGACGTGAAAAAGAAAAAATAATTTGGGGTAAGTGAGCTTAGGATTTGGTGGGGATTCAGATTCAGCAATTCACCAATGTGATGTACACAGTAAAATGCATTGCAAATTAAAGTTTGGTCTAACTTTTACAATTTTCACCGGACTTGGACTCCCGCATTTCCAAGTTGGGCAGATGACATGCGGCGGCGNGAAAAAGAAAAAATAATTTGGGGGAAGTGAGCTTAGGATTTGGTGGGGATTCAGATTCAGCAATTCACCAATGTGATGTACACAGTAAAATGCATTGCAAATTAAAGTTTGGTCTAACTTTTACAATTTTCACCGGACTTGGACTCCCGCATTTCCAAGTTGGGCAGATGACATGCGGCGGCGTACCAATCCATTATCCATACGAGGTGGACCCCACGGGTAAAAACAAAGATTATATGGATCCCACCACTAATCGCCAAAATTAGTTGCTGATGATGGTTTAGTGAGAGTCAAAAGCCATTAAAGCATCAGATGAGACAATATGGTCGTTTCGTCATCCCTTGCGTCATCAGATTCCCATTATTGGCTCATTTCAAATCAATCGAATTAAAACTGGAAGATCCGAGATTCTTATACGGGGCGGGTGAAAGTGAAACCCCATCCTGTTTGATCGCCCTTCTCCTCTTCCATTTCAAGTACCTTGCAATTGCAAGCCCGATCCCGATGATGGCAATTAAAAGCACAGCCCCAGTAACAACGCCTAACACTACTCCAATACTAAGCTTCTTCTTCCCTGGTGGGCTATTCCTCACCTTAAAATAACCCACTTTAGACTCATCCCCTGTACCCGACATCGTCTGAATCGGGTAATCCACAATGTAACAAAACCCGGTCGCATTGTAGTACAGTGCACCCCAACAGCTGCAGTTTTTCTCGCATAAACTCTCGCACTGCTCCAAAGACGACAGCGTTTCGTACGTTCGGAGCTCTTTATGCGGTGCCTCCACTCCTTTCCGCCTCAGAATCCAGTAGCTGTTTTCGGCTACTCCTTGGCCACAAAAATCTCCATACCCTTGCTGTTGCTCATCAAAACACCCCGTACTCGATTGGTAGCTGGTCCCGTTATCCAAACAGGAGCATCCTGATCCAGACACGCCCGGTGTGCACAAACCGTACGAACCGCATGGACTAGGGAGCTCGCAGGTTTCAGCGATGGCCTGGTAGTTCAACACCCACTTTGACCCATCCCAATAATACCCATTCAAATTTCCGTCCGGTTCAATTCGTACCAATAGAAATGAAATGGTAGACCGTTGAAAGCTGTTGAACTTTTGCACATCCACGGGTTTGCTACTCGTTTGGTACTGATACATACCCAGATACCCGTCCGTGTTCACTTGGGCGTAAAGCGGTCCCTCTCCTTCCACGATTTGGGCTTTAACTTCTAGTGCTTTGTGCTTCCAATATATCATCTGCTCCGAATCCGAATCCGAATCCGAATCCGAATAGTTTGCATATAAGCCCATGAAATCCTCACCTAAACGCAATGAATATAAGCCGTTGGATGAAACCAGGGACATGTTTGATGTGAAATTTTGATTCTCAACGAGGGTGTTGGTGGGAAAGTCAAAACTTTGCCAGAGTACCGAGGGAGGATCGCCGTCTGACTGCACTTGCAAATTGGAGGTGTTGAGGAGCAAAACACGGTCACCAGTGGTGCCAGTTGACCAGAACACCCCCTCATGAGGATCCGAAATCACGAGACTACCATTGAACAAGAGTCGAGTAGTATCAGACCAGAGAGCCAAGCGAGTTGGGTTGGCAAGCCAGAATGGTCGGGAGGAAGGCACGTGAAGGAGAGCGAGAGCGAGGTGAGTTCGGTCCACACGGAGGAAACCAAGAGAGAAGTTGCCAGTGTGGTCACTGAGAAGAGCCTGAAACGACGTCACTGAAGAGTCTGGAGCAGCTGAGAAGCCTCTGAGGAGCCCTTCATTACTGGAACTCGACACACAAATAGTTTGTAGGGAGAGAACAACAAGAGCTGTGAATGGAACGAGTCCAAGCATGTTGTTGAAGGAGAAGAGATAATATGAAATGAAGCAAATTGAGAGAATTCAACTTCAAAACTCACAAAGTGCCCACTACAGACTTATAAAGCTCTATAGCGACGAGCGTGGCATGTATTAATAATATAGTGTTTTATTGGGGAAACAAATATTCGGAATATAAAAATCTTGATCAAAGATCTTAAATTGTAAGTGTAAAATATGTTAGATTAGGAATTAAGAAGAAAAGCATGTGGATCACCGGCCACACGACCTTTTGGGAATTCGAGTCCGCCTAGGGTTTATAGACTCTTCAAAATCTACACTTTTTTGTATAGTACAAATTCGAGTTATAATAATGGCGTTTGGTGACGGGTTTGAAAACAACTTAAGCCTAAATATAAAACTAGCTAGTTGAACCTTTATAAAATAATATTCAACCTTTTAGAATGCTGTTAATTTAAAATTTTCACATGGCTCCTCTTCTTTATTATAACCATAAATATTGAATGCTTTCAGAGGGTTGTTAAAAGATCAGTGGAGGGGTTGACCATCCTCTTAGTAGAGGAAGGAATTTATACCAACAGTTGAGGCTTTTTAGAATTCAATGTTGGTTGGATTTGGTTTGATAGGTAGCTTGCTCTTTTCGCAGTGAATACTGAATAAGAGTATGGAACCGCAAAGCATGTAAGTCAATGCAAATATTAATAAGTTTGAATAATGCTACTTGTATACACAAAGTTATAGTTTGACACTTTTTTACACTATTTTGATTAATAAATTGTATTTTTTTAAAAAAATATTTTAAATTAATTTCATAAATTTGACATTGTGCTAACATATATAAAATAAGGTAAATCTAATAAATAATTTTAGTTAATAAGCTTGAACTACATATATACTTTCCATCCCAAATGTCAAAAGAATGGAGTTCTTAATTTCTTCAACAACTCTCATCGTGTTCCCAACACCAGCAAGATTTGGGCACTGCACTGCAGCATGCTAGCTATTGCCAGCATTTCAATTCCTTCTTATCTAAGTACACGTGAGATGATATATTAAAAAAATAGGAAAAAAAGCTCTTCATGGTAACTGTGTCCCTTTCTTCAACTTGAGTGTAGCAGCCATTCCTTTTTTATCAACTTGAGGAGTAATTAAGGCAACTAATCAGACGAAGGATTGGCAATTAATTAATATGCCTTAGAGAGGCAAAAATCTGATAGAACTACTGTTAACTTTGATATTAAGTGAGTAAATTAAACTGACTTGTGCAACAAGGGGAGGCTCAGTTGACTATTAATAAAACGCCAATTAAAGCGAAGGGTTTGACTTGCTTAGAGAAAGGGAGCGTATGGCACTTCACAGTTTTACTCTTTATGAACATAACCATGTTGGTTGACTAAACACACCAACATCTTTCTCTTCCTTTCTACTCTTCGAACTCATAGATCTATCTTTCTATGGTACCTTACAATATAGTTTCTTTGCGCCTTTTAATTTCAAAGTTGACTTTTTCCTACTTCATAAACTTTTTTTTTTCTCTGATCATAACCTTTCCCACACGAGAAGCATTCGTTGTGCCATGACATCTATATATATTGACTCCCAGAAATGCTTAATTCCAGAAGAAAAGATGGAATCCATTGTGTTTGTAGCCGCAGTATCCACATTGGAGATAAATGATCTAGAATTAATCCTCCTCAGTAAACTAACAAATAAAGAACAACAGAAATACCCAGAGCATTATTCAAACTGATGACATCTGATGCACAAATAAATAGTGCATAATTGATAAGACAAAGGACATGTTCGTGCTTTTGAAGCTTCTGAGCAGATAAATCCAAGTTGGAATAGGGTTAAAGACATGAATAACAAGCATGGAATCGTGCTTCCTCACCTTGAGCTTGAGCTTGAGCACGAGCTTGAGCCTGAGGTGTGTCATATGTCATATTCCTTCTAGATGTAGATATAAAATTATGATTTGTTTGCTTGACTAATTTGTTTTATATAGCAGCCGTTTGTATATACGTTAGGCACCACTGAATATTTTGCAAAAGCTCGTGACTATTTGGGACAGCAACTCGTGAGTCTTATTCTTATCACTTTCAGTCAAACACTGTGGTTCAATTTTAACTCATCATAATGTCCAAGTTTAAATTCTAGAAAGAGAGATGATATCAGATTCTAGTTCTTCAGGTTCTAAAGTAAAAGAGCGGCCACTAAAATTAATAAGCTGGTTTTGATCGCATGAAATCTTTTTAATGGGAATGGTCCAAATGTAATTTTTGAACCACAACGTTCTAAAATATATGGTGTCGTCAACTGAAGCTGCTGCTATATATGACGTTAGATGCTGCTAACTAAAATGACATTTGAACCCCTGGACTACATTGCAAAAAGTGAATTGGGCTTTTAACCTTTCATTCATCACCACCAAGATCTTGATCATGGACCCATATCATATGCCACTTTTGTCTTTAAAATTAATTATGTAGCATCTGAAGATTGAAAGAACCATTAATAGCCCATGTCACGGCCTCATAATAAATTCATAAGTAAGCTTGGGAAATCCACTTGCTACTTATTCAAGGCCTAAAACATAAGTCATATACTACCAAGATGTTGGTTCAATAAAAAAGGCTAAATCTTAAAGTGTTTTAGGGTAAAGGTCATGAGTTTAAATTTTTGTTGTCGCACTTTTTAAGAGAAATTTATCAATTATTACTTATGTCCTGAACATAAGTTAGTCTCGTATTCAAAATGTGTGAAGATACCTTGAATATAAACTTAAAAAAAAAATAAGTCATATAAAAAGACATGAATTAATAAATAGATCAATTGGATTTTTTTTTTTTGACTAAAACGATATTATTAGTAGGTTTCAAAATAGGTTTTACAGCCTTTTTGATGGATAAGACTAAAGTAAAGTTAATGTTGGGATAAGAATATAACTTTACAAGGAAATCATTCATCCCAAATGAACATATTCGAACACGTCATCGTTCTAGTCCGTTTCTTTAACTTAATTTGTTTTTTCTTAATTTCTGAACTTTAGATCAATATTGGACATGGGCTGTCAGATTGTTTGAGCAACGTGATCAGCAAATCAAAAGGGTGTATAGTCGGTCGATCACGAGAAACTAATGACCATGGAAGGATTTATTTTCCTTTTTGATTCAAAGTTTTAAAAGAACCTTGCATTGCAAGCTCAAGATTAATTTTCATTTATGCTTATTCTTTCCTAAATGAAGTTTCACGTGTTAAATGAACATAAATAATTTACACTTAACTGTTAGATAATCTATGAAATTTGTAAATTATTTGTTTAAAACGATTTTATTATATATATATATATATATATATATATATATATATATATATATATTTTATTTTATTTTTTTTTAAAAAAAACACAATCTTGAAAGGGGAAAGAACCGAAAAAATCACATTAAAAAAAGGGTATCAAAATTGGTAACAGCTGTCGGCAATCCACACTGAGCTATTGAATATTGATAGCTTGTAAGCATGAAGCATCCACTAGAGTAAGCATAAATCATGATTATGAAATGCAATGTATGCGTATTTGTGGTGTTTCCTTTTTGACGCTGGTCAAAGAGAGTTTGTATAAAAGTACGAAGAAAGAAGCTGCGTGAGGTGAGGGAGTGAGAGTGTGAGGATATCTGTGAAACTCTCTTTTAATGACTTATAGGGTCCACTTTAATCTATTTTGTATTGTTGCCCCATTTTGGACCACCATGAAGTTACCATCGCTCTCTCCTTCTGTCTTGTAACTCGCTTAAAACTCTCTTCTCTTCTGTGTACGTCAATTGAAATGAATGATCATGATGCCATTATTGCTATTGCTCTCACTGCAACATGGCCAAACCAAAGGACTAAAGAGAGAGATCGATGATGGTAAATTGAATGGTAGGTCCCAGTCGCAGTGTCTGTATTCTGTAAGTAGTGAACTTGTAACCACCTTTGTTCTGGGTCTCCACGTGACTCAAAGGCCATGCCATCACCACTCACCACTCACCACTACCACCACCCTTAGCATCTTCCTTCTTTATTTATTCCCCTTTCTTCCACCTTCTTAGACTCACACTAAATTTGCTACACTTTCTTTTCTTCTATCACTTTCTCTTTATCTCACCCCTCTCAACTCTGAATGAACCAATGAAGCAACAAAATTCCCATGTGTTTCTCGTCTCACTTTTCTTTCTTCATCTCCTTCTTTCCCCTTTCTCGGCATCAGCTCGTCTCCTTCTCCCAAAACAAGGTAACTATACTTGTATTCCTCGTCTTACTTTTCTTCATTTTTCCGATATATTTATTTCTTTTCTTTTAAAGCTTGGAACTTGATGCAGCTGAAAAGGAAGTGATCATGGCGAATGATATCGCTCTTGCTCGGTCACCCAAAGAGTTAAAAGATGATATGGAAGTAATTAATTTAGCTCTGTCTCTGTCTTCTCATTCTTTACACAGATTTGGGTTATTTAATTTAGCTTCTAAATTTTTCTAATTGGAGGATTGCATGCGATTTCATACAGCTACAGCTAATGGGGTTAGAACTTGAAGAGTGCCGTGAGAAGGATGAAGAATGCTATAGCAGAAGAATGATTTCGGAAGCCCACTTGGATTACATTTACACCCAGCACCATAAGCCTTGAATCCATGTGATTATGAAACTATATATAAATCCAACATATGAGTTATCAAAGTTAACTGTTTTAATTCTGCGTGTTCTCGATGTTCAATTTGTACATATCAGCAAATATCAAAGAGGGAATGATAGATTATTATTGGTTACAAGTACGTTCAATTACTCAAGAACACGGCGCATCCATATAATATGAGATGTTCTTTTAATACTTAAGGGCAGCAAAATTTGAAACAATTGATTACGCATGAAATTTATCATTTTGATACATGAAGTCTGCAGGTCCATCAAACAGAACAGTTATACCTTACGAAATGAAAATTGAGTAGACAAGACAGTGTGGAAAGTTTATAGGATTGTTAATAGTATTCAAAATGATAGATACGGTGGAGGGATGACAGTGACAACAGCATTCTAGTGCCATGACAAATTAGGGTCATATAGATTTATGGCATAGTTCGGAAACAAGGTGAAAAGAATTGAAAAAACGGCAACAGAAATATTAGCAGGGTTGTATAGCAAAGACATTTGAATTCGTGTGCTAACACGACGATAATGGCAATAGCGGTGTAGTATGGACTTTTATGATAAGCGATGGAAATAGGCTGGTGTCATTCAAAACAACGATAAATATTACCATCTTCCTTCAATTTTTATACATCAAACTAAAATCATTGTAATCCAGACTAATAAACACGCTCATAAAATTTATTAATCTGTTTAGCCTTTGAAAATTAAAACGAAGAGGAAAAATTAAGAACTAAAATTATATCAAAGCATATATTATGTCTTCATTTCATTGTCAATTTTTGTTCCTCTCATTTTCCCAATCATTCTATTCCCCAGCAAGCTCAGTAGAAACCATTCGGTATTTATAACCTTGTTATGGTTAGGAAGTTACTTGTAAGTCCTGCATATCATTGCGTATCTACAATTGGATACGAGCTAAAATTGGGACAAATGCCAAATATCAGAAAATACGGTTGACAGAATATTTGCTTTCCAAATGAGCACGTATAATTGTTCAAATTGAAAAAGGCTCAGCATCTGAAGAGTACAATGCATTCAAGAACACCCAAATTGACAATCAACAAGTATCTCACTAGTAGGTAAGAAAAATAATCATTATCCATTACTGTCTTTGAAACTGAGAAGTTCAGGAAAATAATGCCTGGTAAAGAGAAAAGGAAATAGAAGGGGGCAGTAAAAGAGAAGAGGGACCGCGGTAAGAGAGAGGAGGGGCGGTGGAATTCGCTATCTGACATTAATCTTAACAGAAATATTAATCTTAATGATACACAAAACGCCATCTGACATTCGTCGAGATTAATAAACATGGCCATAAGTGCTTTGCCTCGTATTGGTAGCATCAGATGCTGCTAAAAGTGCAAACCCGCTTGAGCATAGTAAAATAATAAAGGAACACAACCACATCAATGAGCAAGTTGAGCTGCAAAACTATCTGCCATTTATATATTTTGAACACTATGGAATTCTTTTTAACCTGACTAGGAAGAAGAAAGCAAAGAAAAAAAAAAGAACAAAATTTGTTTGATGGCTCCAGGAACCAGTTAGAGGAAACAAATTTAGCACGAAAGGGTCATAAAGATTCAGTAAAGCCAAAATAAACCTGGGTACCCTTCGTAAGCTTCAGATAACAACATTGGCACTCAGATGCTCTACAGTATCAATCCTGTTCCTGCCAAAATATAACAAGATTCCATCAATTACCCAAATATAAATGCCATACAATTTGAAGAGGAAGAGCCTAGCTCGTGGCTCCTGGCCAGAGGCTGGTCATCCTCGCATCCCGGGATCAAACCTGGCCCTGGCCCCGTCAAGAACAAGTGCTCGCAGTCTATCTTCAGATAAAAAAAAAATTGACAAATTTGAAGCATGCAAAAAAAGTGGAAAATCAAAGAGAGGAAAAGGAAAAAAGCTACTGTAAGTTGAGGCACCAAGGACCCAAACCCACCAGTGGCAATTTTCTGGAAAGCGCAGGTCAAATTTATAAGGCCAGTATGGACAGCCCACTCTTAAAATAGGCAGTTTGGAGCCTTAAACATCCAACTTAACAGAAGTCCATTCTGTCCAATTAGTTATATCAGATAATAAGCCTTACCATTTTAGCAACACTTGATATGGAGCTCCTTGATAAGCATTTCGCATGAATGATTGGACCACTACCCATCTCGCCATTGCTATCTGAGATAGTCATGTAAGCAGCCCCTTTGAACATCCACTCATCCCTTTCTTGACAGTAAACATCTTCAAAAATCTCACCACACAATACACACAAGCACTGGTTTTCATCAGTTGGAACCATCTCATCCTGTTCACTATTGTCTCTTGTCTTGGCATATATGTCTACAGAATCAGTATGCTCAGACTCAGATGGGAATTCAGCCTCATAGGCGCCAGTCCAATCGCTTGATTTTGCATACCATCCTCTTGATGCTTTAATTAGACCATTTTGTTCTCTTTCTCTTGTAGCATGCCACTCCAAGTGTCTATTAAACTGTTCTTGATGTTTAAACCTTAGGCCACAAACACTGCAATGATGTGGAAGAACGTCAAGTAGATCTCTGATTACATCTGGATGCAATTCTCGGATTACATCAGGCTTAAACTCAAAGCCAATGAGATTTCTTGTTTCTGTGGCAGTTGATTGAGATATAGCTACAGAGCTTTTTGCATCATGGTCTACATCATCTCCTGTAGATGATGCAGGGATGGCTGCAGGACCAGGAACAGAAGCAACTGGCGAGGAGGTACTGGTGGTAATGCCCTGGCTTTGGTCCTCCAATCGTGTCTGCATCTCAGCTGGAACCTTAGTAGGGGACCCTGTTTTAGCAGATATCAACCCCTTCGCAACTAAGGAGCTTAAAAGGTCTGAAATTGGATTTGAGGTACTATTGGTGACATTTGAGGTCTGAGCTGAGGCACTACTCGCAATAGAGGAAGCTGGTCGTAGAGGAGGTGGCCTTGGTGGTTGTCCAACCTTTCCTTGAGATATATTTGGCAGAGTAGATGAGTCATCATTGGGAGAAGGACCTAAAGAGGATGGTGATGCAACCCCAAGGCCCGAAGAAATTAATGAGGTAGGAGAAGATCCAGCAGGCCGGGGAGGCTGAACCCCTGATTGCAATGGCAGGTTCTTTGTATCCAGGAAACTTAAATTAGGTAGACTACTGGTAATTGAATTGTTCGAGAAAATCCCACTCTTCATAACTGCAGCTAACAAACTACTTGTGGTTGACTGTTCTGAAGTTTCTGCAGCTAGAGTAACTTCAGACTGAGGTTGCTTCTCAGTCTTATCAGAAACTTCACTCTCAGAGGAGCCCAGTTGCTGCTGCTGTGAAACTGCAGTGTGGTGTCTTTGCGGAAAAGAAGTCACTGAAGATAATGGACCTCGTGGATCCTTTTGCTGCAACCTTCGCAAGTTACTGACTGGAACATTAGGAGGAGGAGCAGGTGATGAATCTCGAAAATATTTGCTTTGCAGACTCCCAGAAAATTGAGACGTTTTAAGAGTCTGTGAGCGGTCTTGCTCAGCCATGTTTCGCAATTGATTAGGTGGATGGCGCAGAGGTACTGGAGGTGATGGAGACTGTTGTCTCAAAGGTGACTGCCCAGAAGGGGAGTCAGCTCTCACAGAAAATTGCTGTGGTCCTGCCATTCCGGCCAATCCCGTTGTTGCATTTGGCAGGAAAGGTCGATTCCCCATCCGGACCAAAGAAGTGGTCGGTAAATCACCAAGATTGGATACATAGTCTTCTGAGCGACCTGGCCTACGATCTAGCTCATCAATTGAGTGCTGCTCCTGCAATTGCCACGATAATGATGGACGATGATCAAAAGCAGGTAGTTGTTTCTTTTCCGTAGATAGAGATTCAGTGGATGTTTCTCGATCAACCTTTGCCCTAAGATGGCGAGGGATTGGGAGGTGATCTTCAACTGCCTGCACATGCGAAAATAAATAAATAAACAAATGAGCCAAGTAAACCAATAACAATTAATCATCAATTGTGTATCATTGTGGCCAAATCATTATGTAAAACAACAACCAATGATATAAATGCAATCTCTGATACAAAGAAGGCAATCTGTATTAATTATTAACTATAGCCAGTCTAGTTTGCAGAGTAATTTCAGGAATAACTGCTAATGTATACCAATCAGATAGTCATAGAACTAAGGAACAGGTCTCCTCCTCTAAAGGTCCTTAATTGGGATTCAAGATCATAATGCCTTCCATCATTTTGCAAGGACAAGACCACAAAACAGTTAAGGCAATATTTCCTACAAGAGCAATGGCTTTCAGACAAACTGACCTAAATTAGACAAGATGTTGGACCAAGCTATAATACAATCCACTCACACACTTGGAAAAATGCCAAAGAAACTTTGCCATCTGCAGGTGAAAGACATTGATGACCAAATGATGAACAAACATTTAGTTGGAAATGTGACTATTCAAGAATTAAGTTTCCATACCATCACCCCGTTTGCCAGGTCCTAAAAAAGTAGAGGGGATTTTTTTATGAAAGTCCTTGGGGAGGGAGAATCTATAGACCATTGTATCTTCAACAGCAATATCTGACACATACCACTAACAGGAATTATTTAAAAGCTCACTCCTATCAAAGACGACATTCTAGCAAGAGATGCAAGCTATGCATGGGATAAAATTCACTGTCACTCTCTTAGATAAAAAGATTAAAATTCTCAAATAATGCTTTAATATAGTGAATGCTACCAAAGTAATTTTATCAAGCTTACCAAATTTTCATTATCAGCTGTCCAGTGATCTTTGCTCAAGCTGCTAGGGACATCAGATGCACCATGATCAGTCAATCCAGCGTTCATACCATCCCACATGAACTCCTCTTCCTCAGAATTCTTCCAGCTACTTGACATCACATTGCTTCTTATGCTAGTTAAGTTTTGTGTTGTCTGATGATTTGCATCCAAATTCATGGACTTAGGACCTTCATGATTCAAAAGACCATGCTTGATACTGAAACCATTTCTTTGGCCAGGTATTGTCTCCACAACACCACCACCAGCAGCTTTGTACCAAGCTTTGTCATGTCCTAACTCAGAGACCCTACCACCAGTTCTTCCAGCCCCCAAGCCCAAATTCCTAGACAGATCAGAATTATATTCATTGCCTACATAGGGTGCAGCAGTGCTCTTTTCAGGAACGGAATCATTAAATGCATCTCTGTGAGACCGCTGAATGTTCTGCAATATAAATCATATATAATATTAAATTATGACAAGGGTATAAATATCAGAAAGGGGAGGGCTGGGGCTTCACATACATGCATGTTAACAGAGGGATCTGCCCAAGGCCGTCCGCCACCCAAAGCTCTATCTGGCCTCTCTGCATCCTCAGTCGAGTTTGCAATAGCTCCCGTCATATCATTAGCTATTCCTTTAGTCTTCATGACATGAGAAAAGACAGCAGAAAACAATTAAGAACTAGAGATGAGATTTGAAAAAACAGGTATGTATGACTAATTACAGTAACATGCAAGCATATCCATTTCTATAACTTATCATATTTTCCAGGCCTGCATTATATAGATAAATTATAGAACAGCCACAGACATAAGATTTTCTCTTTTCTCTTTCTAACAGCCCATCCCCAACATCGCTGTAAAAAGAAGTTCCCAAGTTTATACTTGCAGGTTCACCCTGATTGACAATGACAAGTTGGGCTTCTAGGCAGATAATATTGAAAACCCTCTTGGATCTCTAATAACCAGATAAAACAATAGCAGATATGAAGGCAGTATTATTCATGATTAATCAGAAGATGAAAAGACTCTGAATTAGTTGATTCAAATGACCCACTTAAAAAGCATTGGTTGCAAACATGTCCTGTTATATCCCAATATGCAACATTAGGATTTGACACCATATCTCCCAATCCAACTTCAGCATATGAGGAATGCATGACTGAATATGTCCTATTCATCAGAACAAAAAATCCATCCCATCTTGATCTATCCCAAACACATCTAACATTTTAAGTCATTAAAGGAAAAAACATTGTTAGTGCAATCACTTCACCTACCCTGGTGGACTGCTGAAGTCGCTGCCTTTCTAAATACTTGGGATTCACATGGATACTATGAGGTGGACGTTGTGACGGCGAATTGCTCCTCAGTGTAGATGAAGAGGATGAACCATTGACTGCAGGAGTGAAGCTAAGTTCTTTCTCAATCATCTGAAGGGTCGGAGGAGGAAAGACGCCTTTCCATGTTCCAAAAAGATGCCTCATACTTTGATGGACTGAAGAATCAACATGTCTATATGCCTTGCAGAATACCTAAAATGTAAAGGAGAAACTGCAATTAGCTAGTTAAAAACAGGCGGGTAAAACCAGAAATCATATCTTTGGAGAAATGCAAAGAGAAGAACAACTGCCATTCCAAACTAGGCAGATAATTAATTCTTAATTAAAAATGCAAGGATCCTTATAAAGTCATTAACGCCATAAGTAATCTAGATTGAAACAGTGGAACAAGTCAATTTCATAACTTAAAACACTATAAGAGGAGCATAGGAAATGAAAAGTTAAAAAAGAATAGATATCTAACCTCGGGTAGTCTGGCAGCAAAATATTTTATATAATCCCGTCCGATATTCTTAACAATACTGTCTAAAAGATAAAGAGATGGCAGCTTTTGTTCACTAGGAACCTGGAAAGTCATTAATGCAATGAGATAAAACATGAGCTTCCTTTGTATAACAATGAGACTAATGAACAACAGGCATGAAATAAGACTGCCCAACAGAAGCAAGTAACGGAAATAAGTGCAAAAAACAATCCATAATTCACCTAGAAGTTAGCAGAAAAACACAAAAATCCCAACAATTATAGATTGACAGTAAATTAACTCAAAATCATAACAAGTAATATAAATTATAAAATGCTTTGTCTATTCAATATTGTTAGTTATTCCATTCCTTAATTCTAGCAGCCTCAACAGTCAAGGTCTCATAATATGGAGGCTTATAACAATATTAAACAAAAATTATTATCAAGTTAAACATTCCAACTTTTCTTGATGATAATCTCTGCAAAATTCTTATTCCCCAACTAAGACAGCAATGCCTTTTATAGGAACACTTCATGTTCATCCTTCACAAACATGGCATCTCTTGGTCATGATCTTCAGTCCATAAACATAATCTTGTCCAATTCCAATCTTCATCATCATAAATTGAATAGGGATCTCTGTTATCTTTTAAACATATATTACTTCTCCATCGGTCAAAGCATGAAACAAGCACTTAAGTGATATGATACAAGTACAAATGCCTTTTCAAATCTTCGCCACATAAATTCTGTCTTCCAGATCATATATAAATGTTTGCTGCTTGCTGCTTGCTGCTCTGGTACATAAGGAAACATTGAAGTATCACAGTCTCATGGGATTGACCAAACTGCCAGTAGCACACAGGAAAAAAAATTTCATTTGTTCTGGTGTCAATTTTTTGGCAGACTATTTGTGGCCCCTGTGGGTTCTGACTCATCCAGCAAACCATGATAAAATGCAGTTGTTCATCTTTCCTTTTTTTTCTTTTTTCCCCTTTCTCTTGTAACAGAATGCACTTGAATCACAATAAACCTATTCTAACTGGAAAAACAAGCACTCTCATATCTTCACATGAAAACTGCAACTCTTCCCATTCATCATTATTCACATACTAGCGTCTACACTGGATTCAATACTTTAAAAATTCAAGTCAACCACATAATTAAAGTTGATACCATAAACCTTGAGAAAACACGTCTATCAAAACCATGAAATTCCACTAATTTCAAACTTGTAATATACAAAAGCTCATATTTTTCTCCCACTAAATCTTTGGCACACACACATAGCATAACAGTGATGATACCATTTATTGTAATATCTATTATATATATATATATAAAAAAAAAAAATACCAAGGTGACAGACACTTTCATTCCACATGTCTTACAATTCAAGTCAATCAGCATTTGAAGTTTGAACACAGAAACAGCTGCACAGTGTAAACTGGGTTCACCTCTATAATGTTAGCACAGACAGTGGCGGCAATTGCCTTTGCTGCATAAAGGTTCTCGCCTGCAATTATAGTCAAGTTGGTAATTATGGGCTTCGAATTAAAAGTCAGCTCAGCAAGGGCGGTTTTATACTGAGTTACAAGCTCTTGATGTGGTGGCTGCTGAGGCTGGTATCCACCACGACCCGAATCACTGCTTTCGGAATCTCTATCGTTCGTTCTAAACCTTGCTGACGCAAACGTATTAACCCCAGAAGCCACTTGTCGCTGAGGAAACTGTCGGATACTGGAATTTGGGACGCGCTCGAGTTCGTCTGTTAATCGGGGTTTCTTTACTCCTGCTTCCCTCGATCTATCAAACGATCTACGTGTGCTCTCCATGTCCATCACACAACAAATCTAAACCCCAATCCTAACCCTAATTTACTGCCACAAACATTCAGAAGTAAAATACAACATCAAAATAGCGTCCCAATTATTACTACTCACAAGAATTTTCTTGTCAAAACCGACTAAGAATAAAGGGATAAAATTCAAAAAAAAAAAACTAATTCTAAGTTGTACAATGAGAATTGAGACAAAACCCTAATCCCAATACACATAAATGAATCCAAAAAGAAATAATGAAAAAGGGACAGAGGCAGAGGCTTTCAGGGCCTCAATGGAGTTACACATAAGGTACAGACGCCCCCTCGACAGGGATTAAGTAGAGAAACGCATAAGTGAGCAGTGAAGCTCATCTGAGACAACGAGCTAAGCTTTCATGAATCGGGGAAAAGGGGTAGCTTTTTTATATTGATTTAAATTCAATTTGTTTTTTACAGAAAAAATTAATTGATTTTTTTCTTTCTTTTTTTGGTTGTTTTTGTTTCCCTTCGTAATATTGGGCAACAGTGGTGGCGGCTCATGTTTCATGCCCACTTTTCGCAAAAAAATTCCCTTGTCCTGCTTGCCAATGAATAATAGAACTTTTACGTTTTAAAAAAAAATAGGAAAAAATCCCTATATAATAAAAAATGATAATAAATTTTATATCCCTATCATATTTTATATACATATTTTTATATAAAATAAATATATTTTTTCTCCTTTATTTTTTTTCTTACTTAATTTTACTGTCTTTGGTAATTCTTATTATCTTTTTGTAACTTTTTTCCTTTTTATAAATAATATTAAAAATATATATTTACTAATATATTTCTACAAGTTAAGATAGCCATCAAATTTTAATTTATAGAACGTACTCGCGTAAATGTCATTTTTACTCTTTTTTTTCGGTAAATGTCATTTTCTACTTTTTAAAAATATATTCTTAAAAATATTACGAAAATACTTTTATGAGGTTAAAATATTATTTCTTTTACATAATTATTCTCAAGTTTTAGTATTTGAGAAGAAAAAATAATAAATTTTTAGATAAATATTTTTTAAAGAATTACTTGTTATAGGAGATAAAATGATTAAAATATTTTTAATATATAATTATTTTATTTATATTTTATGATTAAATATTCAGTGCTACAAGAATATCTATACCACATATATAATTAATTATAAAGATAATCTCATCTACTATTTATAGGTCTCATGTTAGTGGAGTTATAATTCTGGATTCGAACACAAAATTTATAAACTTTTAGAACAATTTCAGTACAACTTAACTACAAGTCGTTTAATATTAGTGCCACATATTTATTAAGTAAAAATAACGTTAATAATTTTGGTTATCAATTTTATTTGTAGCATTTATACTACTTGTGGTATTTAATATTTTATACATTATAATCATATGTACAAATATAATAACTAAATGACACTTTAAAAATATATTTTAATTATTTCATTGTGTGATAAGTACTTTTGTTTTTTAAAAAATATCTATCTTATTTTTTCTCTTAAGTACTAATAATTGTCTCTTCTTTTACAAATTGAAATTCTTAAATTTTATAAAAGTATATTTTCGAAAAATGCTTTTGCAATAAAAATTCATCAAAACCGGCCCTTAAAAATAACATAACAAGCAGTGATCCTGTGAGCAGGACCACGAAATTGTGAAAGTTAAACTCTGGGAGAGACCATGGCGGCTGAAACGTCTTGAACCTGCTCCTATAATCCATTGATGACGAGAAGAGTAACACTCCTCTTAGGAAAGCCAATCACTTTTGTCTGTCCAATACACAAAAACCCTAACTTCTGAGCTTCGAAGCTTGGTGTTTCTGCGGTTGCAATTTGATTTTTAATAGCTATACGTTGTCTCTGAGCTTCGTTGGCTGCAAACCATGTTGGAAGTAAAAACCGCCAAGACCCATAAGGGTAAAAGGGAACTCGAGAAACGTGCTCCAAAAGTTGTGAGTTGCACATGCCTTCTTCTTTCTCTGGCTATTTGCTTCCCAGAATATAATTCTTACTATAAACTTTCCCTGGAAAATATTATCTATTTTCTTTTCCCATATGATCTGCTATGTCAATTATAACGAAATTTCGTGGGGTTTATTTTTACTGATTGTGTTTTGCAGGTTGAGTCTGGGAAGAAGACGCTTATACTACACGGGACAAAGACTAGCAGCGTAGTGAATGCCGTTCTGTCAGAGATTTATCAGCTTAAGAAGGGTAGCGCCGTAAAATTTAGTCGTAAGAATGAGAACATTAAGCCATTTGAAGCTGGTGGCGAAGCTTCCTTGAAGTTCTTTTCTCTTAAAACTGATTGCGGCATCTTCGTGGTCAGCCTAAAACCCTCCTTTTCTTATTTCCTCTGTCACATTATTTACTTGCCCCTTAAACATTTATGCGATTCTTGTTATATGGCTTTGTTTTGTATGATATTTGTACAAAATAATACATTTGAGCTAGCTGGCTGAATGTTTTGGCTGACAATTCTTATTTTTTGGAAAATAAAGAAACAAAAATCTGGGGTTATTTTGTAATCTTTGATTGTTTCAGCACTGATGTCTGTAACTACTCTATGATTTGGCAAATTATTGTTTCTGAGTAATTTGTTTGTTCATGCTGGATATCCTGATTAATTTTCTCCAACTCCGGTAGACTTTAATCTGTTCACTCTTGTTTGAATTCATGCATCAAATGCAACTGTATTTGGCAATGCGGGATGTGGCCTAAGAAATATTTGATATTTCATTTTCATATCATCGTCCAGCCATAATGTTTGTTTTTATGGTTATGTATGGCAACTGACAACAACTTTTAATTTCAAATTCTCGGATGCCTTTGGGCTTTGTTTCTGATATTTGGTGTGAGTAGTTATAGTTGAAGAAATTGAGGGTTAATATGACCTGTATGCAACAAGAAAGGGAATGACTATGTTCAGGACAACTTTATTTTCTTTACATTTGTTGATAGCTATGTGTATCTATATAACGCAAGGCCAATTTTTTCATGCTATAGAATAGTTTGTATTTGATAGCAATTGGTAATAAATTTTATGGAATTTTGTTCCCTCCTCTTCTTCAAATATAGAGCTCCTCCGAAATTTGAAATGTTGTCATGACTTTCTTTACTGCTGATTCAGTTAGTGAAGCAATTTCTTAATGTTTTTCTATTCCTTTTATTTTGCAGTATGGTTCTCACTCAAAGAAGCGACCTGATAACCTTATTATAGGGAGAACTTATGATCACCATATCTATGATCTAGTAGACGTTGGGGTTGAAAATTTTAAATCCATGGAGTCATTTGCTTATGATAAGAAATTAGCTCCGAGGGAGGGATCAAAGCCTTTCATTACTTTCATTGGAGAAGGTTTTGAGAATGTGGAAGAACTAAAACATTTGAAGGAAGTTTTACTTGATCTTCTGCATGGAGAGGTGTATCTTTGCAGCCCATAATCTTGCATGTCTTTTTTGTTGTTGTATGAGTTATACTAACAGAAGGATGGACCTGAACTTAAATCTTGCTGGACTGGACCGTGTATATGTATGTGCTGCTATATCATCAAATAGGGTGCTCCTTGCACACTGTGCATTGCGGCTGAAAACGTCAGGCACCATTGTGCCAAGAATGGAATTGGTAGAAGTTGGCCCTTCCATGAATTTGGTAGTTCGTCGGCATCGTCCTCCAAATGACAGTCTGAGGAAGGAAGCGATGAAAACTGCAAGGGAGCAGCGAAAGAAAAAGGTTGGCAAGATAACTTACTTAAACCTCTCTAGTTTCTTCATCAATGTAAAACCAAGTAGTATGTTTACAATTTTGCATAATGATTTTGTTGCTTTCAGGAGAAGAATGTTAAAAAGGATGCACTACAGGGCAAGATTGGAAATATTTATATTCCAGATCAGAAGGTAAGAAAGAATTGTTTACCTATTTCTTATTCATTGCATCACATGTGTGAGTTCATTCTTTCTTTCGTTTTTTTTTCTTTCTTCCTTACCTGTCATTAAAAATTTAAAAGTACACGGCCTACGCCTTTCTAACATGGACAAGTATGTGATGGACCATAGCCTTCCATCATGTTTTCCTCCCATTGGCAACTGAGTTTCTTATTGTTCACTTGAGTAAAGAATATCTAACCAGTTATCACAACTTATGATTGTTTAGATTGGAGAAATGGCTTTACCTAATAAAGCAAAAGGAGTGAAGAGGGAGCGCCGAGAAGTCAAGATGAAAAATGAGAGGGATGAACATGCATCAAAAAGGATAAAGGAAGATTCTTGATACCTATATGTGCTAACGTAGGTGATGATCAGTTCTGCTGTATCTTCTGCCCGGATCAGTTTTGCTTTAGGATGATCCATTATAGATTAACAAGAAACCCAGCTGATTACATGAATTATGTTGATTTTCCCTTTCTGATAATTTGTCTTATTTTTCTTCTTTGTTTGAGTATAAAATTTTTCTTTTAAATCTAGCAGAGTAGAACATATGCATGTTCCATCATTTGAATCCCGCGGCTCCAACTTTTGGTTCATTCATTTCTTTATGATTTAATGGATATATTTTTTTAGGTTTAATAGAAATATGTTAGAAATATTTTTTGTGCAAATCATGATAGCCTGACGGAGTTTAGCCTAATGATTCATCCTTTTGCGTGGTCATGGTTAGAGATAATATAATGTGGATCCTCCATGGGATGAAAATGCATACTAAAACAGAAAAGAGAAACCAAGGGATTTGAGAATATACAGTTGTCTAGATCTGGTTTACGGAATTTTTTCTTTTTATCTACTGCCCGCCCATAAATATATTAAAAGGGCAAAATAATAGGAGACAAAAATTTTAGTCTTTCTTTATTAATATTTATTTTAAAACATTAAAAATCTAGCTATTTTATTTACTATATGGTTCTCTCTTCTTTTTTTATTTTTATTTTGTAAAGAGTAAAATATGGTTTTTCTTTAATTAATTATATCCCAACGAAATAAAAATAGTTTTAAGTTTTACCAAAATGGAAAATTGGATAATGATTATTTGGTCCTTCTAAATAAATAAACTGTTTAGATAATTTTAGCAACATCATTCTGACCAAAAAATTTAACCAAAAAAAAAGATTTTTCTCTATAATTCTCTCACACAGAAGTACAAGTACCATGTTCTCAGTAAAAAAACTGAAAAAAATTGCCCAAAGCTCCGCGACCATTTTGGTTGAGTTTCAAGTACATAATTTTTTACCCTCACATTTATTCACAAATCAAGATTCCCCTTTTTCGTCTTAACAAAATTATACCACAGTTGTGAATAGAGGAGGCCAAATNAAAAAAAAAAAAGTTGACTGGCGGGCCAGCCCGCCACCAACCTGCAACCCAAACGGGGCGGGCTCAGAAACCCGCTTCCAAACGAGCCAGCAAAATCTTAACCCAACCCAACCATTTTGCATGGCGGGACGGGCCAAACCCATTTTGACACCTCTAAGTACAAGTACCATGTTCTCAGTAAAAAAACTGAAAAAAATTGCCCAAAGCTCCGCGACCATTTTGGTTGAGTTTCAAGTACATAATTTTTTACCCTCACATTTATTCACAAATCAAGATTCCCCTTTTTCGTCTTAACAAAATTATACCACAGTTGTGAAGAGAGGAGGCCAAATTTGTGCAACTTTTACACAGTAGCTCAGCACGAATACAGAAAAAGCTAAGGCATGGTCTTGTTTTATAAAGAAAATTACACGGGTAGTACATTAACATGTGGATTGTGGAATTAGCAATCCAGTGATCAATTGTGGATTGATCACTTTTCATCCCAGGAAACTCCCAAACACCATGCAGCTAAAAGCCTAAGACATGCACTTTGTATTCCAATGGAACACACCCCCTGAAGCTTCTATTAGTGCTTACTCCCAAGTTCAAATGTGTGAGCAACCACATAAAACTCTGATCTTTTAATTTGATTTCATAAGTTGTGACTATTCTGCTGATTATTGAGTAAATCTAAGGTTTCAAAAGATCAGAACACCCTGAATTCTAGTCGTGCCAAATGTCAAGATACAAATTAAATAAGATGACTACCTCAACATAAAGATAAATCAATTATCACCAAGTTATTTAAAATTTTAAACAGCTTACCTTATTAGGATTATCTGTGTCAGGAAGGGCGGTGCAGAAAACAAGCAAGTCCAGAGGAGAGGTTCGACAATACCTACCTCATGTTACAAAAAAGACCTGTAATGTTCACTTTACTCATCCATCGGGTGAGAACTCAACAGTTTTGTACCTACCAGCTGGTAAGATAATATGATTTACTTGAGGAAAGAAAAGTTGTCAAGAATTAGCCAATAATTGAACAATTAAAATTTACAAAGAGAATTATGAACAATTATAACAATTAATCTAAAAGAATAAAATGAAAGCTGGTGAATTGAATATTCCTTATAAATCAAACTATTCAATTATATAAACCCTAGGAACTAAATATGGTAAGTATCCAAAGGGCAGCAAGTGGAAAAGCAAATGAAGCCCTATGGATCAATATTCTTAGATCTATCATCTTTTGGCTGACCAGCTTGACTTTCTGTTTCTTCAGGAGGAGAATCACCAGTTGGCCACTTGTCAATACCCAAACTTCTAGTAACTTGCAAAGAGCTCATATCCCAGATGTCTGACATACCACCTGTCACTCCAAATTCTGGCACCTCAAAATTGATTGGATTTCCCCACAGCTCATTCCGAGAGCCAGAAGCAGCACCACTACCACTAAAGCCTGGATTCCATATATCTTCTTGTTTGATGATGCTTTCAGTTCCAGGAAGGGGAAACTCTGGAAAGGCATTCTCCTTGGTCAAATTCTCTGGGAAAGAGTCAAAATACTGTGGGATAACTTCTTGTTCTGGGCTCATGAGGTTTTTTCCTTCGAAAAGGGGATCTTCAAGTCCTAAGCTTGATGACCCTTCTCCTACTATCTCTCGCATTGCCATCATCTCATGGGCTACAGCCAATTCATCTGATGCAACATTCTCAAATTGTAAATTCAGATTTTCAGTGCCTGAACACAGTTCTCCTGCAAAACCCTGTGAAAGGTATTCAGGAGACTTTTCAATAGAAACCAGATTTAGTTCTGGTGTTTCAGAAGATAAGGCTATATTTCTGCAATCGGGTTGGTATCTTACAATCTGCCCTTCCCTCAAAGAATCTGATGTTCCTGCGTCATGTTGGTGCTGCTTGATAAACTTCCTTCTCACTCTAGAAGAACCTACATCTCTCTGTTCCTTCTTTTGCTGAAGTCGAGCTAAAAAAGCTGGGTTTTGAAATAACTTTGCCAAGAAAGACATCATTTGTTTCTGTCTCTGCTCTGCAGACTGGAGTCTTTGGTTCACTTCTCCCACATGATGAACTGCCCTTCGCTGCTGTTGCTGCAAATCAACCATCTCTCGCATTAACATACTTTTCTCTTTTCTCAGTCTTTCCACCTCAACCTCAACTCCAGGCTTTCCTGCTTCAGTAAATGGCCCAATATAGCTACCAACCTGCTGGGATTGAGGTGACTTGCGCCTTTGGATGTTCTTCAATAGATGTCTCTTCCCTCGCTGGAAAGCTTCATTGGCAAACTCCCATTTATCAGTATCAATCTTGCGGAACCCCTGGATAAACATGCCCAATAACTTGAGAATAAGTGGAGCAGAAATATAAGAGACTCCAAGGGCAAGAAAAACTAAAGAGGAGATAGAAATAAGAGAAAGAATTAATAAGCAAAAGAAAAACAAAACATTGCTAGTCACACCAAAATCCAAGCCCTAATGAAGACATGATCAGATGGAGCTGTATTGGAGTATGCAATCTTTAAGTCAAATACAATAATCTTACACAATCATAAAGGTTATGTTCAAGATGTAGCATAGTGGAATCCAAATTCGGGCAGAATTACAAATTCCCCCACAGAAATCTGGAATACTACCTGCGTAAGATGAAATCCCCACCACAGTGGACACTCAGGAGGGGAAATATTCCTTCTCTTGCCAGTTCCAATTGCAGTCTCTGTCCTACTTATAATCCAATTACAAAATATCTCAACCATGTTGTCATTTTAAGTGCCATCAGTAAAATTTGGAAGCCTAATAAAACATGATACCTGCTAAAGTATGCCTCAAGATAGCAACTACAGAGAGAATGCCAACATATTTAAGTCTGCTTTTAACAAATGATACATAATTTTAAGAAAACACAAACAAAGCAAAGTTTTGCCTCAATCTACCTGCACAAACAACAGATATTAAGCCATATTTCTACAGAGAATTCCTTCAAAGTAAAATCTTAAGCAACAAAAATCAATTTAAGGATGCACCAGCCAATACCTGAAAATGTTTACATTGCAAGTTGATACAATATTTTCTTAAATCACATATACATGGTTAATCTTCCCCAAACCTAATTACAAAACAATACCAAACATAGTGAAAAAGAAAAATACAAAAAAGGGAAGAAAATATGCAACACAACAAAAGAGTAAACATCATTTACATACAGATCACAGTAGCCATTACAGACTGTGTTACTGCAATACCCACATAAGTATTTAGCTGGCGAACAAAACTGGAGAAATTGTTATGCTTGAAATTCCGTGGCAAGATGAACCTTGCAAACTCCACAGGGTCCCATACCACGAAACTCCCACCTGTTAAGCTCCAGGATATAATCGGATCCAGCGATGGATCATCCACAAGATCGAAAGTTTTCGATAGAAATGGTGGAACTGGATTCCCCTGTAAAGACTCAAGCGGCTGAGGCACACCAACGTTCTCCAACTCAACGCTTGTTGCAATTAATTCAGTGGAAGACACCGGGTTCATAGTTGAAAATGCTTCAAACTCCATTAAAGGAGAAGAAGGAAGAGGCCCAGAAAGGCCAATGCCAGCCATGGAAAGACTAGCTGAGCTATCTCCCAATTGTGGAGCTGAAGCAAATGATTGAGGATCCAATAAAGATTCTGACATTTCAAGCTCAGTAGAGGACAATCCAATTGTCCCCTGCTCCAACCGAGATGAGGACGAAGAATCAGCCGGAGCTTTACCAGAAGATCTTGTTGGAGATTTTGGATAACCTTGGTCGTTTGGGTTCATGTTAATTCTTGGACCACAACAAGTGTACTAGTTCAACAGACAGAAGAACCTGGAAGAGTAAGTGTGAGAAGATAGAATGGTCTGGTCGTCGACAGAAATGATTTCCCAAGTTTTTTATATGTTTGGGGAGGTAAGAGGAGTGTGTTGCCGACAAGGTGTTCGATAAAAATCTTAGAAGGGTCGAAAGGCGGTGGAGGATCATGGTTTGTCCTTCTTCTTGTTCTAGGGCAATAGTAACGTTGATGTTCGTGGCAGGCCATTGAAGATTGACTGAAGAAAGAGTTGAGTGGGCTCGGGTTGGATTTTGCTGCAAATTGCAATCTGATTCAGTGAGTAGCACCGACCTTGAGAGGCTCCTTCCTGGCAGTTACGTTGGTTCGCTGATGAGTAATGACAGGTACCTTCAACTTCTTGTGCTTCTCTCTCACGGGTTGGGATTGGACTGTTGAGACAGCGGGCCCCAAGTAATGGCTAGATATTTTTGTCTCGCATCCTAGCTGGATCACATTTTATTGCTCAGCATCAGTTTATGAAAACTGTTCCGGTCTAATTACTTAGCGGAGAAGCCACAACTTCCAACCAATCACAAAGTAGCGGACTTAATTTTGGATTTTGAGACAAACCACGTGTTGTAATGACAATTGTCAAATTGATTTTATCGTATTTTTTATTTGTTTTTGTATTAAGAAAAATGACTGGAGGTTTTTTTTGTTTTTAAACTAGAGATGTCAGAAGATGTAGAAGAAAGACGGTGATGTGTGTAACACTTGTAAGTATATTTTTAATTATGTGATTATTTTATTAAAATTTAAATATAATAATTACATACATCAATTTAATATCACATAATTGAGCGTGTTTCTAGCAAAAAAACAAATCTCTGCATCCTTTTCCTTTTTTGTTACTACTTAGCCATAGAATTAAAATATATCTTGAAAAGAAAACATATTTATCTCAATATTAAAGAAAATAGAACTCACTAAGAACATGTTGTCCTAAATTTGGTGAGCCTTTTGTTTGAGAATGGCTAGATTCGGATGAATTGCTAATTAGTGTAGGAAAAATAATGATTCATAATTTTTTATCTTAGTTTTAAATGAGAACATGTAAAATATAAATTTTATTTTTATAATGTTTTTTCTTTTCTTTGCAGTTCGTTATCATCATTTTTCCTTTCCTTCTTTTCTATTCTACTGTCATCCTTTTTCATTCTTTGTCCTTCTTCAAACCAAACTAAACAAAGCATCAAAGTGTTGTTATCTCCAACGGATAAACAATATTGATTCATTTTTCCCTTTTGGTTTAAATTTTATAGTAAAATGGGTTCATTAGAAGTTTGGATACATATATTCGTGAATATATCTAAGACATAACTGCAGATTTAAGTCACTATCAAAATAAATTTACATCCAATGAAAAGAATAAGTAATAATCCAAAGAAGAAAGTAACATGACCGCGTAGACACGATGCAACTGAGACAACTGCTGCTGCTCTCCGGTCTCACCTTCTGTAGAATCAGAATTAGGATAGATAGAATGGTGATATGGGACCATTCCATTCCTGGAATGGCTATCCACAGCACAATGCTCCCACCACCGCCACGTGTGCAGCCTCCTTTTCAGACATTGATTCGTCTACATTCCTCAGGTAAATCAGCTCCCTTTTAAAAGAACTAATTTGTCTTGTTGCACTGCTCTGTTACAAATGTCAGATACTCCAAGCATATTCGGCGTAAATAAAGATTTTTTTTTTTTTTTTAGAAAAAAAANTTTTAGAAAAAAGAACTGAAATATATAATGCCCGAAAACCGTTAGTTTTTAGCATGTTTAGTTTTGACTTTAAAAAATTTAAAATTACAATTTTGGGGAAAAAAAAAAATCTACTCTCTACTTGCTTTTTCCAAAATCATAAATTTGAGCCTCCAAACTCAAAAATAAACATNCTACTTGCTTTTTCCAAAATCATCCAAACTCAAAAATAAACATGTTATTAGACATGTTAATACGAATATTATTTATAAAATACTTATATTTAAATACTGAATAACCGTATATATTGTTTTTTCATATGAATTTAATCCATTTAATTTTTTATTATACTTAACTATAGTCTTTTCTTTTACACTGAATATAGTCATTTACATTTTAAATAGTTAAACGCAGTCGTGCACATAAAAATTAGGAGAAAACAATATTTTTTTCATAATTAGATAAAGACATGATTGCAGAAACAGAAAAGTAGATACCTCTGCCGAGAAAAAGAAATATAAACCGCAACTAGTATATTATATAAAGAATAAATATCAGAAATTATTTTATATTATTATGCAATGTCACTTGAAGATGATACAAGTTAGCAAACACAACACAATTAATCCAAAAATATTTTTAAAAGATTAAAATCTCAACTTTAAATCTCATTTCCTTATATTTATTATTCAGAAAAAAATTTCCCTTTAAAGATCATTTCTATAAAAGTAAACGGGACCTAGAGACAAACTGTCTAAGCTATATTTCGGGAAACTGTTAAAGAAGCACTTTATATTAGAAACATATTTTAAATAAGTGTGGAATTACATTGCAAACATTTTTCGAAAGCTTATTGTAAAATGTTCAGCTCAGAATAATAAAGTGAAAAAAACTAATTTAGATTTGATTATGATACTAAATACTGGATGTAATGTAGTGGTAATGAATTAAGGATTAGAGTAGCTTACAAGTTATGAGGAGCCAGCACGGACGTTTTCGTTGAAAATATCAGACTCTTGAACAAACTGCTTAGGTGATCACCTGAAATGCCATCTTAAGCTCCCGTCCAAATCTGTCAAACCATAGCCATCAGACAAACAGTAGCATTCTCATTATCACCGTGCGCACATGGACACCATCCACTCCAATCTGCAGAGGATCTCTTTCATAAAGACTCAAAGGTGCATTATCGAAGTTTTTTTTTTTTTTTTTCCTCATAGCACAGTTTCACANTTTTCCCTCATAGCACAGTTTCACAATTTGCAATTCGTTT
Organism: Cercis canadensis; assembly: GCA_003255065.1. Classification (NCBI taxonomy): domain Eukaryota; kingdom Viridiplantae; phylum Streptophyta; class Magnoliopsida; order Fabales; family Fabaceae; genus Cercis; species Cercis canadensis. The sequence continues at coordinate 266,806 of QAOA01004890.1, forward strand.
TGGCTAAAAGCAACTCCCATACTTACGAATTTGGCCATACAACACAAGTTACACAACCACAACACAAATACGAAACGGTATTCTGACTTACCATTCTCTGAATGGCAGTTCAAAAGGAGGAGGTAACAGGGTTAAAATGATACTTGATTGGTGGCCACCTTCCACAGTTAGTGGATGAAATACACGAGAAAAATGCTCAAAATGCAGGTGTAATTGCTGGCAAAGCTGCTTATCATTAACTGAATCTAATTACAGCGAGGAACTTTACTTACAAAATTATGGAAGAAAAAATTATACAACATTTCTTCGTGAAATTACAGTATCACCTAATCAAACAATAATTTTTGTTGGGAAAAAGATGAAGTATCCTTGCTTTGCTTGAAAATCAGTATTCTCAATCTGAATTAGTACAGAAATATACAACTGAGACTCTGCAACCAAGACAACATGAAGAAGTATTAGTTTGATCACAGGAAAAAAAAAAAAGCGTACAAGCCACAACCACCGGGAGCAAAGAAATTGACAACACCGACCACCCACTTAACCCTTGCGAAAAACAAAAACTAACTTGTTATTGAGTTGTAGCAACACTTTGACATTATTATGTTAACTATATATATATATATATATATAAATAACTATATATATATATATATATATATAGAAGTTATCATGGCTTATTTAAAGCATTGCTTCTGTACACTAGAATTATAATGATGGAAAGACGACAATTTCTCCACTAGAAAACTGATAACTGTTCCCTTCACCCACCACACAACGCACTAAAAAAAATGAAAACCCGGAAGAAGAAGAAGAAGAAGGAGAGAAAGAACCATGTTCAAGCCAGATATAGTTTTATAGAAGGCCACTACTTGATACGCACCTCAGCCTCCTAAAAACAGTGTATTCCTGTCAGACAAATCTAATAAGAATCCTGTAGTATGTGCATGAATACCACCCATTCAGGTAAGTAGCGGTGGCATGTTTGGACGACTAGGCTGAGGCGTAGGGGGTTTGATCAACAGCCTCAAAGAATCCATGATACTAGCAAAAGAAGGACGTTTCCAGGGCTCACTGCAGTAAAGTATGTGTATTAGATAGTATCATTACAGAATATTAAAGCAGAATATGCAATGGCAAATGCATCTGAACTCACTTAGCCCAGCAAGCCTCAATTATTGCGGCTACTTGGGGATTCAAGTCACGTGGAATCTCAAGCCGTTTGCTCTTAAAGCCAACAGCTGCTACAACCTACAAGAGAGTATGTATTAATCAAGATTGAAATAATATAAATCCCCCAATCTAGAATTAAGTGATAGACAATCAGGAAACAGGATATTTGGGTTTTCAGACACACAAAAAACCATACTCGGGCATTCCATGAAGACATTCATTTGTCATCCTTGCCCTGCTTTATACTGGCTTTAAAAGTCCCACAAATACACAATTCTTGAAATCGTCTTAAAATTTCTATTACCAACAAGTTCCTATTTCATACTGCATTCTCACAATCCATAGAATATAGTCAAAAGCATAAACATTCTATAATTTCAAGTATCTCAATTACACAACAAACCTGTGCTGGATTCAAATTACCCCACGGCTGTTGCAATGTTGACAGCTCCCACAAGATTACACCAAAGCTGTAAACATCTGATTTCTCATTTGATGGCTCATCACGAAGAACTTCTGGAGCCATCCATTCAGGCTAAGGGAATAAAAATAGATAATTAATGTGATAATATTATAAAAATATTGTCTCTATGAACATAAATATATGAAAAACAGAAATATTTGTATTCAACATAAAACTTACAGTTCCAGCAGCTGACTTGGACGAGAGAAATGTATTTGCCTTCAGACGGGAAAGCCCAAAATCACAAACCTAAAGAAACAGGGTCAGAAATACATTAAATAGCATTTTGTTAAAATACTTATCAAAGAGCATGAATACAGAACACACACACACCCCCCCCCCCCCCAAAAAAAAAAAAAANAAAAAAAAAAAAAAAAAAAACCCTAAAAAGAAAGTTGCTAAGATACTGCACTTCACAACCATGCTAAATTTGCAGCAAAATAAATCCAGCAAGCTAGCATAAGGCTGACACTTCTATAGACTGATGAAGGTAGGTCAATTCATTCAATAACATTCAATCTTCCACCAGTTCACATATAGCTCTAGTTTAAGTCAAATAACTACTAAAATATGCCAGGAAGAAGTGTATCAATCATTACTTGAAGAATAACTAATCTAAGTATCAAACAAATAGTTTGCCTATTATTAACTTCATTTCCCAAATGAGCCAGAAAGGGTTGTCACAAACTAAGTGGAGTCAATGAACAGAGTTACGACTTAATATAGGCTTGTATTTGTGAGAAGGGAAGCTGGCAACAAAAGAACAAAGAGAATCATACAACCAAATGTCACCATAGGTTTAGACAACACTCTTTAAGACTATATCAGGTATACATGAGAAATTTTCACCCTTACCTTCACTGTATATTTCTTGTCAACAAGAAGGTTTGGCGACTTCAGATCTCTATGAACAATGGGAGGGTTACGCTTATGAAGATAATTCATTCCCTTTGCCTGCACATGGAAATGACGGAATTGACAAGCATTTAGAGAATGAATATGAAGATGATGGCATTGCTACTGTTAAAGATAAAACAAGCCAGAAACATTAATATATATTTTCTATAAGACTGTAAACATACCACGTCATAAGCCATACTCAACCTACGCCTCTCATCCAACATCTCTTTGGCGCCAGGTTTATGTAAAAGCCTATATAAGCTACCCCTGCATTTAGTTCATTCAAGATTTCTTAGGACCTTAAGGGTAAAATACCTAATAGACAAGAACAAATTTCACTCTTCTTTAGGTGGGGATGGGGGGAAGAAAGACAGATAGAGGAGGAGGTTTTGTTCTTCAGAAGGCATCACAGACCTTGATAAATATTCTGTGACAATAGATAAATTTGGAGGCTGCGTGACTGCACCCATAAATAAAACAATGTTTGGATGCCGCAAGCGTTTCATTATTGCAACCTACCAAAAGCAGTTACAGCTCAAATCAACACCAATTCACAAAATGCCGCAAGCGTTTCATTTAGCCAGAGCATACCTCCCTCAGAAATTCTTTGAAGCGTTCAGCATGAAAATCTTGTTCCATCAGAATTTTCACAGCAACATCCTGCAATTCATAAAGTTTTGAAATTTTTTTAAAATGACAAATTTAATACGTAGGTCAGAGATAGAGAGATAGTATAACAAGGAAAAAATAAATTAAACATGAAGCACTACTTCTTCTTCTAACTTTAATGAAGCAATTCTGGAAAAAGGTATCAGAATCATCCATGAAGATGTAAGCGACCCCAACAAAAAATGGATTCTTAGTTGAAAATCAATAAAGTTCAAATAACTATAAAATAGAGTTGGGAATGCAAGAGGATTGGCAAGTAGGAAGCCAATGCTGGTGGTAATGGTTGACAATCAACAAACGGTAGACAGTGGTAGGCTGCTAGGATATAGAGAGAGCAGTAGATAATAATTTATGAGTATAACTATTGCTACCCTTGTTTATTAGATACATCATTTAAAAGAGAAAAGTTGCTTACCGAGCCATTCCACTCCGCACGATGTACTGTTCCAAATGAACCTGAAAATGAAGCAGAACATTTTCAATTACCGACTAACATTGATTGGGCTAACCACACCATAAGAAGAGGGAGAATATGTTTATCCTGTCTCAAATTCATTAAATTAATTATTAATGCAAGACTTAAAAAATGGGCAATTGAAAAGGGAGAAAATATACCTGATCCTATTCTCTCTTTTAAAACAAGATCACTCCAAGGTATGTCCAAATCCTCCATATCAAGGCCAAGCTCTCTACTAGGTTTGCTAGGAACCAGTTGGCTTCCTTCAGTAAACCTCCTACCCTCAATCACGTCCACATTTGAATTGGTCAGCACTAAAGAGGACTGAATGTCTTTATGCCCAACAGGTCGGTTAAGCTTTAAAGGCATTATATCCTTGCCCATAGCTGTTGAATCTACAATGTTCTGAGGAGGGTTACAGGATTTAAATGTTTCAGAACCTTGATCTTGTGTGCTTGGATATGAAACTTGCGGATGCAGAGGCAGGCGAGAAGTTTTATTGCTGTCATTTGAAATTGACCTAGGGTTATTTCTGTCCCTGTACTTTCCATCAAACTGTTCTGTAATGCAGAAACCAAAATCTACATCAGCAACAGCTCCAGTAATATAAAATTTGGGGTATAATACTTGCACACTGTTCAAACTTATAACAACAATCACTTGCACATTATAACTAATGTCAAACTTTCTACATGTACATCTATATCATCGGTTTGTACAACTTAATCAGCCACTCCTTATATGTAGCAAGAAAATATATTTTAATGTATTGCTACTCAAGTTACACCATGCAAAGAGACTAAATGATTTAAGCCACTTTGCTCATCCAGAATTAATTAAATAAAAATTCTAATGATAGTCGATAGAGACTTGTCCACGTAACTTGAAACAATATCATGAATAGGAAAGAAAAAAATAATGAAAATTGGTAAAGGCCTACTGAGAGAAGCATGATGAGATACAATAATCCTTAACCAGAATTCAAGATATTTTCATCTAATGGTGCTTCAGCATGTCAGTATTTCGACTAATATACTGCAAGCTCTTTTCTAGCATTGACATGCTCTCTTTCAATAGTCCAAATCCCAACTTGAGCATCCACAATAGTCAACTTGGATCCTCATTTATCCAGAGTCAGCACCTTCTTCAGATATTTTTTGAAGTTATACATCACATTGCAGACCACAGCTCCTTTTCTATTAGAATTTTGTTTTCTTTTTGTTTGTGGGCCCCCTTATTAGGTAAGCAAATTATTGGGCTTTAAAAGTTCAAAAAATAAAAATAAAAATAAAAAATCATCTAAAGATAACAATAAATATATCAAAGAAACAAAAATACGGTTTGGTCCCATCTAATGATCCATATTACATACAAACACAAGCAAGAGAATTGATTAAAAGATTCAATACTGGAATACTACCACATTATTTAGTTATTCTATACCATGTTAGTACGGCAAACAAAGTTTATGGAGAGTTAGTCAAAGCAGGTATCCCATTTTACACAGGAAGCCAAAAAAATATTCTAGGAAAGATTAACCTCATTGAAAGCAACAATAATCAAATCCTTCAAGATACACAAAAACATTAATATCAATCCAAGTTTTAGATTATCAGTTACTAACTTGGAAATAAGAATATCACCTGCAGAACTACTGTCGAAGACAAGCTCAATAGACAGACAATCCGAGAAATACTGTTTGGCCAGTGACCTGAAATCAATGGTAGGTTCAGCTGCTGGTTTAAGTCGTGGAAAGCGCAAGGGTGAAGAAAATGAGATGGAAGATGGACCGTTGAGCAAGGAATCTGGCACATATAAATGACCTGGCTTCCCAATTAAATCAACCAGATATTCCCTGTAATCATATTGTGATATATGTGAGGTGTGAGCATTATTCCTAAATTCCTAATAAGAAACTTAATTTTGAATCCCAATATAAACAAATCTTCACAACATGTTAACCAACAATATAGCGTCTGCACTTCCATGGTATGAAAAACCAATTCTATAAATTGCAGTACTACTTCTAAACATACATATGTGCTTATTGATGGAAACATATACCTGTCAAGCTCAAATCGGACAAGACAAGAGGAAGCATCATCTCTTGAGCAATATTTACAGCCCTTTGCAATTCGACACGGTAAATCAATGGTATCAGCTAGTACCTATAGATATAGTACATAAAGCATGTCATTTCAAAAACATCATAAATGTGATCACTTGTAAATTAAACCAGAGAACAAAAACAAATCAACTTAGTAGATATGCATAATACCAGCATTAAACCACCCCAGAGAAGTATAGGCATAACAGTTATAGATCAGGACCTTACTTTGAATAATATAGCACGATGCCTGCAGAGGCCAACAGATAGACTACCTATTGGAACAACAACAGATCCTAAGCAATCTTTAAGATCATTACTGCACTCCCTCCATATGGAAACAAAGTCATCTTCCCCAACAGAAGCTGCACCCCTTGTTATAGCAATAAAACATGGTTAGAGTGGCATAAAGAGACAGTAAACTTATAGTCCATGCAGAGAATGCCAGGAAACTCACCCCATACGGTTGCAAACCAGCTTGGCAAGCTGGTCTACAACTTCTGTTGTGGTTATGCAGCTACTAGAGGTGTTAAGTACTCTATTTTGCAGTTCCTTTAAGCTGAGATCACTATGTAGATCCACCAAAATTACTTCAAGTGAAGAATCAGTGCAAGGATCCACAGACCTTAGAGACTCAATCGATGGAATCCGACCATTTTCCTGCAGATCATTGCACACAGTCCAAACATAGGGATCCATCCCATGAATTAGGTAAAAGCCATCGGGAATTTTGTCGAAGTATGATAGGCAGCCATTCACCTGGTGCACATAAATAATAAGACACAACATCAACAAATTGTATATCTACCAACACTTAGAAACAAATCTATCAAGATAGAATTACTTCCACATTTCTCCCTATTCTTTCAGTGAATTTAGAGGAAATAAGAAAATAGATAGAAGAATGTTGTCATGCAACAACTCAAGCTACTCAACAACCAGGTATTAAGTTTTGTCTCAAGACATGACAACCATACCATTCTTTCAAGCCTCTCCAATATGATTATGACCTGTTTCCTCTAAAAAGACCAAGAAGGCTCTGCTCAGCCACAATAATGTATCGGTACTGAATTCACATTACAAGCTAAAAGTACTATGAATACCTAAAGAGGGAAAATCACTTCTCTACGCACAGGTTTTGACTTGAGATTTAGTCAATCAAACAATATGATCTAGAAGTGCACCACGTAAGAAACAGATGTACAGGATACTCTGTGCACATTGTCCTAATTCATTACACTCTCGCTCCAAATTAGAAGTGAAAAGCTACATTTTAGGCAGGTAGTTTTCCTGCGGTCAGTGCTATGACAAAGGGAACTAGTTATTGTTTTCTCAAGGAGCCTGATGTCCCAATTACTCCTAGTAGGCTTCAAGATTGTAACTCAACATCCAATTATGTCCATTGCAATCAATGAAATGCAACTTAATAGGTATTGTACTAATACAACTCCCATCCATTCAAATCATACTATAGTTCCTCCAGACTAATCGCAAAGAACCAACCAGTGTGAAGGAACTTCAAACATTATGTCCTCAAAATTTGTGATTGTCAACATTATTTGACCTTCATGTTGACGCGGACAAGAAAGACCAAACGAACCTATATAAATTCAACATTCCATGAAAACATATCAATTATCGAACCACTGCAACAGTGCAGCTTCATATGACGAAAAGTGAGTGCATTTAGTTTGGCTTATAAACAACTTACAAATAATGCTCTAACCAGCTAGTCGTAACAACCATAACCACCAGATAACTATGTCAATTCACATATTTTAATATTTTCATTGATTATATAAACTTTAGTTCATAATTCCGCAGAAAATGAATATTCAAATGCATAATATCTGGGTCATATCTATTTCCAAAATTTCCAACCACAATCCAATAGCATGAGACAGACTACGGAAAAAGAGCATAATCAACCAACCCAGTATCGATGTGACACTGCCTCTGCCGAACTTGATGATGACGATCTTAGAGCGGATTCATCTGGTGCTAGATCCAGAAAATTGGGATCATCAGCACACGTTGCCTCAGATGAAAACCGAAGTGCCAAAGCTAGCTGTAACTGATAACTCTCCTCCGTCTGCTGCGCCCAGCTTTTACCTGATGACGAGCCTCCTGTTCTCAACGTGGTCTCCGTCAACTTGGTTCTCAACTCACCACCAACACCGCCTCCACTAATCTTGAATCCATCGTCATGCATGTACGCAAAGGCATCGATCTCATTCGCAGCTGTCGCTGACAGAGTTGGAGCATAATACTCCCCTGACAGCGAGCTTTCACCAAAACTGCTCCCACTAGACTGCCTCTGCAAGCCGATCGATGAATATAAGTTTCCGATCCGACTCCCCTGCTGAGTGACCCTATGATCAGTAGCTAAGTCCCAATCAAAGCCTCTATCCACCTTGCCTTTATTGTTCTTCCCGTCCCCAGATGAAGAAGTTGGAGCTGTTGTTCCCGACAAGGTGACTCCGCCACCGAACTGGTCATCAGGAATTTGACTCAAAAGCGTGTAGTTGGATCTTCTACCGGGCATTTCCATGGAGACAGTTAGTATCCGTTGCTCACAAAACCCTAAAACCCGCCATTTATGAGGGGTTTCTCTTGTTAGAACAAGGGTGACTGTGAATCTTTTCCCCTCTCTAGAATTCGATTGTCGGAGAGAGAAACAAACGAAAGGAGCGAGGCTTTTATTCGGTGGCGCAATCGTAATATTCTTTTTCAATTATTTTGTTTAGCGGTTTGGTAACTTTTTCTTGCGAAACCGGTACTTTCTTTCACACATTGGATCAGCCGGTCCCGCATTTCTCCACCCGCCTGGCCGCCTCTCTATCCCATTCGGATCCCACGCGGACTCAATCTGCCCATTCGGATACCGCCATACAGCCATACAGGAGATTAAAAAATAAGATGTTAATTAAAATTTTAAACTTTCATATACTCAAATGAAATAAACAAATTTCAATAACTTAAATAATTTTTCTTATATCTTTTAATATCCAAAATAAATTTTTACTTAAAAAAAGTCCCACATCGTTTCACAATCAAAAATATCATAACCTATTATTCAAGTTCCCACCAAAACTCATGATTTTCAATTTCTATTATGTTATGAAATCATATTTTAAATGTAAGAAGTCAAATGTGGTACATAATATCTTTACTGCACCCAAAAAGAAAATCGTAATATATTTTTAGTAAATGATAAAACATTATTATGAAATCCTATTTTATATTTAAGAAGTTAAATGTAGTATGTAGTTATATTATGTAAATAATAAAAAAGAAAAGAAAAATTAATCATTGTTTATTCTTTATTTTTAAACTATTAAGTATAATCTAATAATTGAGGATCTTCTTTATCTTTTGAATTATGCCCAAGAAACATAGCCTAATTGGGCATGATACTATTGCTTGGTAAGTAAGGTAGAACAAGTTAAATCAGTCCTAGGTGGAGTCAACCTTCGCCTACCAAATATAATAATTAAAAATATCCCACTAGACTTATTACAGCAACAGATGGAACCAATTAGCATCCTTAACCACAAAGGCGATCCTAGTTGCACTAAATAATGCAAATGGTAACATTTAGTCATTTACTAAACAAGGAAGAGGCATTTTCTATTTGCACAAGTGGGGAATAGTATGGGTGAAGTCCCAAGTCATGGAGCTTGCATTGCATCACACCCGGGAAAAGTTATTAAACTAAAGCAGTTTCTTTTTAAAGTCATACAAACGCGGATTATTTAAGAAACAATACAAAAAGAGGGTGATATGCAATGAATATCAAGCTGTATCGGTCTTCAACGTCATTTCTCTTGTTTGTTTATTTTTGGAAAACGTCCAAAGGAGTGGGACGGGTTTACACCGAATCTGCGGGACTATGACCGTAAGCATATCAAGTACGAGCCGTGATCCAATCAACCCTACCAATTCCCAATGCCAGTGGGCAATTCGGCGATCAAATTTGCCTGGAATCTTTAGTTGGGCCTTGCCGCTGCCACTCATTGAGCCAATGGGCCAGTTGAGCTTTTGCCGAACTACAGTGTTTGCCACGACAACCTCCACCCCCCCCCCCAACCAAAAAAAAAGCTACAGTGTTTGCCCAACTCGATCCAAATACCATTTTCAATCTTGTTTAGGTTCTTTGTCACCCATTTAAAACCCATAACTTTTTTTTTAAAAAAAAAAATGGAAAGTAATACTGTTTATTTTGCAGGTGAATATGATTTTAACATTTTAGCTATTTTTTTGAGGTTCTAATTGGGATATTGGGAGAATGTGAAATAGATAATTGCAGCTTCTTTACTAATGGGATAAGTTATTGATTGTACAGAGTTTTATAAAATTTCAAACAAATGAAGAATTCAATTTGGACTAGAGTTTTTTTAAATTTCACCTGGTTTTTAGAGATCCACCAATTAAACACTCGAAATTATTATTTTTTTTGGTAGCTTTCTTTTGCCCTATTTAGTTCCTTAAAATGAAAAGGGTCCAACTATTTCTCCTATAGCTGATAAAATTGGTTGAGCCTGATAGACTAGCCCGTTTTGGCCCAATAAAATGGTGTGTTGAGTTTCAAAATTAGTGGCCTGATTAAAATTGGACCAATTTGATCTGTCTCGATCGGGTTCGGGCCAGTTTGGCTCGATATGGTTAATTATTTTTTTTTGACATTGTGGTAAAGTGAATGCGTAAGATTGCAGGTGTGTTGAGTTTCAAAATTAGTGGCCTGATTAAAATTGAACCAATTTGATCTGTCTCGATCGGGTTCGGGCCAGTTTGGCTCGATTGGCTCGATATGGTCAATTATTTTTTTTTGACATTGTGGTAAAGTGAATGCGTAAGATTGCTATTTTGGTTTGCCAATTGTACTCCTGAAACCTTTTGGAATTGAAGAATGGACTGAGTTTGGTGGAAAGGATGTTCAACATGTTTATCTTTTTTATTGGACTGTCTATTATATATGTGTAATTTGTAAATAATGGGGAGGAATAATTTTTCTTAAGGTGGAAAACTAGGAAGTTGGTTATTCCTACCACTTCAATTGGCATGGAAGTCACAACATTTGAAATGATAAGTCATGTAAATGCCCTCTGGTCCCAACATGGAAAACTATTAAGTATAATTTAATAATTGAGGGTCTTCTTTATCTTTTGAATTATGCCCAAGAAACATAGCCTAATTGGGCATGATACTATTGCTTGGTATGTAAGGTAGAACAAGTTAAATCAGTCCTAGGTGGAGTCAACCTTCGCCTACCAAATATAATAATTAAAAATATCCCACTATACTTATTACAGCAACAGATGGAACCAATTAGCATCCTTAACCACAAAGGCGATCCTAGTTGCACTAAATAATGCAAATGGTAACATTTAGTCATTTACTAAACAAGGAAGAGGCATTTTCTATTTGCACAAGTGGGGAATAGTATGGGTGAAGTCCCAAGTCATGGAGCTTGCATTGCATCACACCCGGGAAAAGTTATTAAACTAAAGCAGTTTCTTTTTAAAGTCATGCAAACGCGGATTAAATAAATTATTTAAGAAACAATACAAAAAGAGGGTGATATGCAATGAATATCAAGCTGTATCGGTCTTCAACGTCATTTCTCTTGTTTGTTTATTTTTGGAAAACGTCCAAACGAGTGGGACGGGTTTACACCGAATCTGCGGGACTATGACCGTAACCATATCAAGTACGAGCCGTGATCCAATCAACCCTACCAATTCCCAATGCCAGTGGGCAATTCGGCGATCAAATTTGCCTGGAATCTTTG